>WAAE01021159.1:3298-13724 GCA_013400495.1 Nicator chloris
AATTGCTCACAATTCTACTCTTAATCAAATTGGCAATAAATCAGAATCCCTGCTGTGTGCAGTAAAGGCCAGGAATACCTGTGGTGCACAGTGATGGCACCGGACTTGTTGGAAACAGCCCTTCAGACCCATTGGTTCCTGGGTCCTGCAACTCTCACCTTCCCAACATCTAACACAACCTCTGCCAGGCCCCGGAAGGTTTGTGTTAAAGCACATCTGCATTTCCTGTCCCCGTGTGACGGCACAGAAGTAGCGGGCAGAGTCCTGAGTTTGCAGGGGATGCAATGAGAGATAAACCTCGGACCGGGAATTGTCCCGGGAAATCTTGGCCCGACCCTTCACTGCTGCCCCGTAGTCCTGTACAGTGCCCGTGGGGGAGCTGATCAAGGATATCCACTCCGGGCTGCCTCTGAGTGCCTGACGGTACCAGTAAATATAATAATTCCTAAAGGTGAAGCCGGATCCACGGCAGGTGAGGTTCACGGAGTCCCCGGCCGATCGGAGATCTCCGCCGGTCTCCTCCAGCCTCCGCTGTGCCCAGAGCCCTGCGGAGGGAGAGCGCAGGAATCGGGCAGGGCGCGACCACGGACCGACGGCGGTCCCGGTGTCCCGGTGCCCCCGGCCCTGCGGAGGGAGAGCACAGGCACCGTGCGCAGTGCACCCAGAGCCCGAGGCTGCTCCTCTGCCATCCCGGTTCCCCTGGCCCAGACACAGCCACATCCGCCACCTCGCTTCTCCAGGGAAAACACCCGTGCCCGGGGTGATGCCCTGAGAGCCCTCCTGGGGCTGAGCCGGAGGCTTTGGATATTGAAGCTGAAGCGTCTTCAGATATTGCAGCGGAACCCGCGGGCAAAGCCTGCCCCTGTCCTTTCCTCTGTTGCTGTTCCTGCTGCTGCAAGCTCCTGTCCCTGCGCTTTCCCTTGACCCTGCCTATCCCTGTCCCCCCTTCCCCGCCCGGGCTCGCTGCCCTCCCCGCCCGGCTCTCACCTGCCGGCCACAAGGCCAAGGCCAAGGCCAGCAGCCACGGCCCCAGCCCGGCCGCCATCGTGCCCGGCCCCGGCCCCGCGGCAGCCGCACAGGAGCCGAGCGGAGCCGCGCTGGGGCCGCTCCCGCCCGGCCCCGCCTCGCCGGGGCAGCGCCGGCGCCTCTGCCCGCCCCGACACAGCCGCAGCCTCAGGCCCAGTCCCTGCTGCTCCCTCCCTCTGTCTGTGACAGCAGTGAGGGGGAGAGGTGGCGCAGCAGGAGCAGAACTTGAAGCTGTTGGTTCTCTCCTGGTGTTTCTCACCCTGTGTGCTCCCCATCTTCCTTTCAAGCAGTCTGCATATTCACACTTTCTGTGATCCTATGAAGGACCCCCAGGCTTGGTTTGGAGTGGGTCAGTGGGAGCACTAAATTGGGAAATACCATTCCTAAACCACAACAGCCTTATTTGGCATCCAGTGTGGGGCATGAAGGGTTGAGATAAGNCCCGGCCCCGCGGCAGCCGCACAGGAGCCGAGCGGAGCCGCGCTGGGGCCGCTCCCGCCCGGCCCCGCCTCGCCGGGGCAGCGCCGGCGCCTCTGCCCGCCCCGACACAGCCGCCCCGGGCCCCGCGGCCCCGCCGGGCGGGACAACGGGGGGAGTCCGGAGAACGCAGGCTCGGCGAGGGACGCTGGCTGTTGTAGGCAGAGGACCGTAGGCAAAGGAGCAGAGGCGCCCCGGGAGATCAAGGCTGCTATCCCCACGCTACCAGCGCACCTCCATCGCTGTCCCGGTTTCTTGCTCTGTTGAGCCCTTTCGACTCCTCTGTACTTCTAAGAAAACCTTGCCAAAATTCTAAATACTGCAGCAGTATAGAACATCATCAAGGTGGGTGTCTGTGCAGTCTGGTGAGTCCTGAGTAGAGTCCCACCTGTGGCTGTGACATTGTGGGGCTTCCAGAATCATCCCCACATGTAAGATTTCCTAACTTCCTGCCACCTTTCCTGGGATGTTAATAAAGCAGTTCTCTGTTCTGAGGGATTCATGCAATATCTTCCAGCTTTAGAGAGATCCAGCACCTCCTGGGGCAAAAGGTCATGCATCAGGGAGGGTGTTCTGGAATTAAAATAAGGGGAATAGTCTGGAGAAAGGAGGCTCTCAATAAGCTTTGAATGATCATAGTGTTTGGGGGAAATACCTGAGGACTGCTGGAGGAAAGCAAATGTCAGTGCTGTCTTCAAGAAGGGCAAGAAAGAGGACCCAGGGAGCTTCCCTCCAGCCCTGAGATGCTGATTGAGCATCTAATCCCGGAAATCATTTCCAGGCTCATGAAGGACAAGAATGTTTGCAGGACTCACCAAGGGGAACTCACACTTGACAGACCTGATAATGAACTTCTATGCTGAAATGATTGGCTTTGAAGATGAGGGGAGAGCAATGTGTATTTTTTACCTTGACTTCAGGTAGTCTATCAACACTGTCCTTCAAAATCAGGTCCTCCTAAGCAAAGCTGATGAAGTCTCAACTGAATGAGTAGATGGTGATCTGGACAGAACAGTGGACAGACAGAGGATCCCTAAGAGTTGTGATCCGTGGGATGAGGTCTAGCTGGAAGTCAGTTTCTAGCAAGGCACCCCACGGGTCCGTGCAGGTTCCAGCCCTCCTCAGCATCTTTAGCCATGATCTGGAAGATGGAAATAAAGATGAACCCAGCAAACTCTTTAACGAAACAAGAGCAGTAGGAGGGGCTGCTACACAACAGGGTTCTGCTGCCACCCAGAGGGACCTTGGCAGGCTGGAGAAATTGAACCCGAGGCAGTTCAAAAAGCTGTACTAATTTTCAGTGGGATAAAGTTAAAATTTTTTTCCACAGCAGTGCTGATTACACAGGCAGGGGGATGTTTTAGCTGTTGCTCAATAGTGCTCACAGAACATCAAGGCCTTCTGTGATTTGCATACTACCCCAACAGTGAGCAGGCTCGGCATGGACAAGAAGCTGAGAGAAACAGCCAGGACAGGTGATGCCAAATTAGGAAAGGAATATTTCATACAGGAATACATCCTTTTCAGAAATAAGACTCAGAGAAAGAAGGAGAAAAGGGGCTTTTTGGAACGATGGCATATGGCACCCACAGTGCAGCCTCACGGTGTGAGGTTGTCCAGGTACCTTGTGGAGTCTCCATGCTTGCAGATACTCGCAAACAGTTTGGTTGTGACCTGAGGGAAGTGGAGCCTGTGGAGAAGCCAGGCCAGAGCAGGTTAATTCTGAAAGAGCCATATGAGAAGTGTAGGAATTGACCCTACACACCTTTCCCATTGGCCCTGTGCCTTTTGGACAGAAGAGGTAGAGAAATCAGAAATGCAGGATTGAAGGCAAACCTGACATGAAGTGAGGCTTCAGCAGGGCCAGAGTGTTTTAATGCTTTTTGATGTTGTTGTCACTCACAATTCTACTCTGTTTTAAATTTGCAATAAAATAGAATCCTGGCAGTGTGCAGTTAAGGCCAGGAACACCTGCCTTTGATCTGACCTCTTGGGAACAGACCTGAGACACAACAACTCCTGGCCCCTGGTGACTCTAACCTTCCTTACCATCTAACACACCCCCTGCCAGGCCCCATCAGGTTTGTGTTAAAGCTCAGCTGGGTTTCCTGTCCCCGTGTGAACAGTGCAGAAGTAGCGGGCAGAGTCGCTGGGGTGCAGACCCCACAAAAACAGAGACGACTGGTAACTGTCCCTTGAGGCTGTGGCCCGACCCTCCACTGCTGCTCCGTACTTCTTTACATCGTCCGAGAAGCTGATGAGAGACACCCACTCCAGGCTTCCTCCGGGTACCTGACGGTACCACCGAAATGTGTATCCCTCGAAGGCGCTGCTGGACAAGTGGCAGGAGAGGTTCACGGAGTCCCCGGCTGCTCGCAGCCCTCCGCCGGCCTCCTGCAGCCTCAGCTGTGCCCAGAGCCCTGCGGAGGGAGAGCGCAGGAATCGGGCAGGGCGCGACCACGGACCGAGGGCGGTGTCCCGGTGTCCCGGTGTCCCGGCACAGCCACAGCCGCCAGCCCCGGCCACAGCCCCTGTCCCTGTGCCTGCCCCGGCCTCTGCCCGTGTTCCCGACCCTACCTCTGCTCCTGTCCTTTCCCAGTCTCTGTCCTTGTCCCTGTCCCTGTCCTTGTCCCTGTCCCTGTCCCTGTCCCTGTCCCTGTCCCTGTCCCCCCTTCCCCGCCCGGGCTCGCTGCCCTCCCCGCCCGGCTCTCACCTGCCGGCCACAAGGCCAAGGCCAAGGCCAGCAGCCACGGCCCCAGCCCGGCCGCCATCGTGCCCGGCCCCGGCCCCGCGGCAGCCGCACAGGAGCCGAGCGGAGCCGCGCTGGGGCCGCTCCCGCCCGGCCCCGCCTCGCCGGGGCAGCGCCGGCGCCTCTGCCCGCCCCGACACAGCCGCCCCGGGCCCCGCGGCCCCGCCGGGCACCACAGGGGGCGTTGCTTGTCGGCGTAGTGTGGAAATGACTCCCTCCACTCCTACCCCCTTGTCCTACACTGCTTCCCTCCACACCTCAGAGCTCCCCACTGCACCCCCACAAGCTCTGGATCGTTCTTCCCAGGTCTTGCAACCTGTTCTTGCCGGTTTTTCCTGCTGGGCTGTACAACTGTCCTGTGGACAACAGGTGACATTGGGCTGTGTCCGCTGTGACTTGCACTTAGGGGAAACAGCAGAGGAGGAGTGGGACATGGTGGTAGGGAAATGCTGGGGCTGCACAGACCTGCTTGAGCTCTCAGGAACAAAGCCTCCTTGTCATCCTTCCCAGGGTGGGAAATAATCTCAGAAACATAAGAGTCTGCATAATTGGAACTGCTGTGAATTTGCAACCCCAGCTTTCCCCACATTTTCCTGCCTTTATCTTTGTTGTCCCTGCATGACTTGCGGTCACCCACATGCTATGCTACAGTCCGAGTCCTGTTACTCCTTCGGCATTCATCTGACTTGTGAACCTAAAAGCTGAGGGTTGATAAAGACAAACCAGTCAAATTTCCAGGGCACCCTCAGTGTCTTTTCCTGTTGTTCTAGCCGGGACACAAGAAGGTGTCCTTCAGGTCCCAGCAGTACAGTGATGCCCAGTATATTGCAGTTAAGGTTTCCTGGTGGGAAAACCTCTTGTAAGCCACAGGACCAATGTGACTGCAGTTCTCCTTGTAGAATAGTCCAAGCTGAGTTCTACCTGGGCTCTGGGATGCCCGAGCCAACTTGCCTTTGAGTTTCCAACTCTACCAAACAGTGAGCCCAACCCAGGAGAAACTCTTATCATGATCATCATCTTCATCTTTGTCTTCAATCAGTTTTCATTATCTGATGATCTCAAGGCACTATATTAAATATACAGAACCTCTTGCCTCATGGACTGCAGTGCTATTGGTTGCTTAGGTATTTCATAGTTTTACTAAGCTTTCTTTAGCTTTTCTCCTTGTTAGTATTTTCCAAAGTAGCAGACTTCATGCTGGCTGGGGTGTGGGAGGATCTCATCATTTAACCATGTGCAGCACAGAGAAGATTACTCTGCCCAGTGCTGAAGGCATTAAGGTAAAAGCTACTTTTGTCTTCTTTGGCTGCTCTGCAAAGAGGAGCAAGATAAGGGTATGTGGTGCATTGGGTTCTTGTGTCAAGGGCTAGGGCTGGCCAGGAAGAAAGCAGAGACATGGATCCCCTGGCTCTGCCCACAGCCTGGTCAAGCCTTTGGACAGGATGCCCCAGCCGCACTGGATTCTGCAGTGTCATCTCCCTGGAAGTGCAGGTAAGGATTGACACTGCAATTGGATGCTATGTCCAGATATGTTGATTGTTTTCGTGAGGCATGTTTGTTTCTGTATGAGGAAGTAAGAAAAGTAATGTTTCAGCTCATCTGCAAGGGTCCCATGGTCCTGCCTGTCTAACTGCTCTGAATACCTCTGCATAAGTGGGGACTTGGAGAAAAATAGGGAGGAGTTGGGATGGGAGAAGTTGGAAAGGCCACTTTAAGAAGGAGAGGACCATTTCAGGCATGAAAGCACAGCTGAGGCTGGGGGATGCAGAGCCTCACCCCTCCTGTGCTGTTGGTGACACAGATTTTGTACGAACGGAAATCTGGCTTAGCTGAAGGTGGTGCCTCAGAGCGCAGTAATAAATCGCAGTGTCCTGAAGAGTGACTCCTGCTATTTCTAAGGGGGCTGTTTTATTTTCGTGGACCATCATAGAGAACCGGCCACGGCGGTACTTGTCATTCTCTGCAGTTTTATATGCTTGCAGGAGAAATGTCAAAGTTTTTCCCGGGAACTTTTGGTACCAGAAAAAGTGTAAATCGGTGACACTCTCCTTTCTGGTGGACTGGCAAGGAAGAACCACTCGCTGTCCAACTTTGACTAGCATCTCAGAGAAGAATTGCTTCAAGGGATCACCTCCAACAAGACCTGCAACACAGGCACATAAATGTGTCTGCAGAGAAGTTTGCTTCCTGCTCTCACTTGCTCTGTGTTTAAGACTGCCCCAGTCTTTGCTGTCTTTCCAAAGAAATGGAAAGTCCAGATATCTACATCCACCCCCCTTCTACATTTCTCCCAGACTCATCCTCCTGTTGGTACACACCTCTAAATAACTCACTAAAAACCATGAGAGACAACAGGAAGGACATGAATACACTCACCTGACTGGATTAGCAGGACACATGCTGGCACAGCCATGGTGAACATCATTTTTCCCAGCTCAAGAATCCTTTCCTTTGCGAGACTCTCAGCATACAGCAGAACACTCTTGGTAGCACAAGTGAAAAGGCACCACCTTCCAGGAAGAGTGCAGTGCATGTGTGACACAGTCATGCCTCTGCAGTGTGGGGGGCTGGAATGATGCCCATACACCTTTTGCCTTTGCTTGTCTCCACAGCCAAGAGTGGAAAGTCTCAGTGGCTTCTTGTACTTTTCATTGGGCTTCCTTCTCTGTTCATAACATTTACTGTGTGAGGTAGCAGCTCTGCTTTGCTGCAGAGTGTGTCTGCTTTTGTGTGCTCCTTGATGTTGGGCAGGCTTCTGAAAGCACAACAGCTCCTCAGGGCATCATCAGAGCACTCAGGGCTCTGGGAAACACAGGTGTCATGTTTTTTTCAAAGAGTTTTGGGTTTCTCTTAGTTTAGCTTCTGATGTTTTGGAAGCAGCTGTTCAGTGTTTCTGCACACATGACGACTCGGCAGACAAGGGAGGAAGCTGATTGGTGAGGAAAGGGTATTTTAATGGGTGAACACATAAATTTCTAAAATAGGATGGTGGAGTCCTGGTTCCAATGGGTTGGCTTAGTGCTGGCTGGGGGAGAGCAAACTGAGGACATGGTGAGGAGGAGGAATCTGCAACCCTATCCACATTGCAGTGCTGTGCCTATGCAAGGTGTAAGGGCAGGACTTAGAGCTTTCCAGCCACTGTTGGCACGCTGAAAAGGAAAGGGACTGAGATGGGGACAGAGACAGGAGGCAAAACCCTGGGGTGTGCATCTGGTGAGCAGAGAAGTGCCAAAGAGCAGCTCCTGAGCAGCACCTCTGTCTCTCTCCAGCCTCCTGGCAAATCCTGAGCTTTTGCTCTTTCTCATCTTGGTGCATACTTTGACTACAATAGAGAGAGAGATTTTCACTGCTGGGTGTCTGATTCTGCTGCAATGTACTTTTCATCAGCAGAGGCTGCAAGGTGAGGGTGGCCCTGTAAATCAAAGAGCCTCAGCTGAATTCTGCCCAGGTGGTGAACATCCCCTGGCCCAAGCTGCCACTACTCCTTGAGGACCCAGTGATGCCCAGAAGGTACCTGGGCCCGTTGGTCCCTGATGAGCCATATGACTGGTGATTTCAGTGTAAGGTGCAGATGTTTGTGACAGACTGCCCAGCCAATGTGAGCACTTTGAAACTACAGTGGGAAGGAGCTGGTTTGGTGCCGTGCCTGTGGGAGGGTACTCATGTTTCCCCCTTTGGACACAAGGGCAGCGTCCTGCCCCTGGGGAGGAACAACCCCATGCACCAGTATGTGCTGGGAACTGCCCAGTTGTTAAGTAGATGTGCAGAAAACAACCTATGGGGTTCTGCTGGATACCACGCTGACAATGAGCCCTTGCCTCAAAGAAGGAACTCATAAAGCAAACCCTCTCCTCTTGTACTCTCTAGCACTTGGGACAACAGCCTCTTTTGCTGGTGAGGAACAGAGATAAGACTTCCAGCTATGGTGCTCCAAATTCTCTCACACCAAATTAAGCTGAGAATCCAAACTGTTATGAGGACATCTTTGTAGGGGCCTGAAATCATCAGGAAAACTGAGCTTTGCAGGTGCAGGATAGAGATGGCTGAAGATACAGCAGGTTGCATTTCAGTGCCTCTGCTGTGGGCAGATCTCTGCCAGGTTTGATCTGTTGCTCTTCAGCTGCACTGAATCTCCTTCTGGTCCTGGCTGCTTTGTGGATCTTATGAGCAGAGCAGCAGAGGGAGTCCCTTCTGTGAGCAGCATGCTCCCTTGTGAGGAGGGACACGCACATGCCCGTGGGACTCACGTCATTCATGCAAAAATCTGCGCCCAAAACCACTTGCAGAAATCTAGCATGCAGAGAAGTCCAGGCAAGAGAACACATGCAGAAACATGACAAAATGTGCACTCAAATGGGGATGCCCTGGGGGTAGCCCCAACAGAGATGCTGGAGCATTCTGGAGAAGGGCAAGCCCAGATGGGCTAATGGTGTTGTTTGAAGACTGCACAGAGGGGAGGTGAATTGGGAGCTTTGAAGAAAAGGTATTCAAGGAGTCAGTGATCATGGGCAATACATGTCTGCTCTGTTGGGCCTTGCACTGAAGATTTGGGAAGCCCCTACAATGCCCTGTGCCAGCCTGTGTGTGGGTGTCATGGCAGAAATAACCTTACAGTCTGTAAGGAGAATATGTATGATTGAGTGATTGATTGTTTGTTTGTGGGGGGTTTTTGTGGTGGTTTTGGTCTTTCGGGTTTTTTGTTTGTTGGTTTGGTTTTGGTGTTTTTGTTTGTTGTTTTGTTTTGTTTTGTTTTTGTTATACAAAATATAAGGCACCAGGGTGTGGGAGGGAAGCAGAAGCTCTTTCTGGTTGGAGTCTGTGAGAGTGCCTTTGGAAAATCCACCATGGTCTATATAATGCTGTATGAACACTGTATTCTTAGCATCTGAAAGAATGCAAGGTTTAATTCCTACCTATGCTCCTGTTTTTATTCTGTGTTGCTAATACAGCCCCTATATAATGACATTTGCTACCAGACCTTTGTCTCTGAGATCAGGGAGGGACTCTACACCCCTTCTTCCCCCATGACACCTCCCTGATACAGAAGAGGAACAGACAAAACAAGCCAGCAGGATTTTCCTCATACAATGTCAGGTGGGATATGGTCAAACCCAGGAACTGGTTGGGGTCTTTATGGCCCACTTCTTGCCAACAGGGCCATAAAGACCCCTAATGAGTGGCCCAGATTGACATAATTTACAGCAGGTGATCTGAGTCCTCTGCCCACACTGATGTGTTTGATCCAGAAATGCTTGAGCCTCTCATCCTGTCACATTAAAAAAAAATGTCTTCATACAGGAAGCCAAACCCCAGTCCATGATGTCAGCTGGAATGTTTTGCATTCAAGGAAAATTTGTCAGAAAATGGTCACCTCCACAAGGGGTGCCTCTGTCAGCCTGGGGCAGTAAAGGCCCATGATAAAAGCCAGCCCAGCTCTTTGCTCTCTCATCCCTTTCTCTCGCCTTCTTCTCCCTGAGAGCCAGGTGAGTCTGAAACCCTTTCTTCTTCTCTGCTTTCTCCAAAAGGAGGTCTCAACTCAAAGGATCTCTCAGCTGAGACCAGCTTTTTCCTGTGACGTGAGGTTTCTTGTCACGGGAGGGGGAGAAGGTTTGAAGTGCAGGGAGGTTGGGACTGTGATCAGTTGTCACCTGGACTCAGAGCTTGGGCAGCAGCTGCATAGGAGCTGGTGGCTCTTTTTAGGCCCTGGCAGGATGAGGCCAACAAGCCTTATACATCTCTGCAGAGCCTTCACCTCCTGGCCCTGCATGTTATTTGACTCCTGATGTGGTAACAGGCTGCTCCTCATGTATCCCTGTGTTTTCTTCCTGCCTGCCCTCCGTGCCAGGTGGCCCTCGTGCCTCAAGACATGTCCTGCATAGAGAAGGGCCAGCCCTGCTGTCCCTGCCAGCCGTGCCAGCCCTGCTGTCCCTGCCAGCCCTGCCCGCTGGCCAACAGCTGCAATGAGTGCTGTGTCAGGCAGTGCCAGAGCTCCCACGTGGCCATCCAGCCCTCGCCCGTGCTGGTCACCCTGCCCGGCCCCATCCTCAGCTCCTTCCCACAGAACACCGTGGTGGGATCCTCCACCTCTGCTGCTGTTGGCAACATCCTCAGCTCTGGTGGAGTGCCCATCAGCTCTGGGGGCTTTGACCTCTCCTGCATCACCAACTGCTATGG
>WAAE01021160.1:0-24755 GCA_013400495.1 Nicator chloris
TTTAAAAAACTATCTGCTTCTTAAATATGGCTGCTATAATAATAATAAGCAGATGATAATGTTGTGTAAAATATGTCAGACTTTAAGGCTGCTGGAATGAGTTGTCAGATTATCAAGTCAATAGAAAATGTGGAGGCTGAGCAGTATTTTAAATACTTCCCCCAAGAAACTGATATCCTATACATAAACTATATGATCAAAAAAATATAATCTTGTAAATGTTTATTGTTGTATTCAGATAAGAGAGTTAGTTTGGAAAAATTAATTTTACTCTAACACAAAATGTTCCTATCTATTAATGAAACAAATACCTAATGCTGCTCTAAAAGATGTTTCAAATAGTGTATGTAAAATAAAAATAGGAATTAATAATGTACTTCATCTCACTTTTCACAAATTAACATTTTATATAACAATGAAGCAAAAATTCAGACATATTAAGGTTTTTTATGCAACATATCCTATCTTTTGTATAATTCCTGTTAGGGCATACAGCTTTCAATATTGTTTTTCCATTCTTATACATGCTTTTCCTGTTGTTACAGCATTAAACTTTATTTTAAGTTGTATTTGAACTTTATTGTTTTAAGTTATTTAAATGTTATTTATAAAAAAGATACTTATTAAGCTGCATCTGTTTCATATGCTTTTAATTCTAAAGGAATAACAAAATGGTCTGGCTGAGATGCATGCATTTTTTTCTGTGACCAGACACAAAGCCTAGTACACAACCCTCCTGCCAACATACATTGGATGGCAGACAAAAATGACAGCCTGCAGCAAATCACACAATGGACATCTCAAAAGAAACAATGCAAAAATTTTAAAAATCTATGCCACATACTCTTGATAATTGACTTACTGGCATGCTCAGAGTTATGCCAGGTAAAAGAAGGTTACAGTTCCAGCAGGCACAGGAAATAGTCCTCAGACTGTAGAACCTCCACTCACAGATACAGAAATATGTGTAAGCCTGCAGGACTAGTTTGAAACTACAGCTAAAATCACTGTGACCTGAGGAAGAAAAGACATCTTCATTTTCTAGTTATGAGAGAGCTCAACTAAGCCCTACCTGACTTATGCATTATATAATTTAATTCAGTTTCCCTACATTTTTTCTTGGGTTTGTGATAATTGCACTTAGATAAAGATCACCAAAAACTAGCTAAAGCAGCTGACATGATAGGGCTAGAGTCAAGTTAATTAAAAATGGTCTGAAATGCTTACATTGAATAACAAGTGTCTAGTGCCAACCATTTTTTCCTACATGAAACTATCATTTTAAGAGCACTCACAGAAAACAGACTCACAGAAAACTCACAGAAAAAAATTTCCTTTGACAAATATTTCTTTTCTTTAAAAAAAATCTCGTTTAACAAATAGTCCCATTTGAAAATCAATTATGATATTAGCAAGTCAAAAATCAATGA
The DNA here is from genome assembly GCA_013400495.1 of Nicator chloris. Classification (NCBI taxonomy): domain Eukaryota; kingdom Metazoa; phylum Chordata; class Aves; order Passeriformes; family Pycnonotidae; genus Nicator; species Nicator chloris. Next base: position 1,431 of record WAAE01021160.1, read on the forward strand.
GATATAAACAGACCCCTGCAAAAAAGTTTGTCAGTACAGATGTATCAGTAAACCTTCACTGTGCTTTTGCTAGTTTGTTTATTTATTACTCATTCACTGAACACAACAGACTGTACTATAAAAGAAGCTTTTTTGCTTGTAACTCTCTGCACTACTTTCTGTGAATATTTAAACACTGAAACAAAGTTCACACTTATGATCAACACTAACATACTAGCAGAAGTTTCTATATCTAAACTAGGTTAGTGGAAGCTTTGAAATAAAAATGAAAATAACACAACCCCATTAGGATTGTTTGTGCTTAAAAGCTTTACTCAAGTTTTAATTAAAATGTATGTATGCACATTAATATAGAAATATATATGTAACAAATCTTAAAACCAGATGCAGACAGGCTCTTTTAAACAATCTTTTGATTATGTAATTCAAGAATATAGAAATACAGTCGAACAAATCCTGAATCCAAATTGTAGTTAGCCCTTACTGCTAAATGCTTTATATCATGAATCACCATGTTACCTCCATTTTCAGGTAAGCCAAGGCTGCTTTATGTTTTACAGTTGTCACAACTGAAGTGTGTTCTGTGAGGGAATTGTTCCCAGAAAGACACCTGACTGCAAATGCTGCAAGTCATCAGTATCACACTCACATGTCCTCACAACTCAGCAATTTTCAATGTATCTTTACCTTAGAAAATCTATTCTCAAATACTGACTCAAAAAAATCAGTTTAGTGCTAAAACCAGAGAACAGTAAACAGAATATTTACAGCAATGATCTCCAGGAACAAACTATTAAAAGACAAGGATAATGAGAAGAATCTATTCGGTTTTAACAGGAATTCAAAAAGATGTCAGAAATCTTCACAAAAGCCTCTTACATCAGTTACATCACAATCCGACGCAAGCTTAACACCAACATACAATATACTGTGTAGGAGGAAAATATGTTTATACATAAAGAAACTGATACACCAGTCTGGAAATGGCTCATTACTAACCTGCATAATGCTAAAAGCTCAAGAAAACCCAAGCAAAGAGGGCTGTAAAAGCCAGCCTCAAATGTAATTTCTTTGCTTTCCCTTCAGAGGCATTGGCTTTCCTGGAGCTTTTTTCTCTGTTTGCCACCGACACTACACAGTGTGTCCAGACTGGGGTTCAGAAGGGAAACAACTCCTGTGGTCAAAGCAGCCATCTACAACAGCCACTCACATCTCACAGAAACTGCTCCATCACACAGGACCTGGAATTAGAAAGGTTTCACTTATTTACTTTTGTATTACTGCTGAGAAACACTCTAGGACACAAATTAGCAAATCTCATCTGAGGAATCTCAGAGAAGACTGCAGAATCTCCATTCCTGGAGGGTTTTAAGATCCTACTGGACAAAGCCCAGTACAAGCAGTGTAGGCCCTAAATTGAGGAGGAGATTGGACAAGAGACCTGCAGTACTCTTCCTACTTTAATGAGTCTAGGATTCCATAAGAAAGTTATTTTTCTTGAAACAATCCCTTCAAACAACTACACAAAACACATTTTCCTTGTTAGGGGGATACTTACACATTTGTCTCACAACTTAAAGGTATGCAAAATGGTGTAAATACATTCCAAAACAAAATAAAGATGACAATTGGACAATATCCATGACCTTTAAAATATATGACATGATACAGTCTCACTTTTAGTTCTGTTGCAGGTACTTTAAAACATGGCTCTGCATAGCATCTGTAATAACCACATTACTAAATGGTTGATCAATTAACTATTAAAATACACTTGTCTGTGTTTTAAATTACTTTTTGAAGAAAATATGTATATTCTCTTTTAATAAGCTGAAGCAAGATGTAAGTTGACATTAAATCAATAAAGTAATGAGAACATCAGTATTTCATTGCACTCAGTGACCAGTATCTGAGTAGTCTAAATATTTCATAATCCTATGAAATCTATCTCCTCACTACTAATTTTTCAAATACCATAATGATTTCATAACATTTAACATGTAGAAAAAAGAAGTGACAGGTTAGATGACTTTCACAAATTAGGAGAAGTCATCATCAGAGGTGAGATCCATACTTATAAATAATATATTTTTAACTAACATTTAATAACAAAAAAAAGAGAGGAAGTACAATTGTTTACATCACTGGTGAGTTTTAAAAGGTAACAGTTGTTTAAATCACACGTTTACTTCATACAGCAGAGAAGGGGAATTTACTAGCAGAAAAAGAAGCTAAATTCTCTATGCTGATAATTTTGAAGGACTGTACTTAAAGCAGAAAGTAGACAGGAAAAATATTAAAAGAGTTGCACAAGGTTTTTAACATGACATATGTACTAACTTTAGAAATATTGCCCCAGCAATATTTATAAAAAAGCTTTTTAACACCATAAATTGAAATTCATAAAACAACAACATTTGATTTTAAATATTTGGGGGGTGGGGGCTTAATATAGTATTAAAACTACTAAGTGTTAAGTCTTGAGCTCTGTAAATAACTTCACAATACCTGTCTGAGGAAAGCTAGCTTGTAAATCTCAAGCATTCCAGACACTGAAATTCCATAACTGTTTACATTCCAGGCCTAAAAAGGGAGATTATCTTCAATTCTGCCTGGAAGGCCAATCCAAGCTTACCAAGATTGGTTGTTTCTCTTTTACTTAGACCCTTTTATTTAGAGGCCTGGTACTTGAAAAGATTGACCCACTACAGAAGGAAAAACAGAATTACTCACTTCAGATGAAATTCCTTTCTCATGAAAATAATTATTTTACTTCAGTGCTAAGCAGAAAAGCAGAGGAATTAGAATGAAGATGCATAGATTTGTCACAAAAGGGTTAGTGCCACAGAAGTCAGCCTGGCTCAGTTCTCTTTGCACCCCTCCCTTCAGCAATTTATATACATTGCTAAGTTTCCTTCTAAGCCTTCTCATCCCCAAGCTAAACAGTCCCAGCTCCTCATCCTTCCTCCTGGCAGAGATGCACCAGCCCCTGACCACCTTTGTGCCACTTCACTGGACTGTGTCCAGTGTGTCCATGTCTCTCCTGTACTAAGAGCTCAGAACTGAACACAGCACTCCAGGTGTGTCACCAGCACTGAGTAGAGCAGAAGAATCACTTCCCTTTTCTTCCAGCTAATCCAGTAATATCTTTATTATCCCTAGAAATATTTTTTATAATGTTTTATAATGTTATATCGTTTAATTTTAATCCGAATTCAGGGCCAATTCCCTTTACAATTACTACTGGCTGTCCAAATAAACACAATTCACTATTACCTTGGACAGCACCAGTTTTGATGGACAAGAATCCAGTCCTCAGCTAGTGACTGTTGAGATTTCAGGGTTCATGTACTGGCTTCGAAATCTCGCTCTGCTCCAGATTTCTTATATAACTTTCAGCAAGCCACTTTCAATGTCCAATTTGATAAGGAAGAGAAATAAGTCAGGCACACACTGCTAAAACATCAAACATACACAAATTACCTGACTAATGACACTGCCTGACTAATCACAGCAGGGCAGCAGAGGAGATGCAGCTGTCTGTACCCACGTTCACAGTGACTTCTCTTGCTACCAGGACACCCCTGTGCCACAAGCAGATCAGTGTCTCTGCTCACCCCAGCAGACAGGGTGAGCCTGTTTATATCTTCTTGAGTTACTCTGATGTTACTGCACAGTACAGGAAAATGGGGTGAGATTGTTAGAGGAAAGGGAACATTTGAAAGCCATGGACACCCAATTGTTGTGTAAGATACATTCATAGTTCAGCTATCTTGCCTATGCACCCTATTCCTATTGATTTCACCAAAACCCAGGTACAAAAGTGTATCTGAACAAAGTTAGAAGTAACTAACTTCTCAGTGGTCATGAAAGAGAACAAGTGATTATTAAACACAACTGTGAACACCCTGAAAGCCTAAAGCAATAAGGTAGATCACTACTGGAAGGGCTAAAATAGTAAGCCTTCTCCCTTGTATTTTAGGAAAAAACAAGTCATTATATCTTGGCAAAAAACATCAAGATAACAGCTGCAGTGACTTCAAAATTATTCTCATTAAAACAGGCTTCCTGAGGTGAGGAGTGTTAACCAATAGCTGAGGTGATTTAATGAACCTGCTTCACAAATAATCACTTTCTACTTGTTTTTGTATTCTTGTTTTTATATACTAGTAAAGTACCAAGCTTTAAAAGGAAATACGATTATACTAGAATGAAACCACTGGATTTCATAAAAATCAGGCAAATGTTCCCGCTGGGTTTAGATTTTTGGGTTTAAAAAAATACCCAAATGTTCCTGCGTTCAAAAACACAGATACATTTCTGTTTCTAAACACTGTACTGCAAACAGAGCAACACGCAAAAAATTGATCCTTTAAACAAGAATTTCCTTTCAAGACTGTAATTTGATGACAGTAACACAGACTTTCAATTTTAAAGAAACCACATTAATTGTACTTATAAAGAAACACTAAACAAAAAAAGGAAAATTATTCAGGAAAGCTAACAGGCAATACATAATGACAATAAGATAGTTCACTTTATTAAGTCACAGCTGTGCATAGCCAATCTATACAAAGATTCTATAAAGCTATATCCATTTGTAAAGACTAAATCATTCAGCTAGGTCTCAAGAGGAACCCTCTGCTTTGATAGCCTCACACAGCTCTTTTACATCCACATTACAAGAAAAAGCTTTGTGGAAATCATGGCACATGACAGAACACTTCCCCATCCTCTGGTGTGTTTCAGTACCTCATTAACTCAGCATTTCTGAGTACAGCATGTTCCAAACCTCCTCTCCTTAACGTTAACAGACACAAGACACAGCCCTCCATCATTTCCTAAGCATTTAACCTAATTGTAGAGAAAACATATCAGAGGGGTATCATTGCAAACAGTAGGGGCTGGGGACTGGGAATGCAAACTTAAAAGTTTTCACTCAGATATTTTCCTCTGAATTATTTTGCAACAAAAATAAGGTTTTCCTACCTCGATGAATGAGGAATGATCTAAATTCAGAAAAAGCACAAGCCCATGAAAACAAAACCAATGAGGGGGGAAAAAGGCAAGGATAGGAAAAGTTATGGTTATGGTTGGTGCAGACTGACAAAAAGGATTAAGAGAACATTGGTTGCAGAAAATTGTGGCTGTAGATGCTTGAAGGAAAACAATAATTTCAGGAAAGGGGAAGAGAGAAGAAACTGGCTACCCCGAAAGAACAAAATGCTGGATTCAGAAAGGGAGCAAGCTAGAAGCAACATCAGCACAAGAAGGTTAAAAAAAAAGAAGTTAAAATAGTGGCCATGAGAAAGAACAGAAGGCTAGACTGAAAGAATAAAAATCAAGGTCTGACCCATTGGGATAGTGAAGACAAGGGAGTAAAAGATGCTACAATGCAAGACATACTGAAAATGGGATCCAGATACCAGAGAAAGGAGTAGAAAAAAGAGTGGCTGTCTTTAGTGTAAGAAAACTGACAAATCAAACCAAGATGGAGTATCAGCAGTTTCTTTAAATACTTTGTAATATTGTTTCCAGCTTCATCAAATGGACTTGTCAATATATTGGCAGGATATCCATTCAGAGGTGATCAAAATTCACAATTAATTTTGAACTGCTTTAACATTTGGTTTTGTGCAAAACAAATTGAAAATGTTAGTAATAATTTATGGTGACAATTAAGATGTTGCAGTGTACCATAAGTTTTATTCCAAAATCTATGGTCACATGTATTATGTGTTTAAAATATTTCCAGACTGGCTGCTGCAGAACTGGCAGAGACACCAGCTTGTATTTTAGCCGTAGCATCTTTACTACTATGATTTACTGTGGCAGCCTTAAGGCTTTTGAGATCCCATTTCTTCCACACACAATTCCTTGGTTTTAGACCTAAAATTTTAAAAAATTTAATTTAGGAAAATGTTTATGTGAATTTTGAAAATCACCCTATGAATATCCCCAAATGAAATTAAAACTGCTTTATTTCCTGTCTTCAATGTGCAAATTTTTTTTACACTCCAGTCAACTTTAGGCATGAGATGCAAGCCTGTTAACCGAAATAATTATATTCATATACTTAAAGTCAACCAGAACAGTTTTTGCTACCTCCATTCTGCTTCTACTTGGGTTTGCACATGGGTGAATACCCTTATTTTGTGTTTGTTCCAGTTCTGGTAATTTAATACATTTGCATATGTTTTGTTGAGGTTGTGAATTATGCTTGCAGCAATACTTAATTTACTTTATTCCGTGGTTTTCAGTCTTCATTCCACTACAATTTTACCCAGCTCCCACACCATAAGTTTCATGCAGACACAGAATCTGTGCCATAGCAGTGGTGTCCCAGAGTTCTGGGTTTTTTTCTGGTCTGACTAAATTTCACTTAAATCCATCCATTATCTGTTTATAGTGGTTACACATTACACAGAATGCTGTGGGCTTACCCAGCTCTTCCAAGTTAAAGGCCTTTTAGGAGTTTGGAGCATGTATAACTTTGATGTATATAAACCTTCTCTAAATTGAATTTTTCAGGGTGATCTTTTTCTACATACAATTTTCTCTGTCTGTAACTAAAAAGAAAATTCTGCCCAACAAACACTGACTGACACAGAGAAAGGTTTTGAGAAAATATTTCTGTATTTTACATCTACTTCAAAAACATATTTCTATTGCATTTGTCAATCAGTTTCAACATACAAGATAATGAAATCCACATTGTCATGAAATCTAAATAAGTGAGCATTAAAGATAGAAATCTGCTCTAAATCTAAGTTTTGGAATGGATATCAAATGACATATGCAATCTAAAAATCATAAACTTTTACTGTCAAAACATGCAGATATTTAATGGTAATATAATACTACTTCCTTTAATGGTAATATAATACTACTTCCAATAGAAATTTCTAGGACAGGTATAGTCTGAATTCTGTAAGAATATTTGTAAGAAGTGGCTCTTTTTTATAGAAAGATACCTTCAAGGCCACCCACAAACAGTTGCTTTTGCAAAAAACACTTTGAAATGTTTGATCCAGTTTTGTTTTTCTTAAGGAGAAATATTGCCATAGACAGTTAGTTCAGATTCCCTTCCAGGGTACTGTTTTAAAACATTTAATCACATTTATATACCTATAACCAGTATTAAGAAATCATCATCATTATTATTACTGAGCAGAAAAAGCCAGCTTTGACATCAGTATTTATAGCACTGCATTTTCTATGTACTTATACATGTATGGCATTACACATATAAGGCAAAAGATAATAAAGGCAATAGTTTCTCACTGAAATGCACAGCTGGCAGTCTGGACAAAAGATGCCTCAGGGAAAGGAAAAAACCTACCAGAACCTGATACCCACAGAAAAACTAATTCTACCAATCCCTCCTTAAAGTCATCATCAAAACATTTAATAGATTCAGGAAATACTTCCCAGAAAGCAACATAATGACTTGTGACAACCAATCAGGGTACACCTGACAAAATAACACCATATCTAAAAAGTCAACAAAAGAGATTTCATATTGTAATTTTTTTAATTAATGTAAAAATATTCAGGTGAACTGTATCAATTGCAACGAACTTCCAGGAAAAAAAAAGCTTTTAAAAATTACATCATTTAATATTATAATTCAATTTTACTATTCAAATATTATATGAGCCAAAAAATTCCCTTACATGACCGCCCATGATAATTTGCAGCTTTTCCTCACCAGTTCTGGTTGTTCTCTCTCTCAGGTATGTACATGCACGTGCTTCCAGCTGTCATCTGGAGCCAAAAGCTGCCAATCTGGATGCAGGAACATTGGCTTATGTGCCATGTTAATACTTCTATGTGCCTAAACACAGCAGCCACCCATGTATCACCGAAAACGTTACTGGTACTCTTACCTAAGGGAAAGCATCTTTAGCATCCCTGGGAACAAGAAGAAAATGTGCAACAAAATCTGTCATTCCTTCAAACAAATGCTCTTGTTTAGGCTTCAAAGGGGGAAAAATCGGGGCAAAGATACCTCCATAAATTCAGATATGGCTGTGTGCAAAATAGGGATGCACAACATTGTTAAAGCTCACAGTTATCTGAGGTGAGGCACTGCCAACACAAGGGAACAGCACTGAAACACATATCCCTAAATGAGTGCCCTCCCTCACTCCAACACATCGTTCTTCTAAACATTTTAACAACTTCTAACTGTTTAATTGGTTTTGAGTATATTGAAGTAGTTCCTGATTCAGAATAGCACTGAAAGACGTGCATTATCTGAAGCATATGTTTATCAGCCAACAATTAAGTGGGAATCTAAGTGATGTACTGAACCAAAGCCAGTGTACATAATCACTGCCTCCTGGCACAGGAATATTTTCCTCCTCTTAATAAAGAACATAGTGATCACCTGAGGTAACAGAACCCATACACTTTTGATTTGTGCTCTTAACCTAAATATTCCAAACTCATACCTTTTATAAATATTAGCACCATTACACAAAGTAAGCAAAGTAAAATAAACAGTCAATTTCATCTAAAGCTTCAATTTCATTTTAAGCTTCATGATATAAACCTGCTACCTAAACTAATTCTTCACATATTCAACTACAGCTCCTTAAAGTTACATGAAAAGTTAATCTTGGACCTACAGCTGATGCAGTTGAGCTGCATGAGTAAAACACTCTCATTTTTGCACTTGTAGAATATGCAGATTATTTGTTTGATAGTAACAGCCGTAGGAACACTTAAAACTAACTTATATGTTAAACTTCTGGAGAAACCACAACCACAAAGAATCCTGAAGCACTGCAATAGATTATTTTGAGGGAAACAGACTTCTCCAGACTTTGAGAACAATTTTCTATCAAAACAAAAAAAAAAAATTCAGTATACTGAATGCAGGATTTAAAAACTCCTAAAACCACAAAGCAAATCATAACTAGAAAAAGGTAAAAAGTACAAGAATTTTAATTTGAAACACTATCTGCAAGCATACAGGAACTTCTTTCAGTTTGCAGAAATACTGAAGGGAAAAACTTGCAGGGGGAATGTTTAGTTTTACTGAGAGGAACAAAAGCAGCTTCTTTGGGTATCTCAGCATTGGGCTGTCAAAATGCAGGGACTGATCTGCATTTGCCAGCAACTCTCTCAGCCTGTTACTGATTTTTTTTTAATTTTCAGTAAACCTAAAAGCCTAAATATCTAAAGTTGAAACCATAAAAATATTTTTGTTTGATACAAAATTATTAAGGCATCCAGTCATACCTGTTGTATTAAATTTATACCATAACTTTAAAATATGCAAAAACAGAAATATTGTAAATAACCACGATTAAAAAGTCGATGAAGACACTGGACTAACATGTCCTAGGAGGCCAGCATTGATCCTAAGCTGTGTCAAAACTGTGTGAAGAAGTGCTAATAGGATTTCCATATTCCTTGAATCCTGCTTATCTGGGTATATTTGCACATCTTTAAGCACAAATAAACAAAAAATTTTATCAGTCCACCAAAGGCGGCATTTCAGAAAGCATCAGCAGCTTCTGTCTGTGTATTACAAATGTCTCTAACAGGAACAGCTGTAGATTATAAATTCACATGGGATTTTTACCCAGTGCAAGTAGTAAGATCTACAGCCATTCTTTGGGTGCCAAGACATTGGGTTTCATGGGGAAAAAAAAAAAAAAGACATTTAATATTTTCTAGGACTATTTTTTACTTCTGTACATTGTCAACTTCAACCAACATGCTTTTTCCCTCAAAAATGTTGCATTTGCCCACACACATTTTGTGGCAAGTGCTATCAACAGTTCAGTGTTCAGAAGCAGAGTTTATCAAGGCTGCTCAACCACCTGAATTTTAAATCTACCCTTCACTCTGCACAACTTGTTTTTATCAGCTTGACAGTATTTGGACTTGGACAAATGACAGGAACTAGGTTTCCTTCATTTATAAATGTGAAGCAGTCAAAATTCATTCAGAATATTTACAATATTCTTAAGTCTTATCAGTTAGTAACTATTTCAACACAGATTGTGAAATTCAATCAGTGTAATATTATTTGATGATAGGTTAATTTGCAAAAAATAATAAAATAATTTTATCAATAATAGTAACTTAATATGCAAAAAAGGTCAAACGTCAGACTTTCAGAGAGATTGTTTTATTTTGGTGATAACAATGATCTGGTGAATACTGGGAATCTGTTCCTCTTTATGAGAATCTGTTGCTCTTTATATACATTTCTGTACCTATATATTGCTACTGATCCTACAGCATAAAGGAAGTATTTTTTGATAACTAATTATGAAATGTAAAAAATATTTTTATAGAGAGAATTCAAATTTATTTGTAAAATAAATTACTGTTTAATTTACACTCTAAGTAGGTATACTTATCTAGTCTGTTTTATTACATCAAGCACTTACATGTTAAAGAAAATATTAATGAAAGCTTACACATTTCCAATTCAAGTTGAAATTATAAAACAATGTAGAACCTTGGCCTTTCACAGAGCCTTGAATTCTGACTCTACCCCAAACTGACCTTCCAAAGGAGAAAGCTACCCGGGCCTAGCAGTCACCAACCTGCTCAGGAACAGGGACCACTGCCTGAAGCAGATCACAAAGGCAGCTCGTAACCAGCCCTGGTTTTTTCAATTCTTATTTAAAATACTGAATTTACAGGAAAAGACTGTGAATTCTCATTTGCCTTTTCTAAAGGATTTAAATCCATAGCTAATTCCCACTGAATTTAAGTAAAAAAAAATCCCCAGAATTTACACCTTTTATGGTGAAGTCAGTCATCATATTCATACAGTATTTGGAATTTCCATTACTCAGTATATCTGAATTCATGTAATCTTAGAAAAACTGACTTAATTTGCTGTCAGAGGTATTTTTTTGACTTCCAAGTCAAATCATATCCATAAGACAGAATGCTGTGTACTTTTTTACATGCAAGCTAAAGAAACTCACCTGTACATTTCTACCATTTGACTCCTCAGCAATGTATTTGGGAACCTGAAAAATTTATAAATACTTATTTAATAATTAATTCTATTTCACATAATGAAATAAACAGTATTTTCACCTGAGACAATTCACAATATGAACTGTGAATATACTTCAGATAAGGAACAAAGGTCTAAAACTGATACTTTTGGTACACAAGATACGCTTAGAGATATAAAGAAACCAAAGTAGTTTTTCAAGCCGGGGTTTTTTACCCCCTAAGAAACATACAGAGATAGATATAATTCCATTTCTGTACTCAAGGAAAAAAAAAAAGGAAAATTTGATCTTTCTTGTCTTGTCTACAAAAAGAATCAAAATATTTAATACTCCTTTGCTTTCCACATCTCTCTTGTCTGAGTCAGAGCTTCCTCTGCAGTAATTTGCTCAGTTACAGTGTCTTAAAAAACTAGCCAGGTTTAGCAAGAAATAGGGGTTGGATTGATGATTTTGTTGATTAAAAGCTCCAAGCAGGCAAAGACATATATCTGGATCTACACCTAACTGTGTCTACACACAAAACTTAACACACTGTACAGGTCCCCTGCATCACTGGAAGGATTGGAAGGCTTAAAAGTTACCATTTTAGGCTCATCTTTCGTTTATTAACACCATGATCTGTGGAGAACGTTTGCATAGACTTCTGCCTGCACTTTGTTTAGGCCTAAACAAAATGTTCCTAAACCCCAGGCAGAACTGGGACTTCGGTTTATTAGGCTTTTTCAAATTACAAACTTGACACTTCACACTCACAGACTGAGGGAAAGCTGTAAACACTTAACTGAGCCAATGCCTGTCGGGTGCTCTGTGCAAAGGCAGGAAGATGTTCCTCTAGATACACTGGGCCACACTGGCCTGAGAACAGTTTTAGAGCACGTTTCTGTGCTTCAGTGACATGTGTTTATTCTCTTCTCCAAGTCTGAGAGTGGTCTGATGTTCATACAGATATCTACATATAACGCTAAAGGAATAATCTTTTTGTAACTTACCCACCAAAAAGTAAAGCTCATGAAGAAAGATAGAACTCAGCCATTCCTTCTGCAATCAGTACATTGTTAAAACGGCTTTTTTCTGAAAATTATACAAATGCAAAGATTAAATTCAGCAATCTGTGTACTTTATTTTGCATAAAGAATTGCAATACAAGTATAAATGCATTTTACATCTAAGAATCTCTAATTCTGGCAACATTGCAATGCAGACTGTGCTTTCCTCCTCTCTCATGTACTGCATTCAGAGAGGATTACATCATCTCAAAGAGCCAGAAAAACAGAAATAGACCAGGGAGGCCCATTACAGCAGACACAGAGTAATTAAAAAGACTGTAACTTTTTAGTTAGAGAAGGAGATAACTCAAGAAAAAAGGGTCATTATGTTTCTAAAGAGACAAATAAAATCATGTGCAATTTAAGTTCTCGGAAAGGCCAGTAATGCCTTCCATCTGTTGAGAACAGCCTTGGGAGCACAGGAGGAAACTGCTCCTTGATCTAGCAAAGAATTTAAACTAGCAGCTTAAATATTTGAGCAAATTGTTGGAACCAAAGGTAGTTGCTTGAACTCGATCATCAAATTGATCACTTTCCTGAAATTACCTAGTAAGCATTAAAAGAGAGTAATCAGTGTGTTTTTAAGCACTCTGGTACTGCTGAAGAAAATTGACATGCTCTATTTTAATAGCAGGGCAGCAAGACAAATTATTTCTTCAAAAAAGTAAATCAGTGGAATGTTATTGACTGCATTTGAACTATTAATACACACATGCTCATTCTGTGATGCTGTGATTTCAGAGCAAAATGGTTAAGTAAAACCAACTAAAAATATCAACAATTCAATACTTGGTTTTGATATTATCCTAAATTAAAGTGTTTCCATTTTTATGTCAGGTTCCTCCTGCTAGGTATATAATTAAAAAAAAAAATTCTATAATGAAATGTTCCACATATTTTCAAACATTTTTTGTTTCTTTGTTCCAGTGGGGGGAAAAGTTCTGGTTCAAAGCTCAAAAGAGCAGATTTTCTGGTTTAAAAGATCTGAGTGAATCAATACTTGCAAGTAATGTAGGCAGGTCAAAAGGAATGTCCTGCTTCTTCCAAAAAGAATGTCATTCTGACAAATCACTGGTAACCATGTTATACTGAATTCTTCAACAAACCAGGAAGGCATATATAGTCAAAGATTTCTCTAGCAGTCTTACCAGTGTAAGACAAGAGAGAAAGGTAAAATCAGAACCAACTATTCCGTCTTTCATCTTCATGAGAACCTTCTGCCTCAGGGTTCAGAACTTTCTCTTATATTAGTAATGGCATGGCCTGATCAAGTCTTTTAAACAAAGCTTTATTAAGTATCATCACTCAAGCACAGTTCCAACCACAGAAAATTGCTGTACAGCAGGCAGGCATTTTCCTCCACGGTACAGCTTTAAGAAAAAGTTAACAGCAGAGAAGCTGCTCTCTTAAAGGTTTGCCATTTCTACACGGCACTTTTGCAGTGCCCAAGGGTCTTGGAAATACAATCTACACTCAAACTCAATTCTCAATATTTACATTCATACGGTTTTGCTCAGGACCTGACTCCTACATGTTCACTTCTCCATGCACACGGGTAGTTAAAACAACAGCCAACTGGACTCACCAAATCTTGAAACCCTAATAACTCTTCAAAAATAAAAGGAGGGTTTTGCATTTTCTGCTGACAGGCATTAAGAATTGCTCTCACCCAAATGTCTTTTAAAAACCTCTAAGATAACACATATTAGCTTCATTATTTATTTAAAAATTTAAATATTTAAACTTTAGACAACTAAAACTGACAGTCAAAGATATTACTATAGCACATAGAGAGTATGTTCATCGTAGGTTGAATAGGTACAAAATACTACTACAAATCCTTAGATGTTAAGAAACATACCAGTACGTGAAAGATATGTAAAGGCACTTAATCACAAAGACAGAACTTCCATTTCCTTCTACCTCCACAATATTATACTATTATTATTCATGTACTTCTAAAATACACACTGAAGAAAAACTGACAAATCTGCCACTATTCTCATGTATTCATTATTTTGTTTACAAGCTGGAAGCTCTGTGAAGGTTGCAGTTAAGCCAAAGTTCACCCTAAAGGCTGAATATTGGGTATATGCTACAATGGAGCAGCATCCTCAACTAGGCCAAGGAACCCCACAGAAGAGATCCCATGTTCCCTTTAGAGAGATGCAAAACAAGCAGAGGAATGCAACAGCATAATTCTTCCAGTCAATAAAGACGCTCTAAGGACACTACTGGGTGCAGAGAAAAATACAGGGTAAAAAAAACTTTCTGATGTATCTTTCCTGGAGTTCTCATGGGAGCCAAAGCCGCAGCCTCACACCCCAGCGGTTTCCATGCGGTGCCGCCTCACGGAGGGGGCAGCGCTGGGCACAGGACACAGGGCAGGAAACACCTGGCACGGGCCCAGCTGGGAACGCCGGGATTCTCCCCCCCTGCCCAGGTAGCTGGAAGTAGTTTCTGGCCAGGTTTTTGTGACACACGGAACAGCCCATGCGGGTCGTGAGGCGCCCCAAGACACAAACACAAACCCCTCAGCCAGAGGCACCCCGCGGGAGCCGCGCTGGCCCCCAGGCTGCTTCCGTTCCCCGCCTCCCCACGGCGGCCGAGCCCGGCACTTTGGTTCCGGGGCCTGCGAGGGCCGGGCGGGAGTCGCGCCGGGCGGCGGGTGAGGAGCGGGCGGCGCGGCGGGAGCTGGAGCCGGGCGAGGAGCGGCGGAGAAGCTCCCGCCCCACCGCGGCGGTGGCGGCAGGAGAGAGGAGGCAGCGCGGCTCGGGAGCGCAGCGCCGAGCGGCCGCGCTCTGGGCGGAGCGGGCTCGGGCGGCCCGCGGTAGGAAGCGGCTTTGCTGCCACAGGGGCTTTGGTGCCGCTGCGGCGGCGGGACGGGGCCGTTCAGACACGCCAAGGGGCAGAACCACGCTGTCGATCCGCTGGCAGAGGCAGCGGCCAAGGGCCGTGCCCGTCGAGCCCCCTGCGCTATCTCCGCCCGCAGAAGCTGCGAGCGCTGCGCTCCGGACCCGGCCTGTGCTCAGCTTGCTCGGCTGATAGCAGAGAACAGCGGCGTAGAGGGAGTTTGTGGCACCCCATGAGCTTTACACAACCCCCCGAGCTGAACTGGCCGATGTTCTAAGTTGTCCTAGAATTGCAGCTGGAGTGTGGAGGGTACCCTCCACCGGCAGTGATTTACCAGGGGTTTGGAGATGAGGTGCAAATGGAGTTGTTATTTAGTCTTAAACATATGTGTCTGAAATGAGATTTGGATCTTAGAATTCTAGTCTGTCATTCTCTGAAGTGTACTGTACTGTATGTGTAGTGCTGCAGGCTGGGCACAGCTATTACTTTGAGGCCACAGCCTATTCCTTGTCAGTATCGGTAACAAAAGTGCTTCAGGGTGTCACTGTTGAGCGCCACGGAGTATGAGAGACATTACACTGAAAAGAATCAGTTTGCAGGCTGGGAATGCATGTCCAATTCAAGGGCCTCTCACCCTCTGCTTCTTGAGGAAACTTGATAACAGCACAGGTTACTCTGAGATGTAAAGTATACTTGCTTTATCTCAGAGAAACTTGAGAGCAAATTGCACCAGGAAATTCGTATGCATATTAGATTTTGTGTTTATTTGAGTGGACATATGTGATCTTTCCAAAGTTAGACCTTCGCAGAGGGAAAGGGGAAGGTATCATAGCATGCATGAGTACTTAATTTTACCAGAAAATAACAGTTTTTTCTGGGATTGATTTTAATTTTGTGTTGGAAACTTAGCTGAGGTTTTGGGGTTTGTTACTTTCCAATTGTATCACACTTGGTTTTATTTAAACACTTAATTTTGGATTACATTTCAGGACTTACTGTTTGTTTTTGTTAAACATGATTTTGCTACATCATTTCATAAGTGTGATCCTTGACATGGAAAAGTAAACCTAAATTAGCTGAAAGTAAATAATGAGAATAACTTCTTTCATTGCAAGTGATGCAGCACAAAGTGCCAAAGGCAGTGTATAACAACTGCAGGCTCTGCAGGCTCCTGGCTGGGGGCTGCTTTGAGGATGAGAGCAGTCCAAGTGATCAGTCAGAAGGGGTTGTGACAGCACAGCAGCACTAATTCTGTCTGCCCTGGGGTGGGCACACGGTCATGTTTCTCATGCCTTGGTCACAGTACATGCTGAAAATTCTGTGCCAGCTGCAGAGGGTGAGCCAACAGCTGTCCTGAAAAAAAATCCATCAATGGTACTAAATAAACACAAACATGCAGAAGTCTAGACTGGGTCAGCACTTACCGTATGGTACATGGGGCACCAAAGCCCTCTTCTAGCTGTTGCTTTTCAGCCTTAAACTCTTCTCCTGGAAAATTTCTTCTGTTTCACAAACTTCTGTCCAAGTGGGATTTCATTCAGGTTATTTGGTTGGCCCCCACACAATAAATTTTGGGACGGAGATCTAAATTTGCACAATTAACTTTCGTCTTACAAATTTCTATCCTGTAGGCATATAATTTATTGTCAGTAGTCATGCTGGAGACTGATAGGATTGCTTATCCAGGTAAACACTGCTTACCAGTGTTTTCATAAACTTCTAGGCACAGATCTTAACAACAGAGAAATAATAGACTTCTGCAGGAGTTCAGTGAGCGAGATAATGAATGTGCATCTGTGCATTAAGGATGCAGCTCTCAGGTTCTTTCAAGCTGTTTCTCTCATGCTCTTCTGAAATCTCTTGAATCAGATGATTTGATTATTCTTTCTGTTGTAGGAAATACCTTCTTTGATGAGATGTTTTTGTTAAATGGGATAATACAGAATAATTCCCAGTTGATAGGTTCATAGTAATTGGATTTTTATTTACCAACATTTTGTCTATTTCAGCTAACCATGTCTTTAAATTCATCTACACTTTTAAATGAAGAAAATGCTCAAGGAGCAAGAAGAAATACTGAGGGTTTGGAAAGCCTACTGCAGACTCCATCATCATTTCAAGATAATCCACTTCAACAATTACAGTTAGCATCCCAGGAAGTACTGGAAAAGGCAAAAAAGAGTGGGAGATCAAAATGCCCCCGATGCAATAGTTCAAGGATGTTTTATTGTTATACGTGCTTTGTTCCTGTTGAAACTGTCCCTACCAAAGAAATTCCAACTGTGAAGGTTAATATTTCGTAGTGATTTTTTATAATATCTTTTGGGTTTTAGTTACTGTGGACAGACATTAGTCTGTCTGCAGCCATTTCTTTTCTGACTCTTTCTTTGCAAATATTCATCTTGAACACAGCTATAAGCATGAATAAACTACAGTTAAATAAAATTATTGTTCTTACTTGAGGAATTACATGTACAAACACTGAAAATGTTCCAATCCTGACATAAACATTTATGTATCTTCTAGATGAGAATACAGGCTGAAGTCACTCAGCTTCTCATGCAACTGTGTTTTCACTTAGTTGTTGAACGTTTCTTTATGGTGTTCTTGCACATTCTTCAGTTTCTAATAACTCTGGCCAGAACACATTATATTGTGAACAAAAATATTTGTCCATAACCAAGGGTGAATTTTACATAGAATGTGACCTAAAAGACATTTCTCTATGTCATGGTTCTATAATTTGGATATCTGCTCTTAAAATATAAATAGTGTCATGCCTTTCAGCTAAGATACTTGGGGAAACTAATAGAGAGGACGGAGACATTTTGCAAAATCAGTTAGGATTTAAGATGCCTTTTGAAGACACTGGAGTTTGAAAGCATCATAAAAATACTTTAGAAATACTTTGGAAATTTGACCTAGTAAACTTAAGTATATTTTCATTGAAATAGCCCTTTTCACAGCTGGATTAATAGCTAATAGAGATAAGTAGTCATATTTAGAACCATTATATTGCTCACAATGTAACACTTACAGACCACATCTAACCTACCTTATTGATTCTGTTTCTGGAGATTTTACCACATTACTGCTGGCAGCATTCCAAAGTGCATCATTGCTGACTCAGGTATTTGCATAAATTGAATGTAAATAGTGATGCTTCTAACTTGTCTCTAGTTTAGTTCTAAACCTGTCAAAAATTATCAGATGTTTTAACTACACACCCATAAAAATGTCTCCCAATTTTTGAGTAAGTTTTTGTACAGATGTTTGTAAATATGATGGTAAGTAATGCTTTTTTTCTTCTTTTACTCCAGTTACCTTTGAAGATTGATATTATTAAACACCCAAATGAAACCGATGGCAAAAGCACTGCTGTGCATGCTAAGCTCCTGGCACCTGATGATGTTACAATTTATAAATACCCTTGCATTCCAGAATATGAAGAGAAGAGACACGAAGTAAGAGATTCTCCAGAGTTAGCCAGGCTTTATGCTGGGGAGGTGCAGCTTCCTCCTGCAGTGCTCATGCCCTGCTGGGAAGAAACCACTGTTCCATTAGTGCAGTCCATCCTGTGTTCTCTCAAAGTTTAGCTCCACAAACACAGAGTTCTGACTGGAACCTTTTCTCCAAAGCTGAGAAAGACTGCAGCACTATTCAATCACCTGGAATTTTCTATGTTCATCACCTCACATAATGGAGAATTAGATTTACTGTGTCCCTGAAGAAATATTTTGCCTATAAATGAAAGTATTCAACTTGGAGCAAATGAAACAGTAGTTGAACGTTGTGCTCATATTTAGCAGCTGCACTATTTAAACCTCCTTATTTTTTTTGATTTTCACTATGACAGAGGAAAACAACTAAAATGCAGCTCTTGTCTACCGTAGCATAGAGCACAAAAAACATGAGCTATGAACTTGGATGTATATGTTCATTTAAATAGTAAGCTATTCTTTTTGGCCATCCTGCCCCATATACTGCAGTGACAAGTGACATTTGAACTTCCTCAGGGCTGACATCATTGTCTTGGCTGAAAAATCTTTTCGTACAGAAGCGTTAGAGTGTGTAGTAGAGGCATGGAAGTAATAGTAATTAAAAATCTCTGTTAAGGATCTCAATTCATTAACATGTTTCTAGCATGGATTTAACACTATATTAGACAATAGAATATTTTTAAGAGATACTATTTCTTCTTGTCCTGACTTAAATGTTTATAGACAGGGTATGAATTTTCTGTTCTTTAATGTAACAATTCCTGTTGTTTTGTTAGATTTTATTGACACTCAGATCTCTTTTTCTTTATTCAGATAGCACTTATATTTCCTGGCCCCAATTCAGTTTCAGTAAAGGATATTACTTTCCATCTCCAAAAGTACACCAAGAAAGGTGTCTGTGCTAGTGACGATGACTGTTGCAGAGAGCCACTTCTTAAACAAGCAAAAATAGAACTGGAAGAGGAAAAAAATCCAAATGAAGGCGTCTCAAGCAGCAGGAGTGAAGGCACTAGACTGAAGAAAATAATATTTATTGACAGTACCTGGAATCAAACTAACAAGATAATAACTGATGAACGACTTCAAGGTAAAAAAGTACAAGTTGACACTGAGATGTTATTGCTGCAGAAATGATTAAGGGACATATGTCTGTAACAGACCTGAGCACAATGTAAGGTTATATGTACCCCTGTATCTGAGTGTATATGAAGGATTCAGCAGCCTGTTCCAGGGCTGTAGAATACTTCCTGAACCAAAGACTCCATTACTTTTCATGTCATATAATTTATTTTGCAAAAAGATCATCATAGTACTAAGAAAGCGTTTATATTTATTTGTCTCACTTCTCTATTGGAGCAAATTTCCTGTCTCAGAGAATGGGAGCTGTCATGTTAGACGGTAGAACAGTAGTTTGAATGGCCTCTGAAGGAAGCCAGGAAGATTTCCTTTGCAGGTGGCTGCCTGCTTTCCAGAGACCCACGGGACCATTTGTGTACATGTTGGTGGCAGACGGGCCCCAAGAAGGTAAATGGGGGATTTAGGAGGTTCAGCACAGGTTTGTCATGGCTTGGGTTCTCTTTCTCCTGAAGTTGCTAATGCACATTTCTATGATCTCACTACTCCAGACAAAAAGGGAATTGTTGCTTGCCCTTGACACCCTTCCAACTCTGAAAGCAGAAACTGGTAATTCTGCAAAAGGTTTTTGTCTTAGATTCTTTACAAGAAGTTTACATTTAAGAATTCTAATTAAAACCACAAAAGACAAAACAATTTAGCCATAGCATTCCATTTCCTTTGAGATGAATAGGAGTTTGCAAATACTTTCATTAGTGCAAAAAGTGCACTTAGCTGGGAGGCAGGTTGTCAAGTTTATATGCAACATACATATATATACATATATACTGCTACTGCTTTGCACTGGAACCCACAAGGAATGTCACAGACTTTCTTACATAGATGATGAATGTTGCCTTGCTGTCTAGTCAGTTTATTAAAGAATCCCATGTTAGTATGAGGTATGGGCTAATTAAAATCCTGTTACAAGTATTTAGTTTTACACAAAACATCAGCTACATTGAAGTATTACTGTAAAGATTAGAGGAATTACATGTTGGAAGTTAATGTAAGCCATTTGAAACATTTTAAGAGGATGAATTCAAGGAAAGTAACAGGCAGCCAGGGGAACTGAAAATTTCCATGGAAGCCTATGCATATATTAGTCAAAAAGTCCTAATTGGTGTTACTTTGGAGCTCTTGAATGGTTTCCAGTTTCCCTATGACAATGATGATTTGGTGGATTACTCTCTAACACATCTCAGTTCCAGCTGTTTTGCAGCCCCCTGGGTTCCTGAACACCTTTCAGGATTGCTGTGAGGTTTAATAGTGTCATGCAAGTCAGTTTCTAGTATGGGAGAATTTCACCCATCCACACATTGGGTGTAGAAATGTGCAGAGCCCATGCATGCACTGCTTTCCTTAGTACTTGTCATAAAGAACATAAATTGCATTAATACCCCTTTTAGAGAATGAAGTTTTCACTTCCAAGATGAATGGGGAGAGTTTCCTTAGGCATAAACTGATGACATTTTTATGCTATACATATATGAAAAATAGAGAACTGTTTTCATTTTTCAGTTCAATTGCAAATGAAGTTATCATCCAACAAAATATTCATCATATGCTAAAGTTCAAAAAGGAGCGTTCATAATTCCAAATAAAAAGTAATTGCCATACTTATTAAGAGTAAGTTACAAGTAATACCGAATGAAAACATTAATGAAGCCAAGAAAATGTAAAGAAAAACCTTGTGCTTTGTAAGCCTATATTTATATAGACAGTAAATGTAGTAAATTGTGCTGCAAGAAAAAGCAAATGAGTACATCAATCTTAAAATAAGCTGAGAGACCTTGGACAAAAAACCCTGTATTTTGGAAGAGTGCTTAATATATCTTTAGAAAACAAAACTAAATCAGTTAAAGACAAGAAATATATGAGAATTGGTAATGTCTAGGATTGATTACTTCATTAAAAGTGATCTTTAGATCAGAAAACAAACAGTTGAATCTAATGTTAATGATGACTTTCTCACATGAGTGGTGGAACTTATTAGCAATATCACCATGATTGTTAAAGAAACTGATTGCTTTGGTTTTTTTTCCTGTAAGTTTGAACTGCTTTGTATTAGCCAAATATTTTATTAGCTTATACATTAGTATTTTGGGGTTTCATATGAACGGTGCATATTTGAAAGCAAACATTGCCTTTGGGTGTATACAGATGCACTACAGATAAAACATTCAGTAAACTTTTATCCTTAATCCCCTCTGGTTTTATTTTTTTAATGAAAGGTCCTAAAATCTTTTGTTTGGAAGTAATTGATACTGCATTTGTGGTAAGCTCAGTAGTGTCCCTGGTCTTGCCTTCAGTGAACTTCTGTTTGTATTCAAACCACAGCTATGTGGGAGTTTACATTGGAGGAATCATCCCAGAGATTTACTTCACTGCTTTTAGGGTGGAAGCACTGCTGGGTTTGATGGAAGTTTTCACTTTGGTTAGGGCTGAGAATTCAAGTGTTGAAAACTCTTGAGGGCAACAAGCTTAATGCAGTTTCCTGCTGCAAGTTTCACATGTGTAGGATTATTAGAGGTAATAATTAGACTGTGCTATTTTGAGATTCTGGTTCTGAAATGGCAATAGCATTTAAATTCAGGGACAGACTCTCCTGTCTAGGTTTTTTTTTAAAATACTGTAATTGAGATTTCTTCTACAATGCAGGACACCATACATTACTAAAAGCAAACTAAATCCCTCTTGCAAATACACTGAAAAGAATTAAACACAGTTTGTAGGTTAAAAGTGTAGAATTACAAGTGCTGGGCTTTAGCCTGAATTTGGACCTTACTGAAACTTCCCTGTCCATAACTTCCAAGCAATTCTTAGACCATATTGGGTTTTGTACTGTTACCTGTACTAAACTGTCCCATGAGACAGAATATCAGATTGTGATGGAAAAAGATAACTTTACAATCTGCTTCTGGTATTGTTGGCAGGTGTGTACCCTGTTCTTCATGATCCAACTGCCCATCCTGTTAACAAAGGGATAACACATTAAGGTGGTTTCAGTTTTGAATAATTTGTGCATCTTAGGAAACTTAAAAACCAAGATACACATTTAAAATTCATCTGAATAATAGAATAGTTACAGAGACTATTAAGTAGATTAAAGATTTTCTTGTGCCATACAGACACAAAATTCCCTCTTTCATCTTAAGTGGGAATGCTTTTAATAAAGTTAATGACGAGATGCTGTCACACCTACTCCTGAGTAATTTCAGTGAGATTTCAGTTACTTAACAAGCATAAATGAAAAGTTCCTGGCTCATGCAAATAGTCCTCACTTCAACAATGCTACCAGTCTGAGGGATTCTGTTTTACATTTGAAAAGTATTGACTTTGCAAAAGATGAAATAATAATTTTATGAACATTGATGAGTCAATAGGCGTGGGTTTCACTCTTGCCATGTGAAGCGGCTCTGCAGTTTACTGAGGGCTGTGTGGCTGTTTGAATGAAAGGATAACCTGTAATTAACTGCAGATACAAAGATTGTAACATAGGACTTACAGAACTTCATCAAATTCCAAAGTGACCTGAAAAGGATAAAATTATTGCCTCAGTTTTACAGATGAAAAATGGAGGTACAGGAAAAGAAATTATTTTCATGCAGGCAATGAGCAGGCTAGCAAGCAAAATCAGAAAACAAAACTAAAATCTTGTTTCACATTCTGGCCACCAATGCCCATTGTCTAATCTAGGTCATCTTTTTTCCTTGACAGGGTTACTGCAAATTGAGTTGAAGACAAGGAAAACTTGCTTTTGGCGTCATCAGAAGGGAAAACCAGATACATACCTTTCCACAATAGAAGCAATTT
>WAAE01021161.1:3399-21772 GCA_013400495.1 Nicator chloris
TTTGTTTTGTTTTTAGAGGTTTTTCATAGGTTAAGGGGGAAACCAAATTGCTTGGTTTGTTAGAGAGAGATGAGAAGGAACAGGTGAAAATATGGCCATAGCACTTGTTTTCTTTTTCTCAGAAAACAAGAGTAAGAGGCCTGCTTACAACCTCAAAAATTATGTCATGGCACTAGGTTGAAGTATTTAGAGTGAACTTGATGCAGCTGGCCTTGGCAGCAGGACAAATGATGTTGCAGGAATCAGGGTGCCTCCACAAACTGATTACATAAAATTTTCTGTAGAAGGGAAGGTTGGGAATGGAATCAGACCAATAACATTGTTAAGATCTGACTTTTCAGAGATGCTCAGCACTCTGAGTTTGTACCAGTCCCATGGAAATCACGTCCTTCCTCTGGTAGCTGGGGCACTTCAGAACATTTTCCTACTCTCTGTTATTTACAAACCCACAGACTAATTATGATGACTGCAAGGAACCGGTTTGGTGATGAGTAACCAAGAGTTTGAAATAGTACGGAGAATTATGAAACAACCAGGAGAAAAAGGCTGTTCATACAAAAAAATTGGTATTTACAGGACATATACAAAGTTGTCCCCAGAGAAAAGCTAAGACTGTTTCACTCTTGCTTTAACCTTCTGTGCTGAACGCAAAAAAGCTTAAGGTACAAACAGATTGGGAATTAATTGGTGTAATTAACATTTTGCAATTGTAACGACTTCTAATCAATACTTCATGCAAATAGCTGTATTGATGTGCTGAAAAATGGGTGCAAGTTGTATTTGGATGGGAAAAAAAAATACAATCCACTTTAAAGTCCTAATGAAATTCAAACTTTTCAGCTCAGGTAAAGTCCTGACCACATCTTTTTCAAGGTAAAAGGAAGATCCTTTAGTGACCTATTTAACTGAAATGGCTCTGATACAGCTGCTGACTAAACTTCATGAAATGAGGTAGCTGGAGGACGAAGCAGATCCTCTTGCTGACTGTTCCCTCTGTTATAACACTGTGTTTTAGCACGTTAACAAAGCAAATACGAGAAACTCTTAATTGGTCCTGATCCGAGCTCCAAGGAGTGAAACCTCTTCCCGTGGTGAGTATAGTCCAGGGGATTTGGTTCAGATGTCAAAGAAGTGAATGGGATATCAAGAAGCTTTTCAAGGAGAGGATGAAATGGATAAAAGGCTTTTTTTAGATTAGTGAATGGAATCTGACTTCTTTGTCTCTCTCTAGAAACCACCCTTGAATTGTTCCTCAGGTTTTTTTCCTTTCTGAAGTTGCGTTTAGAATGGGTAAGATAGGAGCTGCCAGTGTTTCCACACTACAGCCTTCAACTTTGTGGTAAACAATACCTTTAACACATCATATTTCCCAGTGGTTGCATTTCTTTCCTCTTTTGAACGTGAATTGGAGATTGGGAGGCATAAAAGTGCAGTCAATGCTTAAGTCCAACACTGCCTGAATCATCTATTTAGATAAAGGATAGAATTAAAAAGAAAAATCTTTGAGCCTTTTTGTTCAGAAGTAGCAGGAGTGTTTTGAAATTGTAGTTTGTAAACCTTCAGACATAAGGAGGCCTGAAATGTTGTGGGATTAGTTCTTTGCCATAAGAGATCGTCATGCTTTTGTGGAAGAACTTCATGTTTTTAAGAGTTTTTTCCAATCTAAATGATTCTAAGAAATATATTTCAGGTGTTCAGTTTGGGTGTTAATAGATATCTTCTCACAGGAGACAAGAGGCCATCAGTGACAGGCATTCCTTGATGCAGTCTGAGGACTGTGGCAAGTCAGCATAGAGAGATCTTGGAAAATACTGCGTTGGGAAGATTATATAATCGTCTTTTGTGATAAGGCTACACTTGACCAACAGAGAAGAAAACTGTGGCAAAGTAAATGAGCAAGCATTTTACATATACAGTGTTTGCCTTGTTTTTAGAGATGGAATAAAAATGCATTTTATTATGGCTTTTGTGTTCTCAAAGGAAAAGTCACCCTACTCAAATGCTTAAAGGGCTGCTGGAGTTTGTCAATAATGTGATGTTGGTTTCTGAAACTTGCAAGCCTTTTGGCCAGTCATAAGGAAGCATTAAACTTTTCAAGAGGGTCTGATAGGCAAACTCCCTTAGTCCTCAAAGAGGAGGCAGTTCATGCCAGGTATTGGCCAAAAATAGCTGTTGGGATTTCACACAGTAAGCATGTGTCTCATCAGCATTCTGCAGCACTGCCAAAGTTTGCTACAGCATGAAGGAGAAAGAAACAAAGAAACATAAGGAGAAGGGGGGGGGGGGCGAGGGGGGGGGGATGGAGAAGGAAGCTAATGAGAAGAAAAATTGCTTTTTAGCTGTTCATTGCAACTATTTTGGTTTCCCAGTGAACCTGAACAGTATCTTAGGTGATAATGGGGGGAAGCTAGCGTTTTTGGCACCAGAGCAGGACACATTTGCAATTTGGGCGCTCTGGAAAGAACTAGTTTAAGTATTTGCTGAACAGTGACAGAATGGAGTTTCTGTACTTTCTGAATGTCTTGCTGAATTGGGACCTCAGTCTGACTCCATTGGTGAACATGCCCCCCGAAATTGTGGGTTTTCACCTTGGACTGCCATGGACCACACTCCCTTATTAATAAAGGGTTCCTACTTCATATGTGCATCAAAATCTGTTTAACTGCTCTGGGGGTACAAAACACCTTGAAGTGGATGTAAGTGCCAAATGGAGCAAGCCCTTTTTCTTAAATGACAGTCAGCAAAAGATAATTCTCTTTGTATAATTTGGTGGGGTTCTTTTCACACTGGACAGCATAAAGTGTAGTTGCTTGAGAGAGATGTTCAAAGGAAATTTGAGAAGACTCCTGCTTGGGTTGGTGTCCTAGGTTACAGTGTAAGATGTATCCAAAAGTATGTATTCTGTTACCATCTTCATAAGCTGTTGGAACCGGTGGGACAGTGTTCCCCATCCCCTCCATGACTCATCCCTGATAAGCTCCTGGGGCTATCTTCNCTAGTTTTGCTTTCAAACCAGCACAGTTGGCCTTCATGGGATAATTGCTTTCACTGAGTCATTTAGAATAGCAGACAGGACTCTGCCTCTGAAGAGCTCCCCTCTCCTTTGCAGCCGACAACACTCCCTGATTTGCTGGGTCTGACAGAAATACTGCTGAAGTCAAGGTGTTGAACTCCAATCATCAGAAGGATGCCAGGGTCTGTGTGTCACACCTCCTGAGGATGTAAAGCTGAGAGTTCAGAAAGTCACTTAGCAGGACGTGGGTGGCAGCCACACTGGTGCTCTCTTTTCCAAAGGTAGCAATCCCTGTGAGTTTTTCTGTGTGTACCTACAGCTTTCTCTACACACCTGTTCTCTCACACTTCATGTTCTACCAATCTGTTTTGAATTCAGAAGTGAGAGGCACAGTGGTCTCAAAATATTAAGTTAGATATTTCATGAAAACAAGCATTGTTAGTGCCCTACCATACACTAAGACCAGTCTGCCATGCAGTCCTCATCACATAATGAAGAGTCTTTATAATCTCTGGGAGAAACTTGCTTGGTACATGACCTAAATGAGCAGGATGCAAATGTTTGGGAACATTAGTTGATTTCTAGTTTCCAGAACTGCTTGTCTGCAGACAGTTGTAGTGTTGTGCTGCTTTTTGCAGGAGAATTAATTTTCTGGCTTTTCTATGTTGTAAAGGTTCTTCACAGCTACAGCTATGATGTTTGCTATCATACTGTGTGCTTGAGTGATGGTAATACAAGTTCTAAAGTTTTGTCTGCACTTAGGGTTTAAGAAGGATCTGAGTGAAAGAAAGATTTACAGTCTCTAAAGCATGTATGCAAAAATTCAGTTGCTCAAGGGGCTCTTCTGCTTTGTCCTCAGCACAGCATAAATTGTCAGGAAAGATGGGATCCAACTGAAGGCTCTAATGTTTCAGCTTTGTTGAAAGGGAAAGTACAAAAAGCTAAAAACCCTTTTCTGGGGATGCCTTTGATATGGCTAAGGAAGTAGAGACTGCTCTCTATCTACCTGAATTCTACTTCTGAAAAGATGAAATGAAATATTTCTACCCTTTGTACCTGTAACAGACACAAAACTACAATCTAGGGAGTCTCTATAGGCTTCAGGAATATTCTTCAGTCCGTTTACCAGCTTAGCCTCTTCGTTTTCAGACTTGCTTTGTATTTGGCTGGAAAAAAAAATGGCTTAAAATCAAAATACTTTAAATACTGTGCCTCCATAACTTGCTGAATGTGTGTTGTGTGCTACTTCTCTTCCAGAGGATTATGGCCACATGAAGGCAGGCTGGATTTTCTGCTGGGTCGTGTCAAGAAATCTCTTTACTTTCTGTAACATTTTGACCACACTTTTTTTTCTGGCATGCCTTCTGCTTTACCTTTAATGTGGAAGCATGGAGTAAATATTCTGAAGACAGGCCTGAGAGTGGGGCTTCTAAGCCATTTTGGTATTTTTGATGTCTCTAAAACAACATTGCTAGGCTCCTATTTATTCCTGCAATGCGTATCTGTGCTGTCCTCAGAGCCACTCTAGAAATAATAGCCACATTAATGGCATCAACACCTTTTCAAGTCAATTAATCCCCTTGATTTCTCTTGGGAGAATGCAAAAAGGAGGGGAAGAACAGCAAACTCAGAAATAGACTGTTGAAAAGAACTAGCTTGAGACCATAGGGTGAGAGAAACCTGACAAACTATCCAAACATAGAGTATTTTGCAGCCTCTAGAGAGGTTTCAGGCTGGGACATGGTGCTTATGGGCCAGAAACTGGGATTGTGAGTGGACATCCTGTAGCCAGAATAGAGGGTTTCTTGTGCCCTGGCATGGGGCTCATAAAAGCAAATTAAGGCAGTTGGCCAGAAAAAGGTATTTTAGAGAAATTGCATGTTTGTGTTCTGTGAACGTTTGTTTCACTGAGCTGCAAAGCTGAGAGGAATCACCAGGCATTGCAATGGAGACAAACATGTAGGAGAAGCAGCATTTGGGAGTCCTAAAAGCTGATCTCACTTCTAGATTCCTCATAGCTTGTAACCAGACAAATTCTTCCTTCTCCTCTTTTGTTCTGTGGCCTTAAATTGCACTAGCTGTCATGAAACCTTCACGGTTCACTTTACGCTGTAGGTTCTTTTCTTTGGTCTTTAATTGGGCTCTGGGAAATAATTGTGATTTAATCACTTTTATTTTACAGCGAACCTCTGTCTCCATTTATCTCTAGAGAACTCCTCTTTGCACCTGTCTTCCAGCAGTGTAACTGGACTGAGTGCATTTTTCCTTTCCTCTTTTCTGATGAGTGAGAGTGAGAACAGGCTGAGCTGGTCCAATCCTTGGTGGGAGTCCTGCTGCTGCACAGGATTCTCCTCCCATTTCTACAAGTTTGTTGCTTATCCTGTGTCAACCTGATGTCTAAAAAATCTCAGACCCCATCCTCTCTCCTCAGAGCAAGAGTAGTCACTGCATCTTTGAAGAGGTTTCAGTGGCCTGAAGAAGAGATTTTAAGGAGGCTTGGGTTTGTTTGCACCTTATGTGGTGTAAAATGAGGTCAGGCAGTTGTGGCAAGATTTAGGACTTTAAAAATATTTATATGTAATGACATATGTAATGAAGATGTTACTCTGTTCCATTAGCTAAAGGTACGTGGGACAGTTTTCTTCATGATGCTCAATGTCCACTAGCAAAATATGCTTCAAAACGTAGAATTTTATTCCAAGTTTCAGAGCGAATGTGTCCATTGCCTTGTTCCCCAGTGGCAGTTAAAGTCTTCAAATAGCTGAAAAAACAAGTATGGCACGTAATATATATTTTTTTCTTTCTCCTTAAGTGTTTAGTAAATTACTGTGTGCTTTTCTTTTTGTAACAAATATGTGAACAGATCAGAGATCATTAAATACTAAGGTCTGCTTCAGAGAAAAAGAACATTAATATGGTGGACTGTTTTAGAAATGGATATCTTCTGATTGATAATGAAATCAGGCAATGCAAATCAAGTGAAAAAGAATTAGAGCTGATGCCTGGCAGTCTAGTTGTTTACAAGATTCTTCTGTGTGCTCTAATGTGTGGAGTATTTTTGCCAAGACTTACTAAATGATGAAATGATACTGCAATTAGAATTAAGACTGGCAGGGACATTTGTTAAAATTCTGCCATTTCTTCTCCAAAACATAATCAATTATAAAAAGGCCTTTGAAAATAATGAGAACAAATGAGAAGTCAAGGAGTAGCCAAGTAATCACTTGGCTGGTTCTGTTTAGAGAAACTGGAGAATTCTTCCCAGTCACAATTAAAAATTAAATTACACAAATTACGTCCTCTGTCCTGCAAGTTCATGGGGTGGATGTGTCTGAAAGAGAGAAATAGCTGTAAAAGTGCCTACTTCTCTGCAGGAGAGAAGGCAGTAAAGGTCAGGTTTAACCTTTCCTATAACCAAAATCAACATGTTCTGAAAATATTAAAAACCCATTTACTGCTCTAGCTATTCACTATCACCAAGTGGGATCCTTACAGCTAGCTGATGAGTCTAAAACTAATCACAGACCCAATTGACGGCTTATAAATATTATTATCAAATTATTGATTTGCATGGCCTGAGCACACAAAACATCAACCTGGATAAATGTCTTATTGTTCCGGGGATGGTTTGAGTAGAATGAAAAAGGCAGACCCCAGCAAATATTACAGTCTGAAAAGGGAAATGTGATAGCCTAGATAAGTAGAGCAAAACTCTGAAAGAAACCAGGTGGCTGAAGAGAACACAGATGAGTTGTTAGATTTGGTTTGGTGTTTGTTTGGTTTCTTTTTCTGTGTTACTGAATACTGAGGCTGAGGGTTCCACTGGCACATCATTCCCTGCTTCCAGGTCACACAGCTTCACTTAAGGTTTGAGCAGCCTAGCTGTCAGTAATGAAGTTTTGAGATGTCCTCACAACTGTTCTGAGAAAAATAGACCCTCAGTTTTCTGTAAAATCTACAAATCTTAGTAATTAGTCCAGAATTTGAAGTCAAGTTCTGGAAAGAAAACAAACAAACAAGCCCCCATCCCTTGCCCTGCAATTCTTATGCCTGGACACCAAAAATTGGAGAAGATTCAACTAACTTTGGAAAACCAGAATTGAACCAAATTGTCTATTGTAAAAATGGGAATCTAGAGCATTTTAAAATGAGACTTCTAAAAGCTCTTTAATTTCATTGCTACTAAACTTACATGCAAAGCTTTTGAGGCTAGGACGACTGGCAACAAGATGGATTATTCCATTCACATAGTATAATAGCAATTAAATGTACAATGAAAGCCTTTACAAGATTCTGCCAAAATTACTGAAATTATATTGAGCCAAATTCGTGACTACTGCAACTCCATCTGTGTCAGTGTTCCTGCTACACCTAAGTACGGAGAGATGATGAGTCATAAGGAAAAGTGTATTTTCAAGGAAAGAGAGGGAAAATGGGTAATTGTAGTACAAATACGAAGCAAGTTTCTAAAATTGTGTTTGACAAAAGACAGTGTTCTCTGATATTTTCCCAGCTGGATAAAATTTAACTAGTTTCAGGAGACAGTGTACGGAGTTTGGTCAGAACTAGTGTAGGGAGGGGAAGCTTTTCATAAAGAATTGCTAACAAATGGGATTCAACACTCAAGAGGCTCAGATGGCCTATTAATTCTGGTCCTGGCTTTCTTCCAAAACAACTGTGCTTCTCTTAATTCATGGCTAATTTCTATCAGCGATACCAAGAGACCATTTCTTTTTTCGACAGGAAGCATCCACGATGCTTAAATGGATTCATGCGAGGGGCTTTAGTGAGCAGACATTGATTGGCTTCTCTCGGGGGCCCGGCGGAGGCCCGACGGAGGCCCGATGGGTTCTGGTTTGAACCGTATAGCAAATGAAATACGACCTCCTGTAAACGGGCCTGAGCTTTTGGGCCTTTGTGGAATCTGGGAGCTAAGGACCATTTCAATCCCTTTTAATTAATGAAGTGATTTGACTTGACTGAGATTACACTTGCAATAATGAATTAAAAAGTAATAAAAAGAAATCTCTTAACAAATATGCAACAGGGAACGAGGACCAAATTCAGTGTGTATCAGATCCCTGCTGTATATCTCATTTCTGTGTGCACTTCAGATCGATAGTTTTAAAAGGGAGGCTCTTATTTTCCAAGCACTGACATCTGCATGCTTCATTTTTTTCAAGTGCTTTTCTACAGAACATTAAAATTATGACGATCTCATATGCCTGGATGATTATTTTAGTCCTTTCTTATCTCTGTTGTGCTAAATCTCTCTATTCCTCAGGATTCTTGACATCTTATCCCAACCACCTCTGCGCTGTATTTTTTTCCTGTGGTATGGCACGTTTTTAGCTGCACTTTACTCCATAGCAGTGAGCAATGGTCACTGTGTATATTTTGTAATGGGATTGCAGTCACCCAGTGTCACTTCTGATGGGCACATAGTGAGTGTCAATCTGTGCCCAGTCCAATTTAAATGATTCCCCTCTGTATTATGTCTGAAATCACGGTTGCATTTTCCCCCCACCCCTTTCATTGTACTCTCAAGTGACATACTGTAGAAATGATCCTAAATTTTCTTCGAGAACATCACATTCTGACTCTGATGGGTCTGTCGTAATTTTTGAGATATAAAGTACTGTCACTTGCTTTTTTCCAGTCTGTTTTGAGTTCAGGTGTGATTTAAGGCAGTGCAAGTCTAGAAAAACTCCACAGTAATAGTGTGGGGCCATTCTGATCCAAGAACTGTGGCATACACTTCTCCCTGGTGTCATGTTTCAAGGTGTCTGAACTGTCTTTCTTACCAGTTGAGAGGGTGTTTCATTTAAACACCTGATTGAAACACTCAAATCAAAGCAGTTGCTAAAATGGACAGAAAATATAGGTTGAGGGAATAAATGGATCAAAGCCTCTGTATTCTTGGCGGAACTTGTGATATCTAGGGGCTTTCAAGAATGTCAAGTGTATTTAAGTGAATAGATAAGGTTCGCTAAGAAAAATCATGGGGAAAACTTAATTCCAAGAGTTACATTTGTACATTCGTATTGTGTGTTGGTTCATGGACATGCACAAAATGCTGTGTGTGAGCACACCACAGTGCAGTGTGACACACAGAGGGATCTTGGAGCCTTCCACTCACAGGATTTCCACTGTGAGGGAATTGCAAGGCCACCGTAGCAATCAATCTATTTTATTATATTATGGGATGTGCTTGAAGTTCACAGTTAACTCAGTTTCTTTCTTTTTATCACAACCAGTTGTCTTCCTCTGCTACAGCATAGATTTATTCTCTTTTAATTCTTCTTTGGTATATTATCTATGGGATTGACTCTATTTTTTCCTGCACTAAAAAAGAAATGTCATCAATAAAATGTTGAAGTAGAAAACTTAAAATTGTCAGATTTCTAAAAATTGTTTTATCATTTGACGGACTAGAGCAAAACAGAGGTACAGATGTTATAAAGGCCTTCTGTATGATCCAGTGGAAGCTCATTAAAAAGCAGTTACACTTAGATACTATTAGTTTTTTTAGGATGAGAAGGATCTTGACGTGTAGGAGGATTTAGATTGATAAACACGGAGCAGTAATGTAGCAATTGGTTAAATAGCAAAGCATAATTTCTATTACAACTTTAGTTTTCAGCATTTACTGCTTGGTTAAGATGCCACTTAGTTACACAAATTTGTAAGAAATATCTCCTTAATTGCTAATGTAATGGGAGAATCCACAGAGAGGTGGTTATCTTCTACTTTAATCTGTTATCTATTGCTTAAAAAATAAGTGACCTGAAATTAAACCCTCCTGCTCTCTGGAGAAGTTTCCTTGCAGATCAAAGTTTGGAACTACAATAGTTTAAAATGCATATGTAGACTTTTATACTAATTGGAAATTAGAAGTCATCAGTGAATGAATGAACAGCTGTTTTTAATAAATGTGATTTTACTGGCCAGGGATACCTACCTGGTACTCTGAAAGACCCACCCATGGTTCATAAAGAGTTAAACCTATCAGATGGGGAGTTCTTAACTACATTTTCCTTTGAAACTTCCTCCTGGTACTTTTAAGCCCACACTCCTCATTTGGCGTATACGCCCCGGGAAGATTTAGTAACTCTCCTACTTTCACCATTATTCTGCAGCAGCTGCTGCAGCTCGGAACTTGAATTACTGCAGAGAGCGTGCGGCAAACACTACGGCTGCCGTGCGGCTGTGAGCAGGGCAGGGATGGGTCCCACTCCTTCGGGATGTGTGGGGAAGGGTCCCAGCCCCCACGGGGCTTCGCGGGAATGCCGGAACCCGCACACAAAGTCCTGAGGAGCTGCAGCCGAGGGCGAGGGTGTGAGTCCCGGCAGGTCCGGGCCCGTGCGGTGGTGGCGAGGCACCAGGTGGCAGCAGCGCACCGGGGATGCGGAGCCGCACCGTATACTGAGCCATCCCTGCGGAGGAAGCCGCGAACGGAGCGCGGGCCCCCGGAGGGAAGTTTGACCTTGGATGGAAAGCTTCTCCTCGGAGAGATGCCGTTAGTGAGGGTGGTTGGAGCGGTCTTGGTCGTTTGGGAAGTGGTGCAGGAAGGGAAGGCAAAGTAATATACTGGTGTCTCAACTTAGAAATGTCTGATAGCTTTATTAAGCTTCTGCTTATAGCTGTATGGTGGGTGACTAAGAGAAGAAAATCACCTAGGAGGTATCTCTGAGGCAGATGGCAAGTTGGCTGGAGCACAGGAGGATGGAAGTTGGCCATAGGTTACAGATACAAACACATAATGCACACGTTGCATGGGATGGGATGCATGGGATGGTGGTACCTCAGTTTAGTTATATTAACATTCCAGCACCATGAACTTATTGTAAAGTAGATATGTTTTCATTTTCTGTAGGTAGATCTGCTGGATTGGGTTTTCAGATATAGTTTGAACTAACTGGAAAATGTCTTTGAGAATAGAGATATCATGAAGGAGGGGAAATAAAAAAGAGATGTATTTATTTGGCAAAATGTGAAGCGGTCACTGTGGTTGGCTGCCCACCAGAGAAGGCAGTGATAGCAGGAAGTTTTCATAAACTTTGAATACAATCAAGTGGAAAATGGAGGAATGATGCTGGGGAATGTATGCGAGTGACATTATTCAAGCACCTTATCAATAGGTAGACAATCTAGATATGAGGAAATGACTATTTAAAATAATGCAGAAGGAAAGATTCAGGAGTGACACAATTGATGAATAAAACCTATTTTCTTTTCCAAAATTTGGGAGCAGTGGGACGATGAGAGCTGTGAGGCAGGAACAAAACTTTATGGAATGATAAATACTTGAGTGTAACAGAAAGGAAGATTATATGGAAAAGAGAGTTGAAGGGAGAAAGGGACAAGTGACAACTGAGATCTCTTTCAGGAAAACTCAAAAAGCCACAAAATAATTTGAGAGGGCCATCCTAAAATTTAAAGTATATTCCATCCTCATCAGTACATTAGCAGGTGAATTCCTGAGAGCTCAGAGACCCTGGCAGAGTCTGGCATTTGGAAATTAAGTTCCTAGTTGGAAATATGTGTGTATTATTTTCTAATGTGGAAACTTGGGGCTCTGTGACCCATTTACCTCCAGTTTCCCTTAAATCAACTCTTTGAGTGTCACTACTTCGATATTGTATCTGAGATTTATTGGTGAGATTTGTGCTGTGCTGCTGTACTCTGATTCCAGTGTGCACTGTGTTCCCTGGCAGTATTCATTTCTGTGATCCCTCCAAAGTCCTATGAGGAGGTGATGACAATAGTTCGTAAGTTTCCCTCCCTGGATCTAATAGTGCTTTATGATAGCTGTCAGCATCCTGATTCTCCCTGTGAAAACAGAGACTCCATGCCAAGGATTAGATGGAGACATGAAAGACAGGTCCATTTAGTCACTCTGTAGCATGATGGTCTCCATGTGCAGAAATCCCTCTTGGAAAATTTCTGGCTCAGTGTTTGCCAGAAGGTGCACCCAAGGAAAGATGACCATGCTGTCCCCAGGCTGTGCTACCCTTCCCTGCTAGAGACAGCTCACTGGGCTGTGCAGCTGGGATCTGGCCTGGCAAACCTGTCTTTGTGACGTCTGTGGATTCAGAGTATGCATGTTTGCTTTGATTGGAAAATTAAAAAACACGGGAGTTCAGAAAAACATAATTTTAGAAAACAGTATATCATCCTAAATGCACTACTAGGGCACAGTGTTTAATGCAGCACTTACCTGTGGCAGTATTTACATTATTTTGCATCTTCCCTGCCTTGTGCCGTGTGATCCTCTCAGCACATTGCCCTCTAGTATTGTCTATATAAATACGAGTCAGCTATAGAAATTGAGTTATTTTTACTATTTTCATGTAATAACTGTGAGCCCTGCAGGCCTAGTGTTGGCAAAATACCACAGATTTGTCATTTGGAAGCAGAAATTTCTGTATAATTTCCCAAATAGAATTTTGGTCCCCTCTGCTGCACTGAATTTGTTATTGTTGCTGTTTTTCCTGGTGTTTCTAATGAGCTGTTAATGAGCTGCTAACTATGTATGTAAATTAAATGGGGTTAGATACTGAAATGTTATCAGGAAATAAAATGCCATATGATACTTCAAAGTGATATAAAATAAATTAGTGTATTTAATTTTGCTGGCACAAAGCTGATATTTAATAACCTATGGCCTCAATCCTTCTAAATGATGTTAATTTAAAACATTTTCAATCTGTACCCCGAGTGACACAGCAAAGAAGTTCTTTCATTCCCCCTTCATTAGAAGATATATCTGTGGTGTAGGTGTGGGTTCCTCTGTGCCTCGACTGAATGATCAAGTTATTAAAGATAATTTGAGACCAGTGAAGCTTAATGTAAATATTTTTGTGATGATTTAATACAGCAGATTAAGGATGTGGCCGTGGTGAATGCTTTGGCTGTGGTGGTCTTCTGAAAATTATTATACTGGCTGCTCAGCTGTCTTGCTTGTCACTTGTGGTTGTATTTTAGTACCCCAATAACAAAGTGTTGTGGAACAGATTTTCACAACACAAAGGTGCTGTGGTGAAGCCTCTTTCGCTGAAGACCTCACCACTTTGCAAAGAAGGGACAGCACAGCCTTTCCTTTAGTGTCCCAGCAGAAAGATCTTAAAGAGTTGGTGAGGTGCAGCTCTGGAGGTTCACTAATGAAACCAAGATATCTCCTTTAAATATTAATATTTTCATTAGATGTATTGGTATCATAGGACAAGGAGCTCATCTCCTTGTGTCTGACTGGGCAGGCCTTAGTTAGGCTGAAAAACCCATGCTTTAATTCAATGTTCACCTGAAACTTGTAGATATGAAAAGCAACTAGGCACCCCTAGCTCCAGGCTGTACTGCTCCGAATGTGGTAGGTAGAAAAGAAAGTTCAGGTTAATTTTTAGTTTGGGCAATTAGGAAGCTGACAAACAGTACCAGAGTGAAAAATCTAGGGTTCTGCATCACAAAATGTAATTTAGTTATTTGTCTGACAAGTGTAGTTTAGCTTAAATAATAGAGAATAATACTTCAGAGTATGCTAGCAAATGTTCTGCAGTATGTATTATGAAATTCATGAGGTTGTGGTAATATGAGATCTCACTACCACACTTTGCCATTAAATCTTTGCTGAAAAGTAGGACAGGGCACAATTCTTTATGGTGGCTGACTCCTGAAGAAGTCTGGTTAATCTACTAGGAATCTGCATTGTCCTCTCAGACTTCAGCGTGAATGGGTATTTGCTCCCTCATGTTGAATACTACAGTTATGTACAACATGTGAAATCTGGCTTTTCTTTGTCATGATTTGAATGTTTACATTTTTTGCAGAGCATTATGCTTAGGTTAGTAGCACCATTTAGATTGTCTCGGAAACCAGAAGAATTAGTAGGCTAAAAGAAAAGTATGTATAACCATGCTGGTTTTGCTTCTCATTATTTCCCAGAGCAGCTGCTGGAATTTCACTGTATTTTACTGCCATACCTAACTCAGGAAGATGGGCTTATTCTGAATTTCAGTCAACTTAGATCTGGGATAAGATCAGTACTTACATGGAACTACCCATTCTGTCACTGTCTGACACTGAAATTAAAGGCAAATTTTTTTTTCTTTTTTTTTTATACTGAGCCATCCTTGCTGCTTGCAGAAAATAAGATGTATAATTTATGTTCATTTCCCAGAAGATTGACAATTTTGTCCTAAAAGCCTGCAGGGACTTTAATACTCCAGAGTTAGCACTCCAAGGACTAGTTACAAAAAGCAGCACTCCACTGCAGACAAACTAATCCTCCAACAATGTTTCATTCAATCAAAAAATGCAGCAGATTGGAGGTCTTATTGCATGCCTGTGTTTTCAAGAGATTATTGTGAATGAACTGTATTTTCCATTGAATAGTAACAACAAAACAGCCTAGCCATCTAAATGTTTCCCATGATAATTTTGCCCTAAATGAGCAAAGATTGGGAAACAAGCAATTTTTTGTTTTAACCTTTCTCCCTTTGAGTATGCAAACAAAAGCTGTTTTGAGAAAAAATTATATTTGTGGTTTAAATTCCTAAAGTGAAATTTCTTTTATATTATGTGGTACCTGTTTGCTTTTCTTCAAGTAAATATGAAAAAAAAAATACTGAGAAATTTTGTTATAACACGTTTGAATTCATTTTGCCACATGTATGTCTAGATACTTTCCCCATGTATGTGGTTTGTTTTGCAAAATCAATACCTGATGGAACTTTTCCAGTACATGCAGTTTTCTACAAAATTTGCATTTACAAAATGTGCTGCTTTGGACAAAATCTTTTTTCTGACGTTGTGATCTTAGTGGAGTGCCCATATCCTGTTTTTCAGATGCTCAGCTATCTGCTTTTGTTTCTGAAAGCATTCACGTGTGTTCTGATGATAAAGCTGAATATTTAAAAACTGAGATCTGTCAGCAGAAAGAGAGACCGTGGCTAAAGTCTCCATGGCTGAGGTGACAGGTTAATTCTCAAATTTGCCATTCCCTTCATTGAAGGCTTGTGTCTGATCTGAAGGGGCTCCCAAAGGATGTGAGTAGCACTGTGCCAGTCTTAGGATAGTTTGAAAGTTCCTTAAATCCTCCCCAAAAATCTCTTTGGTGAAAAGCACAAAGATAAGTGATGGTCCATTTGCCATTTTTTTCATAACAAAACTCAAGTCCCTGCAAATTATTGTCAGATGTGGAGGAGACTCACAGACAGCTCAGGAGCCCATTTGTGTCCCCCTTTTCAGGCCTGTTTGGGGAAAAATGGGCATGTTCAGGCCTGCCATGGTGAATATCCAGATGTTGGACTCGGTAGCTGTCAGCTGGATGCTTTTCCACAGTCCCATAGTTCATTCCTAAAAGAAAAATCCCAACAAGGTAATGAAACCAGCTCAGCTGTAAATCCAAAGCCAGGGATGGGTTGGCGCCCTGTGAAATCCACATTGCCAAATGATCTAATGACACAGTGACTGCTTTAGTTATGGGCTGCTCTTTATTTCTGTTCATATCTTCTTCTTAGCAATTACATATTTTGATTTTAAGGCTCAGAGCCTAGCTTCACAGAGCAGAGATGACATTTCAGCCTAGATTAAGAAGGCTTTTGCTATGAGGTGCCGTCAAGTACTGCAACAGTGCAAATGGACACTCACAGCTTATTAAACAGGGAACAACTCCATTGATGCTCACAATCCCACCTGGCATTTTATATGGCTGAGATTGAAGACCAGGGGATAAAGGTGTGATCATAATGAAGGCAGTGGGGGGAGGGAAGTGGTGGTGAGGGAATGTTTGTACTGCTAATTGTTTTATGAAGAAAACAAAATGAAAAGGGGGGAGAAGGAAGAAAAGAAAAATTAGTGTATCAGGGGCAGAAGAAAGGAAAAAAAAACCGAAGCCTTCCTTCCATAAAGTGGGGGGGGAAAGGGTCTTTTAGCCAAAGGAGGTCACTCCATGCAAACCTCTAAAGCAAAGAGGATTTTCAAACAATGAAAGAAGGTCTGTTTCTTACATTTTAATGATTTTTTTGCTTCTCATAGATAGGAACTGGAACTCCACACTATTAGCCACAAATGGCATTTTGAAATGACTTTTTTTTTTGGGCAAACCCAAAAGACATTGCTAAGATTTACATTTTCAAATATATGCTGACCTTTTTTTCCTCTTTCTTTTAGTTCATTTGTCATCAGTATGTAATTGAATCAATATATTTCCTGATCAAACCAAAGATTGAATAAGGTCATGGGAAGCCATGTGTGGACATTAAAAATCATTATTTTACTCAAAATGAGCAGAGATGGCATAGACCATTCAGAGTTCCAAATGAAATTCTATTAGATTCTATTACACTTTTACAATTATAGAGACGTTCCAATATTACAAGGGGAAATGAAGTCATAATAAAAAAGCCCAGAGGTGTATTACAAAGAAATGGGCATACTATTTTTCTAGTTAAAAACTTGATGAAAGGAGCTCTGCTACTTTTCAGTTGCTGAGATGTGACCTTGTTCTTAAAAAAAAAAAGAAAGGAAAAAAAAAAATACCAGGAGCCAGTTTTCTTCTAACCATTTACATTTCTTGTTTCACAGCATGTTTCTAAGGAGGACAGGACATTTAATCTGATTTCAATTGTAAAAATATTTATAGAAAGATGCAATAGGTCTGGTATATTTAAACACAAATCATTTTAGTGGCTGATACTGGAAAAGTTTTGGGGAGCTGCTTGCCTGTTTATGGAAGCTGGAAAGATAGGAGCTTTTGGCATGTAAGAGGCATGAATGTGACAATTTTATATCCTTTCCCTGACTGTTCCTCTTTACTTCACATCCCCACCCTCACTAAAGTGTTTGGTCAAGCAACAAATCTTGGATTTGAGGCACACTTCTGGAATTTTTTGGGAAACCCAGAACTGGTGTCTGACAGGGAGCTGTTCCTATATCTTTGGAATGCAGTAGTGCAGCTGAGGACAAGGTTACTGCAGAGTTTAAAAGGCACACTCATTGCATGACCAAGGACTGTCTCATCTTGGCATTCCATGCAGAAGAGTGGAAGAAAACAACTTGTAGAGTTTGAACTCTACTCCAGGTCTGCAGGAATGGGGGAGGGTTTGTGTGTCATCTTTTTTTAAGATTCAAGTAGGCTGTTCTGTACTTAAGTATGGTGGCCTAGGTGATAAAGAATTTCTCTACCACTGCAGCCAAAGAAATAAGGCAAAGTATTGAGACTGTTTAGAGACAAATTAATTGAAAAATGAAGCAGTGAGGTGTTGCCTGAGATACACAAGGAACAGAGGAAAATGGTGCAGCATATTCCAACCTCCTAACTAAATATCCAAAAGTGAAATACTAGGGAATACTAGGAATACTAGGGAAATACAAAACTGAGGAA
Source organism: Nicator chloris (assembly GCA_013400495.1). Classification (NCBI taxonomy): domain Eukaryota; kingdom Metazoa; phylum Chordata; class Aves; order Passeriformes; family Pycnonotidae; genus Nicator; species Nicator chloris. The sequence goes on from WAAE01021161.1 coordinate 20,796, forward strand.
TGGAGATACAGAAATGGCCCAGATCAAGCATAAAGGTGAAGTCCTACTCCTTCCTGACTTTCTGGAGACCTGCTGGGAAAACGTGGGTTGTACTGGTAAATTATTTTTGGTGCATAGGTGGATGTGTTCATGTACAGGATTCTGGACTGATACAGGCTGCAAAGGTATCTCAGTTTCCATGGGGGTATGAAGAAGGAAACAGTGTCTTCCACATAACTTTTCTAGTCTGTAAGTCAGATAGCAACTTTGAAGGCATCTCTTAAACCCTAGAATCATGTCTATTTACCCACTACAATCAATTATAGTCATTTTCAGAAATGCACACTTCAGAGATCATCAAATGGAGCACGTAAGGGGTCAGATAAGAAGCATAATCTCTTCTTTCCAAGGTTTGGGACACTAGCAGAGCTGCTCTGGAAGCATTCCTATTAATGAGGTCACTGCTTGTTTCCTTTTTACATGGTTAAAGGCAGAAACTGTATTTCAAGACAGAAAGAGGTACTTGAAAAGCCCCCCAGTAATGCCATTGAGGGTTGGAGCATTAATCTCCCGTAGTATTTCCAATGTTACCTTTGACAATATTCCCTCAGTACCTGAGATTGTTTCTGCAAGTTATGAAGGCATCTAGGGTCCCTCAAGGTACTTTTCAGACAGTTTACACAGACAAGTCAACAAATTGTGGATATATTTCCAAAGGTGAGTGAGCTGTGCTGCTGGATGAGTACTTTCTGAGCACATCTATGATTCAGCCTTTATTTTAAATCATTTTCCAGCATAAATGGAATGAATTTGTAATTTCAGGACATAGATGGCAGGTTTACTCTTGGCTCTCTTGGAAGCTGCCAAAAGTCTGTTTGAATGTGCAATGAAGGATAAGCTCTCTAATATGTTCCACTGGTGCCATTAGGGCTTTTTCCAGACACTTCTTATGGATGCTTTAGAGTAAATATCATGTAATCATAGAATGGTTTGGGCTG
>WAAE01021162.1:0-10211 GCA_013400495.1 Nicator chloris
GTTGTTCTTATTTCACCTGCAAACTGCCCTCAGGATGTAAAAACTAAGTCAATGTTTACTTTTGCATTACAGTCAAGTAATTTCTGTAATGACAGACTCTGAAAATCTTCTCCCTACTTGAATGCTCTTGTAACAGGAATTGCTCCTTTGGTATTCTACCCTAAAAGCAAATACAGGTCTTCCTATCACCTTCACCTTTTGTAGCAGAGTGACAGGCAGTATTTCTGTTAGTCCTGCAGTATTGCCTGAGCAGGTAAACTGGGGGCCAGCATCTCAACACCATAAGATAATATTTGTATAAGACAAACAAATAGATGAAGAAAGATCCACAATTGAATTACAGTCCAAATTCCAAGAAATAGTACGTACATCTTCCAGACGTGTACTTTTTGACAATCTTTTGATAGTAGATATTTATTGTCTTCTAAAATGGAGTTGGTCAAAGAGGTCACCAGGCTTGCATAAGGTGTTTTGTGGTGATGTGGGTTTTGCACTTTAATCTAGATAATGACACAACTTTACTACTCATTCTGTAGACACAGATCAGTGGGTCCCTCCCAGAGACCATCCATGAGGTTAGAGGAAAAGCCATCTTTCAATGATTAATTTCAAAATAGATAAACGCACTCCATTTATGTGGAGACTGTAAGTGGGATTTAGGCCACTCCATGATAGCAACACTGGTCTCCCTTTTGTTCTCAGTGGAAGTAATATGAATTTTACTATTGAATTAGTGCAAAATATTGAAGTCAACCTATGAATAAACATAACTGTGAGCACATTTGCAGGCAATCTTCAGATAACTGCAGTCTCTTAATGTTTATCTCATGTATTTGTAAACAGGATAGTAGTTTGAAGTGCAAGTTTATAAACCCTGGCCTGAGGTATGTAATTTTCTCTTTACAAACATCTCTTTGGCTACTGAAGAAGAATAACCTAGGTAATTTTAACAAAAGGACTTGGAAATTTCTGTCCCTCCATCTGTTAACCACTTAACTCATAATCCTGTGTGTAATGCTGTTACAAATGCATAAACAATCACTTCAGCCTTAAGCTGCATCCACTGCTTAAACAACTTATGAATATATTGCTTCCCTAGCAGTGACTGTGGCTTACAAAACACATACAGAGCTGCAGCTTCCTATTTCTCTTCATTACGTATGCTGACAGCTTTCAGATAATAAGTACTTTGTTGTCATCTCTGAAGCAGCCAGCATTAAAATGAAGAGTGACTTCCCCCTTCTCTATGTGCGGCTGTTTTGGACAAGCTCCAAATAGCCTGGATGCCCTGCTGTTCACGTCTAATTGTTTTCTGTGGGGAAAGCAGTTTACTGAGGGCATTTCAGGAAAGGGGAGCCAGCAGCCAGTGGCTCAATGACTTTTACACTAGACAGCATGTAGATGAGCTAACAGTGTTGGCTGGGTTAAGAATTATTAGATATTGTGATAGCTGCTGCAGGCATGAAAAGGATAGAAGGGCTGTTGCAAATAAGACAAAAACATTATTTCTGATTAACCCCTCTCCCCCTCCTCCAAATCAAGATGTTTCTCATATTTACCTAGGGGTTTTATATGACTTTGAAAATACGATGGTGACAGATTAGAAATAAAGTGGTGAATGTCTGTACTGAAATTAATTGATATACATCAAGTATTTCAGTTCTGGTTTCAATCTCACTTTGTGTCTCTTAGATAGTAGAAAGTACAGAATGTAACTTACTTTAAGCTTATTTTTGGTATTTCATTTGAGACTACATTTGGGTAGAATTTACCCAGGAGATGGAAGTGATGATGAGTTATATGGTGTTCTTATTTGTCATTTCTACCTTAAATTTCATTTGTCAAATCTACCTTAAATATGTCCAGTACTTGAGAAGAAGTTAAATTTTAAAATGCAGTGCTATCTGCAATTAATTAACTGCTATTTCTGGTTACTACATACCCAACATTTCAGAAGTAGCAGACCTTATCAGCTATCACATCATTGTTATTCTACTATTCTATTCTCTTTTTCTGCATGAAGAAAACAACCCTTGCTCTTTTTTCATCTCCTAGCTGGTTTTCAACTTGAGCAAATGAGTTATTGAACTGAAATAACCAGATAGCAGAAGGAAGTGCTGGGGCTAAAAGCTAGTTTAACACTTCAACAGATTCTGCTTTAAGGTGATTAGTCAGTGTCTTCCTCCAACTGTGTGGCTCTGCTTCCCTCAAAGCAGTAGCAATGCACTGTTGCACATGCAGATGTATTTTTTAATACGTAATACCAAACGTGGAATTTTATACGGTTTGCTCTAAATTAATTTCTTTTATGTTGTTTTCTATATGGAAAATACAGGCATTAAACAGTCTCATTTTAGAGCTTGTTGACTTTTAATCACTGTAAAAGCCTTTGTTGTCCTTTGTTGGTAGTATTTTTATGGTCTAACGGGACATTGGTGCTAGCATGATGTTAGCTGCAAAGTTTCAGTCTTGCTCTTCTGTTTTAAGAGATGACCACGGTTTTGACAGAGGCTTGGCAAGCTTTATTATCATAAGGATGCTGCTTGGGTTGATGTTCTACTGAGGAGTCAGTGTTTGTATGCCTGGCACAAAGCAGTGCTCTGTTGGTCAGCACAGTGCTACATGATTTCTCTCTCCAGTGATCAGAGGGTAGGTGCTGACCTAAACTTCCTGTGCATGTGACCTAAACCACCTTCCCTGCAGCCCTCCACAAGCACTGGTCATGACCTGTCCACTGATCCCCATGTTCACATTCCTCCCTTATCCTTGGCCATGCAGCATCCTGTGATTAATAAATTGATCTCAATTACTTACTTTTGACAGGAGTGTGTATTTTGTAACATTCTCCTGACCTTGCTAGCACTTTCATCTTGTGTAAACAGTTTATCTGTCACAGCTCTGTGCAGTCCCTTTTGGCCAATACTTATGGCAAAGGTTTTATCTGAGCAGTGGGTGGTCTGAGCTATGTTCCAATGAAACTCATACCAGTGATAGAGAAGTGTACCTTAAAATGGGTTCTGTAGTTATTTAGGATGGTACAGCTTCAATTTAAACAGTAGTAACATAATGATGGTATCCACAGAATAATTAGAATGCTTTCTTTTCCTTAAAAGTAGAATGAAACTGATTTCCTTATGGTCTCCAGATGATATAAAGGGAACGTCTCTGTTTATTATGCCTCTTAAAAGATTCCCTCATATACCTCCAAGTCCAAAAAGATAGTGACATTATATCTTCATCAGAAAATTTTGTGATAAGACAAATAATAAAGAAGCTCCCATATTGGTAACTTATTAATTTTAGTGGTGTTTGGCAGTATGGTTGACTAAACACCTGAGACACAACCTGAACCTGATTTTTGAGATAGAAAGGTAATTAAAAAATTTGACACCGTTTCCTAAAACGTCCAGATAATTGTAAATATTTTTAGACACCCTCTGAATGTATGTAACATGCATATTTTTAAGTACACACATAAGGTTTTAGTGGAAAAGTGTAATGGAAACTATCATACTTGACATTTGATTCAATAACATTGAATTGCCGCCTTCCCGCTCTCCATTTGCATGTGCTTTTGGTTAAACCTGTAATTATCATGATTACAGGTCCCTTCCTATTCACTGCAAAGAACAGAAAGTGCTCATATCACGTGTGTGACTTTTTTGTTTCCCTGTGCAACCCAACACTTATTTCCTGTTCAGTTGTTCTCTGAAAAGATTTAACAGATTTCCTCATGATCTACTTTTTCCATTCCATCATTTTTTGTATTTGGAAGGCCTTTTGAAAGGATGACTTCCTTTTGAGCACATCTTTCTTAGTTCTCCTTTAATAGGAAACAAAACATAGCAGTGTAAGGGAAGTAAGAAACTGTGGTGTGTGTGTCACACACTCCTGTGTCCAAGAATCATGCTTCTGTTAGTGATTAAAGATAACCAGCAGTCAGGCCTTCAGCATTCCCAAACAGGCAGGGGTAGCAATTACACCCCCTTTATGTTCTTCCTGGCCAGATGACCAGAGGCAGGTGGTTGTGATGAGAAGCAGGAAAGACGGAAAGAGGTATCTTATATTTCAAGGAGGGGAAGAGGCCATCAGGTCATGCCATGGTTTAACAGCCTGCACTGGGTGCAGTTGAGATGCTCCATTTCAGACTTTTGCATTGACTTGTAGTGTCTTATAGGACTCGGGGCTGAATTCCTCTCTGTATTTGAGATATTTGAGACAAGTGCTACCTTTTTTTTTTGGGGGGGAGGCGGCGGGGAGGTTTAGAGAAGTAACACATTGATCCCATGTTTACAGCTCAGAAGAAATTCATAGTTTTGAGGTATGTGTGCTTTTCTTATGACCCGAGTTGCTTTAGATCATTTTAAAATAAAGCCAAGTAAAGAGTATTTAATGAAGGAAAAGGACACCTTTTACAAGTTTCTGTGAATACAGAAGTAAATATATTAGAAATTCAACAAAAATTTTTATTCTTTCTGTGTTTTGTTACTCGTTACTTATTTGTTTGGGAAGTAAGAGATTGCTCACATTTTTAATGTTGAGAGTGACCTTTGTCATTTGAGTTAAAAACAAATGGAGCAGAGAAAATCACTAGGGCACCCAAGCATGTTCTCAACTTTGCCACACTGAAACATTTGTCTGTTCTACAGAGGTCTGGGATGACAGCCCAAAGGCTTTGTGAGATTGAGGACCATAAAAGATGGAACAGGTGGGAAGGCCTCATCTTCCCATGTAGCAGCTCTAAATGTGCTACTGGTGCATCTTTGGGGCATTTTTGTAAAATATGTGCATGCCTAACAAAAGTGATGTAAGATTGTATGTCAATGAGATGGCAATACAATTACTTGTTGTGGATGATGCTGAACAGTACTGCACCCATCTGCTCCTATTAAGTGAAATGAGATGTACTCCATTCTCTTTATGGTTAGATGACAACAGAATGCATAACCAGGCATATCAGAATTATTGGTTACCAGAGGCATTATTCAGATTATTACATCTTTATTCTTCCACAACTCCATTCTTTTCTGGCTTTCTGTATACACATCATATCTCCTGAATTCTGCAGTAAAGAGCACATTGTTTTAAAATACCCCTAAGATAAATGCCCATGGGCTTTTAGCATTTAGAAATATGAGGTTTTTCTAAAAAACATCTTTAAAATTCTTTGCTATCACTTCAAGTGCAACAACTGGTCCACAAAGAAAAGTAATATAAGAAATCTTCCAAAATAGTTTTTATCCAAGGTAATAGTCATAAATCTAAAATAATCAAATAATTAATGAGGTTTTGGTACCTCTGTTGAATAAGATTCCTAATCTGTGTGCCATATAATATTTATTACTTCCAGCTACTGTTATGTTTCTGATCACAGCCGCATTAGTTGCTGAAGCAACTAAAGATTTGTACCCCTACCACCAGTATAAAATCACAAATGAATGTGCTCTGAAAACAGAAGTACCTGGTTTTAAATTTATGTTGTATAGATACACCTTCAAAGCTTTTTTTTCAGATAAACTTCCAGTGAGGTTTCAAACCAATCTTTAAACTGTATTCTTAACTTTTTTCTGATTGCAGATGGATGTACCTCACAGCGTTGGTTGGTGCTTTGTACATATAGTGCTATGTTAAGCAGTACTGAGGTGTGAAGAAGTATGCAAAATTGTTAATGAGGAATTATGTTAGCCTTAATTTCTTTACCCATCTCTACATGCTTTTTCAGTCTTGTGCTATTTGTAAAATAGCAGATTTTTTTTTAATGTGACAGATTGAGATTGAAATAAGTGAGCAAAATTCTTTCCCTGGCCTATGAAGTGCTATGGAGATGGGACTGAAAGCACAAAGTTTGAAGTGTCACCTTACCTCACTTCACTCTGCAAACTATTATTGGAGATGAGTCTTCACTGGAGTTTGTAAGTTTGAGCAGAAGGTGAACCTATTTTATTTCTATTGAAAGAGGCATTAATTTTCAATTTTCACTTTCAAATTTTCAATTTTTTAAGAGCACCTGAATGTAAGTTATCTAAAATATATTCCAAAATTAAATATCTCCCATGGGGATTGGTGTTTAAAAACCCTGTAAAAATTAAAATCTAAAATGAGAGAGTGAAAGTTTAAGCATACCGTGTAGTTAGTGCAAAGGGAACTAATTTAATCTGCTTCTGATAAATAGAAATTGGATCTGCATCTAATTCAATGTAAATTGAATTCCATATTAGCAGACTTCTGTTGTTAACTACCCATTATGGAAAACTAGTTCCTTCTTTGCAGCCTTAAAAATTGCTGAATATCTTTATGTGATAACCTCTAATTTTATGATGCTATACCTCTAAAGTCATGCTAGTGTGGCTGTACTGAAATAATTTTAGAACTAGAAAGTTGTGGTCAAGAAAACAAAAAAGTCTTAGGTTTTTTAGCTATTGTGCACAAATGCTGTGAAAGCAGACTCATCTACCTACCACTTTTAGGTCTGAGTTGTACATACTGCGTTCAGTTGTATCATTTATACATTCTCAGTGGGTTTACTACAAACGTCTGTGTTCTCTGTTTCGTTGCAGAGTACAAAATTTAAATCTACTATGCCTGTGACTTCTCTTTGTGGAGAGGCTGGGAAAGAAGGTGAATATAGTGCACTGTATATTTTACATACTTCTGTGCTGCAAATCCAGGGCCCCAGCTGAACTCCCTGTACTGAAAATCCTTTAAAAGACTTTATTAGAGCTCACAGAGGTGAGACTATGCAGACAACCGTTTTCAATGACTGGCTGAATTTAGAGACAATTACTTACTTTAAGTTATTGGTCTGTAAAACAGCCCTGAAAAAAAGGAAGTTGTTTCAGGAGCAGACTGCAGATGGAAGAACCAGGCGTCTGAAGCATCTGCAGGCTTGTAACCCTTGCATAAGGATAGAGAAGACAAAACAATCTCTCTCAGACTTCGTACAGTGTTTAAAGCCTTGGCTGGTAACTGTAGGCCAAGATCAAACATGGAACATGAACTGCAAAATGCAGTTGCTCCTCCATATCCAAGAAATATTTTTCCCTATCGAAACAGCTCCAGCTTCAGGTCAGACAAAGTGTAATGCTGCCTCATTGGCAGACCCCCTTTCACATTGCCCTTGAATAATGCAAATAAGCCAGGTGCAGGGTGCTCAGAGTTACACAAAAGAACCACGGGCAAAAGTATGCTTCTTTGAAAAGTACTTTATGCCTTATACAAACAAAAATGATACTGGCAATTCACCCAGAGCTGGCACTATTACACACTCTTCAGCTTCTTGAAGGGGAGCAGAGTTCACATAGGTGTTTGTAGGAGGTGGACCTGCTGTTGCATCAAATCCCATAAAAACAGCTAGCCTTCTGTCAAGAACCAATTCCCACAAAAGCCTCTCTCTCTTGACTGGCTCAGAAACGTGTCAAAACCTTGATAGAGTGTGTTTTAATCCCCTCCTGGATCATTCCAGCCATTTTTTGGTTGCAGGTACAGAGAGTCCCAGTGAGACCCAGTGTGGCTTCTGAGCACAGGAGGCTTCTGAGCACATTCTCCACAAACCTTTGAAAGTGTAGCGAAACAAGTGTTATAAGAAAATACTGTGTGGGAAGAGGAAGGTCAGCTAGTATCTAAGAAGATGAAGACTGTCCAACAATGAAAGATAACATCAAAGTATGTCAGGATGGGAGATACACAAGTAAGAAGCTGATTCAAAGTATAGTTAAAGAAAAAAAGCAGCTCCTCAGATCTTTTTCGAAGATGTGAAGATAATATTTCATTTGAATTGAGAGGTGAACAATCCATGGAGATACTGGCAATACCAGAATGATTAAGGAGGAGACTGACTACAGTAACTTGCCCCTGAGTCCACAATGAGCTTATGACAGGACTTGAGGCTGTAACTGCAACAGGAGATGAAGAAGATTTAGAGAATGAATTTGTGCCAGGCAGAGAAATCTTGCCCAGTTGTCCGAGAAATAAAACTATATGTAACATGACCATAGAAGTGGAAAGAAGAGATTGTGGCTGCATTCTAGGATCACATTAGAGACTGAAAATGCTGAGAAGAGCAGCTTTTTCTTGTTTTAAGGCAGTCAAGTATGCAGCCTTAATCATTAACCAAGATCATATTTGATGGGAGAGTCTGTCTCTTAAAAAATGTAAGAAGTTCAGGCATAACAGGACTCAAAAAGTGAAAGCTTTAAAAAATCAATTATAAAAGCAAAAAAAAGTGAAAGCTTCAAACTCAGAAAAAACTGAGGGGCCCATGCAAGGTTTCATGGTTCCTGCTGAGCATAGTTTTAATAAGTCGTGAGCAGGAAAAGGCAGACACAGTGGTGAATTCAGGGAGAGGACACTTGGGGTTTAATTTAAAATTTCTTTTGAGGTGAAAGTTCTGGCTGAGGTGAGAGGTTCCTGCCCAGCTGGCAACCATGTGTGGGCAGGATCTGCTGTCCATGGGAGCAAGCATGTGTCACAGGCCTCCTGTAGCTGTGATTTACTAGCTCTTGCTCCATGGAAAACGTGAGATCTGGTTTTGGTTTGGCTTGAGACACAGGATTTTAAAAACTCCAGTGGCAAACTTGTCAGAGTGTAATACGATCCTTTCAGTCAAAAATCTGCTTGATTGTATTTATCTCTGATTTTATCTCTTGTTAATTTGGGTTTGCATTTGTGACAGCCCATTTGTTTTCTGAGATGATGGGTAAGTATGTGATTCCTCTTTGCTATGTTATTGATATACTTCTCTTTTCTCCTCTTGTTAATTTCCTCCCTAAATCAAGCATTTATAATCTTTTTTTGACTACAAACCTCCAGATGTCACTGAATAATTTTTTGTTTGTCCCTTGGGCTCTTCTGGTTTTGCTGCATTTCCCTGGCATTTGTTGATATCTGGAAGTAGAATCCTCACTTGAGACTGGCTCAGGAGAAAGAAGCCAGCTTTCTTTGCTCCTCATAAAGTCACCACCATTTTCATACCAGTTTTATAGGCTGCTTTGCTTTAAGTTATAAGATGGTCAAAAAGAGTAGCAAATAAATCAGACTCTCCTATCTTGCTTCTAGGTTTGAAGGATTTTACCCCATGACTGAATAATAGAACAGAATTCAAAACTGTTCAAAAGAATTCAAGGCAATTCATTTCCTCACAATTCCTGACCATGATTCAGTCCTTTTGGAGTTACTACACAGTGGCTCTGGCAATTGTGACTTTGGAAATCTGGCAATTTCCATGGCATATACACACACAGTCAGAATGATTGTTCTGGAAAATTTTGGCTTTACTGTGCACATATTACACAGTGTATTCACACACAAATGTCCTGAAGTCTTTGGATCTACTGTGCCTATGCAACAGTAGATTGCTAGGCACAGTAGATCCAAAAGTAGTAGGTAGGTCCAAAACACAGTAGGTAATCGTGTTCTCCGTATTGGAATTCCTTGGAAGAAATAGAGCAGTTCTAATTTGCTTTTTCTAGACAGATAGCCTGTCTCCTCCTTTCTTGAGCCATAAGGATCCAAAAGGTTCTTCAGCAATCAAAACTGACAGTTGAAGACAGCCAGGGATACTGCAAAAAAATGCAAATGTCTCTAGCATGAGTAAGGCACTTGGTACAGGACTGTCTCCCTTGGCAAAGTGGCCACAGTGTGAAGTGACTAAGACACTGTAAAATCACAAGTGAGAGCAGGCAGCTAGAGTATTTATTTCAGGGTAACAGGACAAGGTCTCTTTTGCACCTTCACCCATGATTCATCTCAAGTAAAACGGATATTTAGCCAACAGGAGCTGAACAAATGTGATCAAAACATTTATTCCTCTGCTAAACCACTGTTAAAATGTCTCAGCATTATCAGCTTCATTCTTGATCCTTTCATGCCATTTTCACAGCAAATAATACGACAGTGTCGTCATTCTCTGCTTTCCTCATTCTAACAGAATGATTAAATACAACTGAGCAAATGTTTCCTATTCAGACTCAACAGCACAGTTTTAGTTTTTGTAAAGCTGGTGGCAGTTCATTCTGAAATTTCTGCTGAGTCTGAAATTGAGATACAATGAACTTTCTTCCACCCTTTTAAGCAGCACTACGGATAATGACCAATAAAAATGTGAATTTGAAACAATTAGTTATAAAAGCTTAGGGTCCTATTTTTGGTATGAAAAAAAAATTGACATGGCACAATTTATTTAATGTCGTCTCATATTTATTTCTTCTGCTGCT
>WAAE01021187.1:0-11891 GCA_013400495.1 Nicator chloris
TATTTGGGGTTCTTTTGGTGTGTTTGTGTGTTGGTTTGTTTTTTTAAGAAGGCAGCAAAATAATTAAGGGATGGAGTTTAATCACTGATGTGGCTCAATGATTCTCAGTTAAATAACCTTTGCCTAAATCATAGTTTGAGTGTGTGCTAAGAAACTAAGGAGTAAAATACTGGGAGTCTAGATTAACTGATATGAATAGAAGGTCTTGTTGATGCATTTCTGATGGTTGAAAATATTTAGTGGAAAAATAGTTTGGGAAGATTCAACTCTCTTTTTTTTAGGGTAAAAGGTTTAAAATTCCAGGAACTCAGTCTTGGAGATGAGTTCCAGTAATGGCCTAACTACAATTTATTGTGATCAAAGGGTAGGATATGCTCAAGGTATTCAGTTAATGTCTTCTCACTGAAAGGGACATGTCCATACAGATGGCTAAAAATTGTGGATTTTTTCCTTTATTCTTGTCCCAACTTGAACACAGTATTCCATTCTTCCTTTGTCCCTTTCTGCTGGAGAAAGGCCACCCAAGCCTTCACGCTGTCCCTTCTGTGGAGGGTGGTAGATGGAGTTCAGAACTGAATTATGGTCAACTAGAAGCTCTACAGACAGTGCTGTGACCAGATGGTGGTTTGTGCCAGTGGATTTCAATACAGATAGCTCTGCTCTAATTAGCAGTACAATAGTTTTATGATTTATTTTAAATGTGTTAGTGTCTTGTGCGTGATCGTGCTCAATGGATCTAAACCTGGCGTATGTTTGTCCTGCCTTTGTACTTCTGTTTTACATCTGAAAACTGGCATAACTGTTTCAACTTTCCCATCAGCACAAATCAGTGTTCACAGCTTTAAGCAGCCAATTAAATTAAGTTGTCCTAGATTAAGGAGATTTGTGAAAAGAAGTTTGTTTGGTCTCTCTAGTACATGTGGTCAGCAACAGTTTATCAGCTCTACTAAAGAGTTATGCTTTCATGGAAGCCACTGAGGGAACAAAAGATCGCCAATTCCTTAGATGTTTAATATTATGAAGTTCATATTTTGTTCAGACGTCTATGAATCATTTGTTAGACCTGGTAAGTAGTCTTTACTTCTTCTTTGCTTTCTGCCATCTGAGGAGGGAGATGATTAGATCAAGATTTCACATAGTTATAACTTAATTATAATGTCATACTAATTAAACAATTAGAACAGAATTTAAGTTCACAGCTTGCTGTAAATGTTTTAATGGCGAACTTCGTTCTCATCTCATTAAATTGCATATCAGTTGTGACCTGTGCATTTTGTTGTTAGTTGCCAGAAAATCAAACAAAAGTTGCCAGAATAATTTAAAATGAAGGTTGAAAGGAAGCTGTAGTCATCTTGAGCCCAGTTCTCCTCATGAGGGAGGTTCAGTTAGAGCAATGTGCTCAGGCCTTGCCCAGTCAAGTTTTAAGCATCTCCAAGGACAAGCCTTTTAAACAGCTGTTCCAATATCTGGCTATAGTGATGGTTTACCAAATAATTTTTAAAAGCCTCTTTGTCTTACTGCAATTGTCCACATTCCAAATCGTGAGTTTTCCTGGTCTTGTCTCTGATGCCCTCTGATCAGTCTGGCTCAATCAGAGGACTGAGGTTCCCTTCACCTGTATGGTAGATGGTTGTATACAGCAGTGGGACCTCTCTTTAGCTGCTTTTTCTTGAGACTGGAAAGAGTGCTCTCAGCCTCTTAGTTCTTTACTGCTGTCCCTGAAACTTCTTAGTGAGGTTCAGCTTGCATATACAGTGGAGGCAATATTACTGAATAGAGGAAATAAAAGAGAAACAAGAATAAAGAAGAGTGAGACAGGAAGATAGTTAAAATAGAGTGATGGGTTGGAAACTAGTGTTGAGTAGAGGTAGGATTCAAGTTTTGTGAACACTGAGTACCAAAAAGATGACGCCTTTAGCAGACTAGAAGGAGCTACAAGGATACTTCTGAACAAACAGTTCAACGATGTCCAGAGCAAGGTGAAGTCATTTTTGCCCTTAGTGTGGTACCTGCTTGCCAACTCACCACCTTTATCAGCCATCACTCCTCGTGGTGACCTTCCTGTTGTTTCTTGGGATTTTTTTCAGTAAACCATTTTTTTTCAAGTTTCATGGGATAAAGTTTGCTGCTTGCTCTGGGAGAAGATGTCACATCTTAGGTTGCACTGATCTTCCTTTTGTCTTCTTGTTTCCAATTGGCCAGGATTTGGGCAAACTCTTCTCGCTGCTGCTGCTCTGGTTTATGAGGTGGCTGGGACTGGGAAAGTGGGAGGCTTTTGGTGTATCATGGGGACTCGTCTGGTGGGAGAGGAGAAGCTCAGGCCTTGCCTCCTGAATGGTTTCTTTGGCTTAATCATTCTGTGATAGAAAAACACATGCCTTCTAATATTGATCTACATTTTGGGTTTTAATTTTTGGAGTTTTCCTGTTTATCTGTTTTGATGTGCTTTGATTTCCTTTTATTTAATTAAAATTAAGGAAACAGTGCTTTATTGTATCCTGCAAATTACTGGTGTGCTCTGGAAAGCTTCTTCAGTCTGTGGTCAAATATGCGCAGGTGCATGGATCTCTGTGGGAAATAAAAATCTCCTTAAAAATAATTATATTGCTGTTTAATGTAATTGGATTTTGTTCTTGTATCTTTATTTAAAATATCTCTGGACTTTGGTCATGATTTTGTTTAGACAAGAGCTGAAGCTGAGAGCATGCAAATATTAGTCCATGCGGCTTGTGTGTACTCAGGGAGTTAGAAAAGTGGAATTGCATACTGCCATGGTTTCCTGGCAAAGCTCACTGGGATATCCTCGCTGCCACTTTGGTCTTCCTCTGGGTGCAGTGACTTTTGTTTATACAAGGTGTGAGCTTTAGATTATAAGAGCTCCATCACTATCACAGCTGTGTGGTGGACTGCCCTGTCCTTTGGTGGCGGAAATGCTTCCCTGCCTCTACCAGCATTTTCCCTGGACTCTTGCATGCAGTTCGAAGACGCTCTTGCTTATGTTAGTATAATGAAAGGTTTTCTAGATGCTTTTTGAACTAAGACCCTACCCAACTTTGTTTCCTTGAGCAGTGCTGTTACTAAGGAGCTGATGCTAGAATAGCTGTCTGCCTGCATTTTGCATTGTTGTAACGTGGCTGGTCTAACACAGAATAGCCGTGTCAAGACTCATTCAGTCCACGGGGAAAATCCTCCCCTGGCATCTGCCTCAGGGATGCTTAAGCAGGACATGTGCAAGGCAGCTGTATGTTCTGTAGTTCATGTATTTGCAAAGCATGTCATGTGTTGTTCTGTTTTTATTTAGTTTCTGCAAGCAACTTGTAGCTTGGTATCTCAGTCCTGCAGAACCTGTTTCCAAAGCAAGAATATTTGAGACCTTTGCTTCCAATTTAAATTCAGTAAATCAATAGAAATGTAGAGCCATAAGTGGTTCAGGAATGGTTCATCAATTTGCTTATACAGGAGGCAAAGAAGGGATGATGTGTTTTTGCCTGCACAAACTCAAAAAACCCCTGTACAAAACCAGAACAAACCAAGAAATAAAAACCCCACAAAAAAAGCCCCCCAAACAACAAAAGAACATTTCAAAGTAAATGTTGTCTTAGATAAGCTGAAAATTTGGACTGACCATACTGATGGCAGTTGTCCTCCAAGCTGTAAATGGGGATGTCATTATTTTTCCTCTTTTTAAACTCGAATGACTACTAGTATTTTGACATGGAAACAGCAGTGTTTTAGTTTTAATGAGATGCTTATCTTCTTCCCTTTTACTCAGATTAATATATTAATGGCTTATTCCATACAGAGCTTCTTTAATTCTTCCAGAAGCAATCAAACATTGTTCTCTGCACTGAATGAAGAGAAAGTGGTTCTGTTCCTGCATTTGCTAGGCATAGACACCAATGGACATGCTCATCGGCCAAACTCAAGGTAATTGAGATATTAAGCATGTCTTTCTTACTAGTTTTAAATACATATAGTAACTTTTTTAACAGTGCAATTTATCAAGCCAGAAACAAGACTTGTAGTGTTGGAGGTCATATATGTCACCATGATCAGCTACATTCTGAACTTCTGGGGTTATTTTGTTTTTTAAGGTCTCATCTGTAGAAATGACAGATTTTTGCTCTATACAGTATATCAGGTTATGGTCCTGTATTCAAGTCTGATTTTTTAGCAATTGTTTTAGTTATAGCCAAATTATAATCTAGAGGATATGTAGGAAATGCAGTTTTAAACACAAAATGGATACAATTTGCAGATACCCACTGCTGAAGTGATATTATTGACTTTATAGACAACAGTAAACTCGGCAATAGTGGCTGCAAATTCTGGCATGATGTTTTGGCTTTCCTTATTACACTTGGAAAAAGGGAAGAGTTTAGATTAACAGTTCTCATCACCAATTCATCTTGATGTGCGTTACTTGAGAACTTTCTTTTAATTTCTTCACGTCCTGCTTTGCACGATTTTGTCTTTCTCTTGATCCTTGCATACTTTTAAAATTCTCTGATTTCCTGCATCGTTCTAAAGTTCATACTTGCTGTATGTCTAATGCTCATTTATTATGATTTTTTTTAAAAGAAAGGGTTTTAAAACTGACTTTAGCAACAGACAGGAAATTGTCTGAAAGTTAATCACGGTCACTTTTTCTAAAAATACACACTATTTTTATTTAGCCTCTATTCCAGAAAACTAGGGTCTGTCCTGATCTGTGAATCATCTCAAAACACTGACTGCCTGGTGAGATCTATCTTTGCTATTTAGTTACCAGCTAAAGGTGATTTTTGCAACTTACCGTTTAAGGTGTTTGAGTTTTCCAGAATTCCTTAGTTTTGGCATTCTGCTTAACTTGTCTGGCATCTGTGAGTAATAAAATTTTAGTCTTATGTCAAGGACAGGTCAGATGTGAAATATAAATCCATTTGAAACTGTGGTTTCAGTAATCTTCAAACTGTGCTGCAATGATTTAATGTCTTAGTAAGACTCAGAGGAGGAGAGATTTTACATCTAGGAAGCCTTTTGTTAGCCTGATGTTCATTTGAGGTTAAAGCTGTCTGTACGCAAAGGATTGGGCTTTATGAGAATGGATAAGTTGCTTTATACCAAGTGTGAGAGCCACCTTGAATGTAACATTTTCTTCCTATTTTTCAAGGGAATACCAGGAGAATATTAAACAAGTTGATGAGGGTGTGAAAGAAATTGCTTCATTGATTGACAACTTCTATGGAAATGATGGAAAGACTGCATTTATTTTAACTTCTGACCATGGAATGACAGATTGGGGTGAGTCTTTTTAAATATTGAGTCACTTGAGTTCATGGGCATCTGGTGTATGATTAGAGAGCTCTGTCCCATGAGCTTTGGAACTCCTGCTTTGATTTGGTATCCTAAGTGTTGCTTGTGTATGGAAACCCCTGCAAATTGCTGTGACAGCTGCGTTCCATGTCTGGACAGAAAGAAGACACTAAGTTAAAGCTTAACTCCCTCAGTGACTGCTAGTAGGGATAGAAAGATTGCTGCAGAAAACCACCTTAAGCAGGAGGAGATGGTGTTATTTGGCTGCCAGCAGCAAATTTGGGTTTGTTCCAGCCCTTCTGGGAGATACAGTTCTCACTTTGATGCTCTAAAGCACCTGGAAAAGGTGGGAAATCTGTCCAGGAGCTGTCCAGGGAGAGGTTTTGTGAGGGGAACAGAGTCTTTTTGCTTATTTTGGCCTTTTAAGCACAGCAGAAAGGATGGGACAGCTGTGTGATCTTTCTAGAGGAGACTGGTGCTGGAGACAGGTGAAGGAGCTGAAAGTACAGAGAGGAGAGTGAGGCAGGGGCCAACCATGCTGATGGCCACAGAGCAGACTTGTGAAGGGTATGGCCACAGTGGCCAAATGCTTTGAGGGCAGATGAGAAGTTTACAGTGGTAAGCTCATTTAGACATTTTTTCCCTAGATCTTTCTTTTTTCAAAGATCTTAAGAACCCTCCTGTTTTTGTGTGCAGCCAGTGAAAGTGCTGTGTCTCTTCCAGTGCTGTGAGTTTGCAGCTACCAAGTATGACGCTTTTGAACCAAGGCTGCTCCAGGCACGGCCATGGCAAAACAACAGTCAGCATCTTACTGTGTGTGAAATCCGAAAGTTTTTCAATTGAAGGGATGCAGATTTTTTCTGTTATCAGAGATAACAAAAATATTTGTATATTTATTCAATCAGCCTAATTACCATTTGTTCATTTGTAAAATAGTCCATTTTGAATATTATTTACCGTTGGGCTGATTGCCACTGCGATAAAATTCTCATTCTGCTGTGTTTTTTTTGCATGTTTCAAGAAATTATTTCATAACTTTTTTATAAGGAAGGGGGTTGTGTATATATGTATTTATATTCATATGATCATAGGGATCTCAGGAGGTCCAACCACCTGCTCAAGGCAGGATTAGCTTTGGAATCAGACACAGGTGCTAGGGCTTTATTCAGCCTATTCCAACCCTTTTGGGCAGCCTGCTCTGCTGCTTGCCCACCCTCATGCAAGGAGAAAGGTTTTCTTTACCTGCAGTCTGAACTTCCTTTGTTTCAAATTATGCCTGTTCTGGCATGCTCCCACCGTGCACCACAGTGACACTCTGGCTCCATCCTCTCTCAACCCCCCTCACAGTGGGGTACAGACAGGCTGCTCTGGTATCTTCTCCCCAAAGCTATTTCTTCTTCAGGCTGAACAATGCCAGTCCCTCAGCTGCTTCTCACAGGGCAAGTGCTCCTCACTGAGACCATTCCAGGTGATGGGTATCTTTCCGGTACCAGAGGAGCCCAAAACTGGATCCAGTGTCTAGAGGTTGTCTCACAGGTACTGAATAGAGGAGAACAATCCCTTCCCTGTGCCATTCTGCTGTTTACACTGCCTGGGTGCTGTTGGCCTTCCTCGCTGCCAGAGTGAGCTGCAGGGCTGTTCTCATTATTTACTGGATCCTTTGAAGGGGGAATAAAAGGTGTTAGAGGTAACTTCTTTAGGCTTTGAGAACCACTGGTCTGTCATAGTTTTCTGTCGTCTCTTTCTGTCTTGAAGGAAAAGCTTGATCTTGTGCCAGAAGTGTTAATAACTTTGAAATTGATTTTAGTGAATCCAAGAGCAAACCCAGAGGTTCTGCTCAGGCCCATTGTGAGCTGTCTGAAGGATAGTTCAGGAGCTTTAATTTGAGCTGGTTGGTAGTATCAGCCCCTGCTGCAGCCTTTCAATGGTTGTTTGCAGAATGGGATGTGCACCAGTTTTAAAAGGATGGAGGTGCCTATTAGGGAAAAGAATGTGATCTGACTTAGACACGATCAAAGACATTGTGGTTGCTGGCAAAAGCTAATTAAGTCACTTACTTTCTCAGTCTGACTCCATGATTTTGCTTTAAATTGATGTCAGATGGAGTTGCTGACCACCAAAGCAGGGCATTCCATACTCACCCTCACCTTGGCCTCTTGTTCCTGCTACCATTGTGCTGGACTACCGAACAGACAACTAAACAGGACCATTTCCCCCTTTTCCCCTGAAAAAGTCTATTTGGAGAGTGCTGGAGGTGGAACCTGGAACTGACGCAGCTGAAAAGAATTATTTTTCTTCCCCTGTTATTCAGATCAGGCTGAAACCTGGTTCTTCATAGCAGGGAGGGAGAGTGGGTACAGCTGCCTCTCTCAGCTGTATCTGTCTTAATGTATTCATGGAGGCAGAATCTCAGTGAAATGCTGACGGAGCTGGTGGCTTGGCTAAAATGTAAACTCACCAAAATATCACTTTCCTCCTGCAGTAATAAGGCTATAACTGATATAAGAAATAATTCCTGGTCCCTGAAAGATACAGGAAGTGTTCTCTCCATAAGCTCTTTTCCCAAGCTCTTCAAAGAAGAGCAGTTGTTGCTGTTTTTTGAGCCCAGAGAGTGCTCACCAAGGAACATCAGAAATCTAATTCCCAGACCAGTGTGTTCTTGAGCTTTGGGCTGTTTAAAGTAAGCAAAGTTGGCTCTTCAGCTGTGCCACGGTGATTGTTTTAAGGACAGAATTGGGTATGAAATTAGGAATAGCCTTGAGGCTGCACAACAGTGTGCTTTTGCTGTCCTTTGTATTTATTAAAATATTTATTTATAGAGAGCGAAGAGCATGTGCCTATGCAAATATAAGGAAAATGTGTAATCTTGTGGACCATGCAGTGACCCACATAGGGTTTGTATAACAAAGTCCTTTCCTTTGGGGCTGGGTTATCTCACTGCTCTGGTACCTCACCCACTGGGTTCAATCACCAGCGTTTCTTTCAAGCTTGTGTGGCTCCTGCTTTAGTACAACTGCTGCTGAGATGTCATCGTTTTCAACCTTCCTGCTTTTGGTTGCTGGTATGTTAATCTGGAGGGAATCCATTTCCCCAGGGAAGAA
The DNA here is from genome assembly GCA_013400495.1 of Nicator chloris. NCBI lineage: Eukaryota > Metazoa > Chordata > Aves > Passeriformes > Pycnonotidae > Nicator > Nicator chloris. The sequence continues at coordinate 8,397 of WAAE01021187.1, forward strand.
AGTAATGTTTTAATCAATTTTTAAGGAATGTGCTACTAGACTTTAAAACCTTAAAAATCAACTTCTATCATTGTTGGAAGGATGACCGTTGCCATGCATATTGCTGGTTTTAAGTCTAATCCTTATTCAGGGGACAGTTCTATATGATTTTTTTCACATGTGCCTAGTATTACTGAAATCAGGCATTCCTGGTTTCACTGAGATGCTCAGGATAAACACGTGTACGAGTTTTGAGCTGGTAACTCCTCTGTATGTTGAGGCTTTAAAAATACTATGGCTTTAGTTTCTGTATATTAAAAATTTGGGGGTTTTAATATAAAAAGTTCTATCTTTATAGTCTTGACTTAACTGATACTGATTTTCCAACTTGAAACTTGAATTTAGCCTTTATTGTTGGTGACATAAAAATAAGCTATGAAGCTGGAATAAGTTGTCTGTAGCAGGCTTTTAGCAAGTCTCTAACAAGAACTTAGTATGTGTGGATATTTTTATTGCATGTAGGTTTTGTTTGTTTTTACAGCTCACGTCTTAGTTTCTATTTTTTTTGCCTGTTGTGTCATAGGATCCCATGGAGCTGGTCATCCCTCAGAAACTTTAACACCACTGATTGTTTGGGGTGCTGGGGTAAATTATCCACAGAAAGTTACATCCCAGTTCTTTGAAGACAATTTTTTGAAAGGTAGGTAAAATATAAAACTTAAGTCAAAGATGCTGGTGGAAACAGGGATGTCTTTAACCATTACAGCTGTTGATCTTCGTTAACTCCTATTCCATTTCATTAAGTATGATTTGCTCTGTGTGATGTGGAAAAGAAAAGGTGGCAGGGTAAGCCTAAGGACACAACTGCAAAATTGGGTAGATAACATCAGTCAGTTTTCTTTTCTAATTATAGAATTGAAACCTTTCTTTGTTGGCAGGAGGCTATTCATGCTCCTAAAACTTAGTTCCAGAGAAGACTTAATTTTTAGGAAGACTCTCAGAGCTTGAATGCTATTCGTACAGAAACATGATGAGTTGACAAGTTCAAAGATGCCTTTCTAACTTCACAGCCCAACCCTGTGGACTTTCCAGGGGCTATCCTGTCTCATTTGCATCCTGGTAGCTTTTGTGCAAATGTAAACAGCTTTTCTGAATGAAAAACTGTGATTCTTTACTGTTATTTTTCCCTTTTGTAGTTTATTTAAGAGTAAACTTTTTTAGAAAGAATGAATTTTTATTTTTTCACATACATAATGCAATAAATGCTGTCTTACTGAAATATCGGTGTGGTTGGAGAGTCCTTAACACCTGATTAAATTGTTCAAGCTGTTCTGCTTTGATGTGCCCCATTCTTGTAGCCTGCTCTGTTTCTCAAGATGCCTTGAGACTTGGGTTGTTGCTTACAATCAAGGAGGTAATGACTTTGTATTTTATTGGATTATTTGTCAAGGTACATTAGAGAAAAGAGGCAAAAGTTACTTCAGCCCCGAGGTTTTAACTCTGCCCTGCTCTCGAGAAGGTATTTGGTAACAGATTAGGTTATTTCAGAAAGAGATGGTGCTAACATTTCACTCTGTGCCTAACTGCTGCTATAAAACTATGACATCTGTGATAAAATTGAAAATGAGTTGTAGGAAAAAAAATAGAAAACAGAAAAAAACAACTGATTTTAGTGCCTGTGATAGCTGATCTGCTAGACTTCTAAGGACATTTGATGTCTAAGAGTTGATCTGTAATAGCTGAATTTTACATCTTTGTTTCCTTGATTGTCAGTAGCTTTAGTACAAACCTCAGCATTTGACTTCAAGTCATGATGAAAATGGTGTGAGAGATTTCAAAAAAGACGAGCACTGAGCTGACTCCCAGGTGCACAATAGGAAAAGCTATGTGGCCCTCATCTGTTAGGCAATGTGTACTTACTTAAAGGATGATATCTGTCTGCACCCTGCTGTGCCTGCTTCGTGTTTTCCTTCTGATGGTTAAAAAACCAGCAAACCAAAAAACCACACACAAAGCCAAGCACACCAAAGCAAACATCATAAACTCCTCCATTTGTTTAGCTTTGTGTCTGTCAAGCACATTGTTGCTTTGTGTAGACACGAACCTTACAGATTCTTAACTGCCAAGAATTGTCTCTATTGAAGATTTGAGATGCTCTGAGTATCTTGGGAGTTTCAATTTCTATTTGAGTAATAAGTATCTTCTTAGGAAGTGACTGTTCACTTTATGGTAGTACATCAGAGCTTCTAGTAGGTTACGTAGCTTAGAAGTAAAGAGAACATTGTTGAAATGGAATTTGGCACTTGCGCAGGTCCATACAGTTCAGCTACTCCATTGTTGCAATCCCAGATATTTTCACAAAGTGTACATACAAAAGAAAAGCTGTTTAGAAGAGTTCTCTTGAAATGTTCTTTGAATCTGGCTTTCCTGCTCGTACAGCTGCAGCTGTGATTGTGTGCAGGAGAGGAGGGTGTTTTCAAGACTGCTGTGTCACTGATATATGCAGGTGTCAGGCTTACATTTCTAGCTGCATGCTCCAATATTCAAGTTCTTTCATCTATTACAATCCTTTCTAATTTCTAGAGAAATTAGAAAGTTAAGTGTTTATGGAAATATTGACTGAATGTTTCTAATGCTGACAAACTTCTTATGCTCTGTTCAGTGCAAGTAGGCTGTAGGCAGCTCAGTGAATTGTCTTCTCATTACTGCCATGGAGGGTTCATACCCCCCAAAGGCAGTGCCAACAGGCAGGACTTAGCCTGTCCAGTTTGTCACAGAGAGATTAATGTGCTCCTTGAATGGCCAGAAGGGCACAGAGTCTGCACATGGTTGACAGCCTTCTCCTCATCAGTTTTGTCACCTGTGCTCTGCCTCCCCTCAGGCCTGGTCATGTAATCCTCTTGGAAAGATTTGTTATGGCAGCCTTGCATCCTGTGGGCAACATGTGGCATTATCCATTTGGCCACTGGTTTGACCCTTCTTCAGAAAGAAAGAGACTATAGGACTGCTCTCTAACTCCTCATGGGCTGATGGTTGGCCCTGGGGCACAAGTCCAGGGGAGCTTGTGAGTGAAGGCACTGCTGCCCTAAGTTTTAGCTTTCATGTTTTTCAGACTCTGTGCTGCCTAGGGCTGTAGTTCTCAGCCTCATATTAAGTGCCAGTAAGCTCTCTTCACAGAGCAGTAGACAAAACAAATCCTCTTCCAGATGGAGACAAAGGACAACTGTAACAAGTTTTCAGGCCCAAAAGCATGAAGAACACTGGACTGAAGAGAGAAAACAAGAAAGATGGGACTTCAGAACCTGAAGCTGTAACTAGACAATTAAACCCCATATGCAAGTAGACTAAAACTTATAGAAGTGTGAGACCTCCTGATCAGTTGTCCATTTTGTGACCATTTTTGGGTTCACCTTGGGTGTAGCCCTGGCCAGGCTCTTGTCTTGCCCAAGGTGTATCCTTAAAGGCCTTTTAATAAATACCTGCTTTAACTCTATCTAGTCTCTATTCCAGGTCAGC
>WAAE01021200.1:0-14097 GCA_013400495.1 Nicator chloris
TTTTTTTTAATTTTTTTTTGTAAGCTCTTATCAAATACTTTAAACAAGTTAGTTTCTCTGACAGAAGGATTGTGGTAAAAGAAATAAGTAAGAATATGAAAGTAAACAGTAGATCTACTTTAAACGCAGATCACCACCTACCAGATCTGACTGGCATTTGAGGACAAATTAGTCCGTTAGTTCTCTACTCCTTTTTTTGTTCTTTTGAATTCAACTCTTCTACAGTTAATCAAGAGGAATTTGTTGCTATTATATTCAGAAGTTGTGTACAGGATGTGAATAAGTGCCTTGTGCAGCTCTGCCACCCAATCCTGAGTGATTACTACACTGTGGTAGTTACGCAAAGGAACTCAGGAGTTTACCCCCTTGATGAATTTCTCTTAAACATTGATAGCTGATATTTCAGTAATCATTAAAAAAGCTAAGCAGGTTTGCCAAAAGGACTAAATGTTGCTGCAGAAGGTGATAGGCTGTGTGTCTGATTACCAAACTCCATCCAGGCATCAGTATAGGACGGGGATTATAATTTATAAACCACTGTTACTCAGAGCAGTCAAGTGCCTATGATAGAAAGGGTCGCAAAAGCAATTTAAGTTGTAACTGGATGATTATTTCTCTTATATTGTACCTATTTTCAACACCCTAGGCAAAGTAAACCATCCCTTCTCACCAAATCTTTTTTTTTTTTTCTGCCAGTCACAAAGAGGACATAGTTGCATGGCATGCATTTCCTTGCAAATAAGCTGCAATGTTTGTAAGTAGCCATATGCTTCTTTTAACTACTCATGTAAAAGATTATTCTTGCACATGGCACACACAGCCCTGAATTTTTGTTTGCTGGAGTCCATTGTAATTTTCCTTTTTTTGTGACAAAAAAAGTTAATGGAAAGTCTGAAAAACATGCAAATAAATATTTTAACCTTTGTTTTTTGCACATTTTAAAAACTACCTAAACCAAAACAGAATCATAAATGTGAAATTAAAGATTGTAACCTTGTAAATTATGGAGGCAGATTAAATCACTGGATGCTTTGTAGACACTGTAAGATGGTACTGCACAGTATAGTACCCTATAAACATTCANCTCTGACTTCTTTAGTTTCTTCAGCATTTCATCACAACTGCATGAAAGGAGGTTGTAGTGAGGTGGGTGTTGGTCCCTTCTGCCACATCTCAAGTGAAAGGATGAGAGGAAATGGCCTTAAGACTCACCAGGAGAGGTTCAGCTTAGATACTAGACAGTTTTTCACCAATACAGTGGTTAGGCATTGGAATAGGTTGCCCAGAGACGTGGTGGACTCACTATCTCTGGAAATGTTCAAGAGGCATCTTGAGGTGGGAGCTGGGGATATGGTTACGGATGATTATGTTGGTACTGGGTTTAGGTGATACTGAAGGCCTACAACCCTGATTCTTGTGAAAAGATTACAGAGTATCACATTTACAAGACCAGCCATAATAACAGCAACACTCCCTTTCAATGTTCTAAAGCAATTTAAAATAACAAAAATGTTCAAAGAAATTTATTTTCTAACATATCAAGTTACTTAAAGGAAGAATCACTTTTCAAAATAGCAATTTTCAATTTTAAATTAACTTTGCCATTATTGCTTTTCCTGCCATTTGGATTTCAGCAACTGTGGTCTGTAAGCTACAATTTCTATCCTGAAAACCAAAAACCTGCAAACCATTAGGAGTATTCTACAATAAAAATGGATTTACTATGTCACTTTTCCACACAAATTCACCGTAACAGCTAACTGCTTTATTGGATGTCTTGGATAACCTCTTTTTATATCATAAAAGGAAGTCAGATCAAGATAATTCCTACCAGTATCTTGTTATTTTGATCCTTCATCAAAAGAAAATGAAAGGATCAACTATGATTTCTGAAGGCAAGTTCACTTATTTCAGGGAGGCCAGAGTAACGGCCCACATTCAAAACACTTCTAGTTTCTTCCCCAAACTTATTAATTCTCACCAAACTCTTGAACTTTGTTTGCAGTTAACTTCAGTCAAATCCACATCCTTGTAGCCTTGTAGAGTTGAAGTGTGTGAGAGAAATAATTTGGAAAATAAGCTCAGTATCCCTGGCCTAAAAATCCAGGAAGGAATGTTCCATACATATTTATGTTCAGTACAGTATCTCTCCAACAGGGTGCCACACTTGGTCAGTCTAATTGCCTCTGCATAAAGTTTGAGGCTGACTGGGCACTGTGGAAATTGTTTCTTGGGCCTCCAAATTATATCTCAGTATCTATGATTTCTAGTATTGCAGACATCATAGGATGAAAATTTTCCCACCTTTTAAAATAACCTTATAAATTCCACCTCGGAGGATTAAAATATTTCACAAAAATTCAAGGAGATCCAGAATAGATGTGGATTTGAAATCCATAAATAATTTTAATATTTTCTTTTTCTGTAACATAGAATTAGGATATGAGACTGTATTATGGTCACAGAAGTCTATTTGCTGACTGAGAAGAATGGTCTAAGAGCTAGAGAAATATTGAAATTCTTTCTTCTTACTGTACATCAGTGACTCTCAATATCAGTTATTTCTGCCGAAGAAGTTCAAATACAGTGAAGAAAACATGTAAACACAAATGACTTTATAATCTATTAACACAGAAACAATTAAGATTGTTTACAGTTGTGTATATATTCACATCCAATAAGTGAAGGAAATGTTTCTGCACGTTTACTTCATCTGTGTTTTGAACACAATATTTAAGAATACTTAAGGTGACAGTGCTCCCAAAAATGAGTCCTTTTAATCCTGTGTATTCTTCATGGCTGTCCTTCATTCACATTCCAATCCTCAAAATGCAGCCCTACTTCAACCCTCTCAACCTCACTCATCAGAATGATATCAAAAGTGAGGATCAAGATGCGTGGCAGGGGATAGAAAAGAGAGCTAGGGCCAGTCTTTTCGATGCTATTCCAAAAATAGATAACCTTCTACCTAAGAGACTGTAGGAAATATTTTTCCCTTAAGTTACCTCTAGTAAATTACTTCAAGTGGTGTCTAGCTTGGTACAAGAGCATCAGAATACTTGGTGTCACACTGATTGGCATGGTGGGGTGTTTCTCTGTGATGCACTGACCTGCCAGGAGGCTGTGCACTTGCCTGGATTTCTGTTTGGTTTGGTCTCACTACTTATTTTTGGTGCTTGTCAGAAGCTATGAGATCTTGAATAAAAATAAATCTTCCATATGTTGCAACAATGTTTTGTTGCAACAGATTTTACCAATATTAATGTGAAATGCATCAGAAAGTGTCAAGATAACTGAATCTGTTGACTCTCTGGCTCTTCTGCACTGTAGAGTTTTGGCCTTACAGAGCAGTGTAGCCATTTTGAGAATCAAATAGACCCTTTCTTGTTTCAAGTTTATGCAGCCTTTTTCTGTGCATTTATTAGTAGGAAAGCTCTGACTGTATGTAGAGCAGTTGCAGGTGAAATTGATGTGATCCGTGATAATTTTTTTTTTAATATGAGTGTGGGGGACAGGGAGGAAACATTATATTAGATGTGAGATAAAGAAGGGTGAGAGAAAAGTCTTGCAAAGTAGGGAACCAAAAAATGTTTTGCTAGCTGCATAATGTGAAGAAAAAGGACAATTTCTGGAATTAAAAAAAAAACAAACCATATAGTAGTTCACAGAATTCCAAGACCTTTAGGACACAAATTTAGACACTTGTTTAGAATAAAAAGCCTGCACTTAACACTATTATAAGTAGCCCAATTGATTAAAGGTATTCTTAACTAAGGAAAGGGGCCCATAGTGAGTAAAACTTTAGTTTTGCTACCTCCGTTTTATGTGTTAAAGCTAGTTGAGTTTATCTGTGATTCTTGTTGTTACTAATTTTAGAGCGAAGGTTTTTTCTTTGCCATTTTTCATTTGCTGCTGTTTCTGAAAGGTCTGAAGATGATTCTTTGCTTGTTTGTTTGAAGATTTTGGTGAAATAGTTTATTTCTCTTTGGTCTCTACTATTTTTCAGGGGTAAATACAGGTTGGCAAGCCATCTTGTTTCCCTTTTTTCTGTCACAAATACTCATTGAAATCTTTTGTCCTTCAGTGTGATGTTTATCAATTTGAAATGCAAAGGGAAGGGAGCATTTGAAGAAAGAACAAGTGAATTGTATCCAAAATGCCATCTCTATACTATCTAAATATTTCAGACAGTCCTTACTACTGAAAGATACCGGGAGAGCAGAGAAAATCACTGAACTAAGAATTTGTGGATAGATGTTGCTGCTCACACACCTTTGCTTTTCTGATGTGCATAAAGAATCAGATTGATAATTCCACAAAAAGCCTATATGGAAGAGGGAAAATATTATCTCTTCCAAAAGTGAGTGTGAGTGGTTACCAAGACCAAAGGACTATTACCCAGGGATTTAATGAAATATGATATAGAAAATTTGTTTTTTTCCTCAATCTGCCACAGCTAAAACATGTCTCTTGGTCACTTTATCCTTTTTTAACCCAGACAGTGCACCAGAAAATTAAGATAATTATGTAGAACACAAGAGATAAACACAGGAGTTATCTGTCATCGGAAAAAAAAAGAGACAGAAATATAAACCACTCACTTGAGGATGCTGGAGTCGAAATCCCAGAACATTACTGTCAAATGTTATATGTTTGCAAATTTCCAAATATTAATAATAATGATGAAAATTTTTCGATTTCCAACACAACCTACAGGAGGGAACAAATAAGAGCATAGGGAGAGGGAATTCTTCTTTGTAAATGACATCTAGTAAAAGAGGTGCTCTGCTCTTTTCAAATCAATTCAAAGGACTCTTGAGCCTCTAACACTGTTAAGTTTCTTAGACAAAGTCAAGAGATTTAATATTTCCTTCTGGTTTGGGATCAGTTTTATCCAGTTTGGATTTCTGGTTTTGTATCTGTAAAGTGACAGGGAACGAAATGGGAAATTCTTCATATTTTGTCCAGCTGTCAGCTATTCAAGTGCTATATGCACAGTGGACATATGCCCATCACAGAATTATTAACATTTTGAACATCAATTCTCCAGTCATTAGACACAAGAAAAGACAATTAACATGTTTATGGTTTCTGTAGTCACCTCTAGTTTTTAATTACAGGACCAGAAGAGAACAATATCTATGCTGTGTTTTCAGTCTTTCAGTTGCAAAGAGATTCAGAAAAGTTAGCAGTCCTGACAAAATGCAGTAAGAGAAGTGAGCTGGAGGAAGTAATTATCTTACACCATGACAAGGGCACTTGTCTGGGAGAAAAAAGCTGGAGAATGCATGAATTAGGACAGTGGAACTGTAACATAGATTGTGGAAGAAGAAACAAGCTGCCTTGTAAGAGGACGGGGAAATGCTGAAACATTCTTCTTGAAATGAAATACAGAATAATGTTCAGAATCAGTTACTTTCAAATATGCCCAATTTAAATCCTCAAGCTGCATGAAGTGACTGAAGGGAAAAAAGCGCAACACTTAATTAAACTTAAAAATAAAATATATTTTATTTTGCAATATTAATTTTTAACTCATTTTTTCAACACCAGTGATTCTAAAGATCTGAGACTACTTATCACTTAATTTCGTTCTTGCTAAACACCATAAATTCCTGAGTTCTCATTGAATTATTTTTGCATATTTTTCTCTGGAAGTTTCTTGCATTACAAGACTACATCTCCCTTCTCATATATTCTTGCAACCAATGCTGAGCACACCAAGAGCGCAGTTACAGTCTGTTCTCTTCCTTATTCCCAAGAGAAACCCAAAGTCTGCAACATATGAGCAGGACTAATGGAAAGTCATTATTGACTAACTCTCCCTTAGCTACTGAAGTAACCAGTAGCTTTTCTCACTAGGCTCAAAATATTCAGGATGTCTTTCCTTAATTTTGACAGTTTCTGTTTGGTCAAATCTCTACTTAACTTGCTTCCACCAGTCACTCCCACAATTTTTGTCTCCTTTTTAAGCTAAATCCAGATTTATTTCTGTACGTTCTAGGCCGGGGGTCCTCAAATTTTTTAAACAGGAGGCGGTACACTGTCCCTCAGACACTGTTGGGGGCCAGACTATAGTTTGGAAAAAAATGAACTAATTCCTATGCACACTGCACTTATTTTATTTGTAGTAGTGCACAAAAAAAAAAACAGGAAAAAGAATGCAATATTTAAAATGAAGAACAATTGTAATCAACAAAAACAAATAATATTTCAATGTGAACTGTGGGCCTGCTTTTGGCTAATGAGATGGTCAATGTTAGGTTCCATATTTGTCACTGCTAGTCGTAGCAAGTGATGCAAGTGTTCATCAGTTAGTCTGGATCTGATTGGAGGTTTCAGGTGTTTCATTTGGGGAAAAGTCTGTTCACAGACATAGGTGCTGCCAAAGATGGTTGCAATTTTGAGTGCATGGTTCCTGAGATTATGAAATGTCTCTGAGGGAAGAGATGCATAGAAATTAGTAAGACTGCTTGATTTGAATGCATCTTTCAGCGAGTCACAAGTCTGTGGTTCAGCCAATTCCATTTGGTAAATCGGATCAACAGTTTCAATGTCAACAGAAAGTGGGTTCCAGAAAAGTTGTATGTCCTGTTCATGGAGACGAAGCTCTTTAAATCTAATTTGAAACTCCTTTTGCAACATTTCTAGTACATCCATACATGTTTTGTTTGGGAATGCAACTGCTGGTTTTTCTGCAGACAGGTGTTGAGTTGTGGGGAGATGGCAGAAGTTTTCCTCCTTGACTTGGTTAATGAGCAGGTCTGATTTGACTTGAGATGCTTTCACATGTGAATACATCTCACAGATGAGCTTCCCCTTTCCTTGAAGTTGGACATTGAAATTGTTGAGTAGTTTGGTTACATCTGTCAGAAACGCCAGGTGCCAGCCTCAGAGGAGGAGGAGGAGGAGGAAGAGGAGGAGGAGGAGGAGGTGGGGGCAGCGGCGGTGCGGTTTGTAGCTGAGAGGTGTCCCCTGGGTGGGGCAGGTCGAGGACAAGGCGCTGGTTCCAGCCTGAAGAAATCAGCTGTGCAGGAATCCTGACGGGGTGTGCCCACGCTGCTGTAGCTCCCACTGGACACTGGGGTGCAAGGCGGCAGTAGCTGGGTAGGAAGTCCGACGGGGTGTGCCCATACTGCTGTAGCTTCCACTGGAAACCCGAAGGAGGAGGGTAGGGCTGTCACTAAGGGTGCAAGGTGACAGGCTCCTATGCCCATGAGACCACAGGAAGAGAAGCCTTCTCGGCCTGAAGTTCAAGGTCTCTGTGCCTGGCCATTTCTCCACAGGTCAGAGTGACAGGGCAAAAAGCCCAAACCAGGACTAGGAGATGCATCCACTCCATCCCCAACCTCGGGTGCCATCCCGGTTCCCCAACTGTGTCTGCTCGTGGTTGGACGGGATCTTCTTTTTTTCTAAATTAGTTCCATGATGCCATGGGTCTTTCTCATCTGCATACCTTGGACGCTACCTCGGAGGGATGGACCCGCCCATCTGAGAGCGGGGGTCGAGAAGGGACAGGGGGTAAGTGGCCGTGGCCCCGCACGGGGTGGCCAGCCAGCTCTGCTGGCCCCACAGGGTCGGGCCAATGGGGGGAAGCAGCTGCAGCCCCGCACAGCCAGCTCCGCCAGTCCCGCGGGGTTGGGTCGATGGGTGGGGTGGTTCTGTAAATACCAGCAGGCCGGACTGAGGACCCTGGTGGGCCGTATCCGGCCCGGGGGCCATAGTTTGAGGACCCCTGTTCTAGACAAATAGATGCTACAATTACATCTCTGCACGTGCAGAGTACCTTGTCTTGCTATTTCCCGACTTCTTTCAACAAACAATATCATTAAATGTCAAACTTTGTCATATTCCTAATTCAAACCGTGGCAACTAACCCTTTCTACTCTGCTATTTTCCAGGAACTGTTCTGGCACCTTTCTACCCACATCTGTCAAATTACTCTATATATAGCACCCTTAATGATAGAGAAGATAGATAATAATTTCAAATATATAAAGATCATCTTATGCTTTGCCACTAATAAATACTTACTGAGGATGTATCTGAATCTACACTGCTCACTGTTTCTCTTTGTTGTGCCATTCAACCTGATAGTATGTCTTAAACTAACTTATTTAATCTACACTAAACTTTAAGGACACCTTAAATTGTGCTGGGCAATGCTTTCTGACAGCTCACCTTTAAATGCTCATCAGAGATTATACAACAGTAAGACCCCAGACAGCAGGATATGAGATTTTGAAGGGAGATAATTATTCAGCTAGAACTTCAATAAAACAGTGTTCCTTGTGTTAGAGGAACCTCATCTGAAGCTATGTTTGAGAAACTCCAAGTCATTTAATTAGGCTTTATGGAGTCAAAACTTAATGTTAGGCTAATGACTTGGCAGCTACTTAAAATGAAGACTGTGCCATGAATGGCTATACTGATGTATATATGACATATACACCAGGCACAAGGGAGCAAAGAAATTATCTACTGTCCCTAATGTTTAAGTTAAATGTTGAAAGAAACAGGAGTTCTTCTTTGGTCTGAAAGAGATAAGACCCACCAATTTCTGTAGCCAATAGGACATGATAAGCCATGCAAATGCAATGTACTTGCTTTGATGTCTCAGTACTACAAATTCAGTTGAAGATAGCATGCAGATCAAGAGCAGTGTCAGCTGTTTAACACTGTCTGAAAGGACAGGTGACCATTACCAGCTGAGATGCTTGGAAATACTTTTTGTGGATGCTTGTTGCAAATTTGACACACACCTTGGAAATATGTAAAAACCCCATATTTATTGCTTTTTCACCTTTCTTCAGTAAGCTCTAATAGGGCAAATGATCTGAAACAAACCAGAAGCATTTAAGACCATTGTGAAAAAAAAATTGAGTTTTTCAAAACAAATTATTTTGGAGTAAAATTAAAAACTTAGAATTTTGATGTATTTGATTCTATTTCTTTGGCAGAGAAAATTAAAAAAATAGTAAGGCATATCCAGACACATTAAATAATGTGTATGGCTCAGCTATAACCAAAATATGTACACAATATCAGTACTACAAGCTTTAAAAACAGATAAAAGGTGCCAACCATCAAATGAATGCAGTCACGCACAAGGCTTTGAGAATAGTAGGAACACACAGGATCCCAGGCAACTAGAGAAATCAATGTCAACCCCTGTTGACAAAAAACCAACTGCAGAAGGAAACCACCTGACCTTCCAGTCTAGGTTATTCTGCATAACATGAGAGAGATGAGCCCTGAGATGAAGTGGGAAGACAAAGAAGCAAAAGTAATAAACATGATAGAACAGGAAAGATATGGAAATGGCACATAATTAAAACAACCCAGCAAAGGGGAAAATGTTTACCACTTGTGAAATTGCTCAGTGCTTCTTTTGCATACGCCAGCTGAACAGGCACAAACCTCAAAAGCATGCACAAACACAGAAACTAGCACTGAGCAGACCACTGAATTGTTTTGAGCTTCTGTACAAAGCACACAAACGGAAGCAGGTAAAATGCTCAGCACATTACCTATGGAGAAGTTTAAAAGGCCACACGAATCAATATTAAAAGAGCAGCATTAGCCTGCTTCACATTAGCATTAATGGGAAAAACACTGTACAAGGAAACAGTCTGAAACCATATGAGACCCACCAAGCTGGCAAAATACAGAAACTCCCCCTCCAGGCAGCCAGAAGAGACACGTATATAATACATACAGTCTAATTTTAAAAATTATTCTTCTAAGTTCAACAAAACGTCAATTTTAATTTTTAAGTCTTAAGAAGCTACTCAGACGGGTGAAAATCATGCCAACAGAATCAACACAGACCAAATAGAAATTATTAGTTAAAAGACAATAAAATTATAGATATGTTAAAAAATAGGTGCTTTGTAAGTTGTTGTACAAAGAATGAAAAATCACTAAAAGATCATAGGAAGGGATGAAACATACTTTTGCAGTATGATGGTAAAGAAACGATTGCAGAATCCAGTTATGTGAAGGACAAAACAGATTTCCTCCTTTATATTATTTCTCTCAGATCTTATTGATTGCCATTTCTTTTCTACTGGCAGTAGATCCAGCTCGGGAATTCAGTGTTATTGGCAAAACTAAAAAAAGTATTTTGAGAGGCCATGAGTCTTCCAGAAGCTGTCATCCTCAAGTAAGGCTATGACATGGCTACTCCTGATTTGAGTTGGAAATGCAAACGAGGTTTGATTTTAATCCTAACAGCCCCATACAAAGAAGAAACCATTATGAATATGAACATCTAAGTGAAGGCAGTCAGTCTGACAAGCCTTACATGTTAAAATCTAGCACTTTAAGGCACTTGGGTGGGGAAAAGAGTTTTGTTCTCAAAACAATTTCTTCCTTTACAGGGGTTTGAAATTCATAAATAAGAAGAAATTTTATTTTCCAGACATAATGTACAACCATGGGAGATATTCCTGCTCAAGCACTGATTACCACAAACATAATCAACAACTTTATCTTGTCTTCTTACTCAATAAAGACTTGGAATTTTGCCTTTTGCAGTATTTTGTCCTGAAAAAGCTCTGTGTACTCAGGGTGAGCTGTTTGTTCTGAAAAAATTACAGATTTTTATAGCTGAATAAAAGTGAAAAGAACAAATAAAAGAATATCCTCAAGTCAATTTATCCATTAAGTTCTTCACTGATGGAATATGCAAGTGAGAGATAAGCCAGAGTACTGAGGAATGGCATCATACTCCATGGAATGGCCAGTTGCAGATGTCAGCTCTGAATTTTAAACCTACTATCTCTTACTTATAAAAAAGTCTACTAAACTTCCAGATGGAAGGAAATTTTCATCAATGACAGATTCCTTTGGACAAACTCAGATACGAAATAACCATTTTCTAGACCTTCAAAAAGACATATATATTTGAAATGCAGGCTGAAGTATCCTTGTATTTAATACTCACAAAAATTCAAAGTTATCTGCTATCAGTAAGTGATTTAAATTCAGGATAAATGCATATTTTCATTCCTACTAAGGTTTGTGAAGCCAATATTTAGCCCCAGGCCTATACTTTGGGCTTCTTTCATGCAGAAATTCCAAAGATTTTCTCCTAATGTTTCCAATCCCTTGAACATAATGAACTAAGGGCTGGAAAAGGTGCACTAGAAGGCTTCTCCTACAAAAATAAGGAAAGAGGAAGAGCACTAAATCTTTAAACTCTAGTGGACCAGTAAAACAGATTAATTGTAGGGTAAAATCAATCATGCATGAGAAAGTGGGATGGCAAAATGACAGGTAATTAAAAAATGATCAGTCCTCTCAAACATCACTGCCGTTCAGAGTAAGTTCCTGATGATATATTAGTTGAGCAAGTATATGTGAAAAAAATTCACTTCTTAAAAAAACCCCAAACCTAAAAAAAAGCCCTGAGACAAATGAAAAAACCTAGCACTCCAAACCTATAAGCTTGTTTTACTTTTGGTTATTCTACAGAATATTATAGATGAGATCCTGACTATTGTATGCACAGGCTGGAATCTATCTTATTGACCAGCTGTGAATTCAATCATACCATGATGTCTCAGCTGCCACAAAGTGGAGGTGTCCTGCAGGAGCAGGGAAAGAGGTAGAATTGAACATATCACTCTTCAACAAAAAAAAAATATCCCTCAACTCCTCTGTCTTATGATTTGACATCCATAGTGAACCTGAAATATCAAAGAATCATCTGCCAGTGACACAAATGAGTGCCTAAGGCATATTTCAGCACAGGAGAGGATCTGACCCAGCACTTACTTTCTGCTGTGCCACCCCACACAAGGGATTTTTGTATGAACTGCTGTAACAATTGTTACAGAATCAGCAAAGCACACAACCTCTGTTGAAGGAGTAGAGAAATATAACTAGAGAAACACCTGTGTTAAACAAGATCTAGCTCATCCAGAGTGAAAACCTACTCTTAAAAATGCACTGAAAAATTCAGTTAAGCTTGACGCAAAAAAGGGGCACAGCTGCAGTACTTTCAAGGTCAGAAGAATTCGCTCTTATCTGAATCTGAATGGAGGAAATTATTATCTCATAACAGCAATCTAGGACCTCAAGATCATTTACTTTGGCTAGAAATTAAACACTTTTTTTCTGGTTTATTTTGTGTTCATGCCTTATGATTTACATTCTTGGTTTGGAAAGACAGGTATCTGCTAAGGAAGGCAGGAGCCTCCCTTGAAATGGAGAGTGTAAACCCCTTCCCTCCAAATTATTATAATTTTGAATTTAAGGCGCTCTCAGGCAAAGATATAGAGATAGGAATAACAGTTCTTTACTAGGAAAATTAAAATAAAAAAGTAGTAGTACAAAAAACCCAACCAAACAANTGGTGACATGGATCCCATCTTCCTCTGGGAATCCAGTGGAAACAGGCTGTTGTGCTGTTCTGAATCTCAGATTTTTATCCAGGTAGGAATGTTTGGCTCCTCCCCTTGGGTGGAGCATCTCACAATGGGATGATGTAATTTTATCAGCATGCAATGCAACTCCGTGGCCCATTAAGAGAAGATATCCCCCTGGAGGAAGGATGGGTGGTGGAAGAGATAAAGAACACTCCCCCACCTGGTTTTAACAGCTGGCCCATTAACAGAAGATCCTCCCTGGAGTTATGAGGAATGGGTCATGGAAGAGATAAAGAGCACTGCCCCACCTGGTTTTAACAGATTGTAATAGAATACATACCTTGGGTTAAATCTTGCAATGCAACCTAAGACATATACCTAACTGTGATTACATACCACCAAGATGATGTAAAGAAGCTGGTTGTAATGTCCCGGACTCTCTAGACCCCTAGCTGGACTCCCAACACCCTAGAAGAGTGAGATAAGATGCAACACCTTGCAGAACCTCAGGCATTATCCACTATAGTGGAAGGTTTCAAATTCTTTGACAATTTCCTCTCTATAAATCTCCATATTTATTTTAGGATATGAATGCTCTGTAAAGTTCAGCATTTCACATATTTAATTTTCTGATTTGAAGAAACACATCAATATCACAAAATTTTAACTTTTCTTCAGGGGGCTTTAAATTCTGTGGAAATTCTTTCCCCCTGGTGATGGAATCATGAATTGTTATCATCTACTGTATCAGAAACAGGAAAAATATCTGAACATAACTTTTGAGTATCATCCTAAATTCAGAGAATTTACATCAGCATAACCTTAATATTATAACAATTATTAATATTATCCAATAGCAATGCAAAAATAATATACTGCTGACCATATAAGACAGCAGAATGGCCTCAGGAACAGCAAGCTCTCTGTTCTTTCAAGGAGGAAGGGCCTTTCAGTTTCACCAACATCACTGTTGTCTGTATTCCAAAAACCAGACAGAAAGGTTTTTCGATATCACTCTTTAATGTTCTGATGTTTGGTTCCACAATACCTCAAGTCAGAACTTTTTTCAATGCAAGCTTTCTATGCCATTCTCTTTCTACATTCTCACATTCTGTTTCTACCTCTTGATCCATAGTTATATTAGTCATAATATATTAGAAAAAATATAGATCTGCCCTATGTATCTCATTATATCCACATCTTTATCACCAGTATCTTTTAATTTTTTCCAAGACACAGCTGAAAAATGTGCCTTCTGCTCACATGAAGGAATGGACAACCAGAGTAAGAAACCTGCCAAACAAATTTTTTTTTATATTGTATTTGGCAGGAGATCACTCAGCAACTCATCTTTGATCAGATTCTGCAACTGTCAGTGGCTGACAGAGACTGCTTTATCACTAGAAAAAAGAAGTGAATTCTCCAAATCTAGGTAGCGTGATAAGCATTTTCTTCCTGGTTTCTCCCCTACAGCTCAGTCTGGTCAGAATCTGCCTTTTAAAAGCTATCTCTCCTAATTGCAAAAGGAAGTTTTATAGCTTTCTAGTGGAACATCAGAGCACTTTCAGTACATCAGGAACCATGAACCTTAGAAGAACCTGAAAAAACATTGTTGGGTAATGATATTGTTTATGGCCCAAATCTAATTCTCCATATATCCTCTCTTTCTCCTCACCACAACCTCACAGGGACTCTCTGTGGACCTGGCAGGAGATAAAAACAG
>WAAE01021206.1:0-11925 GCA_013400495.1 Nicator chloris
GCTACTAGCAAGGAAAAGGCACTGAAACAGAGATACCTCCTGGGCTGTCCATAAACAATATTTTCAATGTAAATATAAATCAAGCTAAAACTCTTATACTAGTCAAATATTCTTTTCCACTTAATTGTTTTTCACTTTATCTAAATTGCCAAAAGAATGCTTTAACTGTAAATATTGAATTGGGCTGAAGATCTCCAGTGCAATCCCTGCTAGATTCTGTGATGGAATGACATTTTATTTTATAAAAAAATGAAGGACAGAAGTGATTAAACACTTTTTTGTTTTGTTTTCTTTAAAGGAATTCTTGAAAAGGCCTCTAGATATTAAATAAGAGCAGTCAAAAACCATATCCATGATGAAACTGTTCATAAATGGGGCCGTAAATAGCAACCTTTTCATTAGCCTTATCCAAAGGACAGAAGTTTCCCTTTGGACTAATTTACTTTTTCAATAACCGTACAGAGGACGGAATGTGGCTTGACAGCGCTTGACATGACAGTAACAATAAGACCAATTCTGCTCCTGCACCATGCACTCTAAAGGCATTACCATGGGAACATCTATCCTTTTACCCCCTTTTGTGCTGAGATTCATTGCTTTGAACACGACCAGACTCACGAGGCTGTTGGCATGAATATTTTAGTTGTTGATGAGGGAGGGACTGAGCGGCCATAGGAGGAGAGACAAGATGCTTGTGTAGCCTGAAGCAATAAGTTTATGAAAATCCCCTTATGATGAGCTGTGTCTCTTCCTGCCTGAGTCAGGCTTTCAGTGCTGCCCCTAAACTATGACCAACGATGGATTTTTAACACAAAACACATTTCCATATGGAGTTAGCAGGCAGGCAGGAAGTCCTGTCAGGATATTACGTCTCTTGGCAGATACTCTACAGCAGCATCTTCTTTCTAATTCAATGGGAATTTATTCAGGCAACAGGTGCAACAGCAGCCTCTGAAAAACTGATGCCAGCTCGCATCTCCAAAACTCAGGACGTGCTTCTTCAGAGACCTAGGCAAGCAAAAGATTAGGCTAAGGCAAGATTAAGGGCTAAAGGCTGTTTTGTCCTCTCAATACGTTTTACTACCTTTAAATAATAGGATTTGTGTTGCTGGGTTTTCACAGAAAACCAAGTAGTAATCACAGAGCCATGGTTTGGATTGGAAGGGAACTTACAGATCCTCTAATTCCAACCTGCCCTGCAGGGACCCAATATTAATCTTTGTATTAAAGATATCATACCTGCTTACTATGATAGAAATTACTTATTTACTTATAAATTATTGCTGTTCTGATTTAGATTTTTTTAAGGGGAAAAAAATATTTGTCTACATTAAGTGACCATTTCTGGACTTTAATCCCTATGTAGTATTTTTGCCTTGCAAAGGTTTTTGTAGCATTTATTATCTTGAAAACCTGAGCTCATTGGCTCAATTCAGAGAGAAGCACAACTGCTCCTAAACCACTACAAACATCCTTGTGTCAGCAGAGTGCTGTGTGGAGTAACATGTCTGAGAAAAGTCCAGAGGAAAGAAGATGGTGCAGAAACATAAATAAAATTCCTCACTTTTGATGATTATTCTTGAAAACTGTTCTATCTCAATGTTATGAATGAAGTATTCTTATAGAGAGAGGTTTTCAGAAGTTAAGCAGGTTATTGTTATAAAGCTTAAAAGAAAATTTAAAGAGGCAAAACTCTGTAGAATTTTATCAAATTTCACTTCTAAGAAGAAGGAAAATAAAGTGAAAATTTTCCAAAAATGGGTCAGATTTTACTCTATGAAGCAACAGTAAAGCAAGAGAAATTACAACCTGAGAGGAGCTTTGCTCAGAGCCATAATTTGAGGCATTCAACATCTATGATTAGGGTCAGATTTAAAATGAGCTACCTGATGTATGAAAGTCTAATGCATCCCACTGGATGTTTTCTCAGCTAAAACACAACTTTCCAAATGAACAAAAGAAACATATGCTTCTGCTTTGGGATGCTGAGCAGCCATTTGTCAGAGACTTTTCTAAAGAATTTATTTTTTAACTATCGTGATATGGAGATAAATGAACACTCAGTATCCTGCAAAAATAGGACTTTGGTCTGCAAAATGTCCCCCAATGGTTTAACATTTTTATGTTTCATTTCAAAACTATTTTATACTTGAAACATTTTTTGTACTGTCTTACCATTGGTATTGTAAAAGCATTCAAAACTAACTTAAAGTAAAATTATTATAAAAGCTTTGCTGTCATTGAAAACAGACAAAAAGGAGACCTCATTTCCTGTCTAGGTATTTTTAAGAAGCATGTTTTCAATCAGATTCAGAAAGAAATAACATTCTAGTTCATAGCTCCCATTTTACACACAGCTCAGCATGGAGCAGTTTTGCTGGGCTTTCTGCCTATAAAAAGAGAATGTCACCAAAAATGTACATGTTCACCTGAAGCTGAGTCAATAAATATTTTACTGCTGAAAAGAATTGCCCTTGAATCCTGGAAGCGTTCCTATAATTAAGTGAAAAACATACGATTATTTCAAGGGCCAATTCTTGCCTAGTTTTGCAGAATCTATCCCGGCAATTATGGTGATGTGTCATCAGTTGCAAGTTACTTTAATATCTTGTTTGTTAAATATGACTCCTACATACGAAAGTCCTTTAGTTCCTTAATTTGCAAAATACTTTAGCACATAAGCATCAAAGCTCTTCTAAGAGCTACAGAAGTGTCATCCACTATAGGAAGTAACAGCAAATTAAATTGGGAGTGGGAAAGAGGAGGGGAAAATTGTAATGGGTGTACAGAATATCAGAGTATTGAGTCAGGAAGGTATATTTAGGCTGATGAAATGTCCCTTTCAATTAAGTGCACTAATCAAGATTAGCTCACTGTTAAATTTTGACTTGGAACCTGGTTTTCTTTATGGGAATTCCAGTTTGGGTTGCTCTCAGGTCAGGGAAACCCAATGCCTGTCACTCGGAGACCATATGTTCCCCCAACTCAAACCCATCAAACATCAGTAGGTGAGCACACTTTTGAAGCCACAGGTCTAAAAATATCATAGTGAAGGGAAATGTCTCCCATCAGAGAGATTCAGCGCAGAAAACCCCTCCTCCCTGAGGTTCTGGGAAAGCACAACAGAAGGGAGGTACAGTGGACTCCTGGTGAGTGAGATCAGACACAATACAGAGTACGTTGCATTTCAGCAGTGGATATTATCACCTCTGGAAGGAATAAAAGAGCTGGATAACTCCCAATCTTTATATTTCTGAGAGCTTCAAATCAGTGACAGGCAGAAGAAGGTGAACTGCTTGAATAAAAGACACTGTTCCCCCAGAAAAGCACAAAGACAAAACTCCAAACTGGCAACAGAGCAAAGAAGAAAGAATTGATGCTCCCACACTATTCTCAACCCCAAGGATTTTTTTTTTCCTACATACTAATTTTTATATAAAGAGATTTTTTTCTCATTCTCCCTTATGTAAGTGATATTCTCCCTAGGGAATTATCAAACGTGAGAATAATCAGTGCTGGAATTTAATAAATTTGAGTTCTAATTAGTTTTAGTAGCTCCTATGTTTAATTATTTTTTTTTAATCCTTCTTTGTTGGGAGAGCTAGATTAAAATCAGATAGCAGAGCAATACTTTGGGAGGAAAGTGACCATGCCCAGTGAGAGACCATGATATACAATGGAAAGCAATCATAGCCAGTAGCTATGATGGAAGAATTAGATTTCAAAGGGGAATTTCACATTTCCCAAAATGTAACAGGACATAATGCTGCACTGATTCACACAGATGTGCAAAAGCATACAATAGCCTTAGAGATAGAAAAAAAACTCATCTAAGTTAGAGGAGGCAGTGTCAATAGGGTGTTCATTTTAAAATGTTTCTTTTTAGTTAATTGTTTTCCACATATATCTGACCTTAAACATCAGTGCACACCTACTAATAGCCTTAATTTATTACACAGAGTGCAGTGATGATTTCTCAGGCTTAAAATGGGCTAAATCAAAAATGGAGGAAGGCACTCTGGGGAAATCCTGGACAATTGTTTTTTTCAACCAACTTCAACCCTTCTTAAGCAGTCCTGTTGCCCAGGAATCTACTGAAGGTGGGAGACTATTTCATTGTGGGAACTGAACATCATGCAAATAGGAACAGGAAATGGAAGAGCTGGACTAGAATGAAATCATTTTGTAGCATCAGCTACAGGTTTCTATTCAGAGATTAAAGAGAAAGGAGTTTAAATATTCATTGCACTCTCCACAGAAGAGGTTTGCCAAACCAAAAAACATAGACCTCCATGCTTAGAAGACAAACCTGCTTGTGCTCTTCTGAATCTTAACCATCAACAGTAAAATAAATCTGCCTCTGCCCAGGGGAGCAGAGGAAAGAAAACTTGTGATGCAGCAGAGTAATGAACTCCATGAGCTTCCCTTTGTCATTAGACCTTCCTTGACAACTGTCATTTCCAAAGAAAAAGACACACTACAAGTACTGAACAACATACTATACTCCATTACGGCTTTGTGATGTGATCACACAGGTTTTAAACACCAGCAGTGACAGTAGTTTTCCTTGCAATGTCCACAGAAATGTCTTTTCAGACAAAAAAAAAGACAGACAGAAAGACAGCCACAGTTGATACTGAAGACAGAGAGCCAGTGCCTAATGGGCTGCAGAAAAAGCCTAAAAGCATTCATCTCTCTGAGCTCTCTGAGTGACCCCTGCAATGCAGCTGTGGCTACCAAGACATATTGCTGCAAAATGGGCAAGGGATGAGTGTGTGAAGGACAGTTAAAACTTACACACTTGGGTCAGTTCTTCAAAATATTTTGAGGCAAGACATCAGATTGCCTCAGAATTCATGTGAACAGCCTAATGCAGCCCCTCTCAGTACTGTTAATGTAATAAACTACATTCTGCCAGCCAGAATAAACATATTAAACATATCAGACATAGCAGCAAACAGAGCTCTAAATGAGACATTATTTTCTGTGTTCAGATGCTGTGTGCAAAAACCAGACAGGTGTAAACCTACAGTTACTGCCAAGGTATTCCTAAACTTTCTGAGAGGGCTGTATTTCCTACAACATTGAATAGCATCACACCCCCAATCTCTTAGAGCACCGCAGCATTAACCCCTTACAGAGCCATATTCATTCAGAGGACAGTCCCATAAGTCACTGGCAGCTTCATCACTATGACAACCTCAGGACAGAGGCAATGTCAAACATTTCCTCTGTTGCTGGACAACTGCTTTGAAAATAGTGCTGCCTCTCCAAAACAGAAGAGATTACCAACTTTGTCAATTTGACTGATTATTTTGTTTCACCTAAATTCTAGCTGTCTGCTTTCCAGGTTGGTGCCCCACAATGTGGAACACACAAAATCTAAGTACAAATTGAGCTTAGTAGAGTAGCAACAAATGTTGAAACACTCACTCTATAACCTTCCTATCAAAAACCTGGCACAAAGCAGGAGAGACAGTCCTCCCATGAATGTTGTTGCTTGGCATTCCATTCTAGGGTAGGTATGTCCCTGTTCAGTAAGAGACAGGGCCAAAAGCACAGGAACAAGATGAGTTTGGCCACTGTCTGCCCCTGGGTGTGCTGAACACCCGAACCTCTCTGGAAATTTGAGACAGCATCACTGGAAAGTCTGCAAACAAACAGCTTTATTTTACTTTCTGTGGAGTGGGGCAAATTACAATTAAGTTAGTGAAACAACCTAAAGAAACTGGGTGTGAAATCTAGAGGGGAAGGGAGAGTGAGATGGAAGATTTTCTTTGTATTGCTTACAAAACCCAGTTTACCCCAAAACTGGTAAACTCAGAGAAGAGGTAGTAAAACAGTGACATTCTCCCACCCTGCAGTTCAGGACTGAAGACTTACGAAGAGCCCAGCAAAGTAGGGATAAAGATATTGCATCTACATTCATCTCCCCACAGCAAGCAGCAAGAAAGTTCATCAGTGACCTTTATATTGCAGTTCAGAATGCATATGAAAATCTTGAAATTGCTGTTGAACCCACACACACACAGAGCCCTTTGAAAAGCAGGTCCATGTCTTTGTTAAGGTCAGCTCTGCCAGGAGTCTCCCAGGACTGGAGGAACACCCAGTAGTCCTCCAATAAATATGAAACACACAATGAAACAGACGAGAGGGTCGGTGTTTCAGGTCTCTTGTTGAGATTTTCCTGTGTTCAGTCCACTCAGCAATATAGGGCAACCTTAAAATTGGAAGTCAGAGCTATCTACCAACTCTGCTTGGCTTCACCACAGAAAGAAAACCCTGAACTACATCCCTCTGTGGGCTCTCTGCCTGAGGACAGCAGAATTGCTCTGCATAGGAACTTTGGCTGAAAAAACCTTAGGAGATGTAATTTAGCAGCTGCAGACTATTGTAGTGATGTTGCATGAAAAGCAACTCATTCTTTTTTCTTCACTGCCTTTCCAGGCAGCGGTTTACCTGCTGGTCTAACTTTTTTGTGGGGGACAGATGATGGATATTTCCCTGGCATTGATACATGCAAAGTCTTCCACAGATTTCAATACGTGGCGTTAGTTTTAGCATCAGGATTAAATATTTACCCTCCATAGCCTAAGAGAGAAGAAATATTTGAAAATTCCTGTCAATCAGATCTCTGGGGTTTTGCTTCATTCTAAGCCTGAGTTGGTCCCAGAAGCCTTTGAGAAGGATGAAGTATCATAACCCCTGTTGCAATATATGTTTGTACCTGGAAAATTGACCTGAGGTCAATTCTAGTTCAATCTATTCTAATTCTGATTTTAAAATAATAAGAAACCCTTCTTACTAAACAGCCAATTCACTCCTGAAATGCATTTAATCTGTAGATTCGAAGTACAATTCTTTAGATTCAAGGTAAAAACAGTTATCATTTTACCCCAAAGCAAACAGAGTAAATAGGCAACACTTTCTCTTTTTTCTCTCTTTGTTATACAAGATTAGAACAGCAGAACTTCAAAACATCTAAGTCAGAGAAAGCACCAAAGCCTTTATCATCCCTTGTTTGGAAATAAAGATCAATTCCCCACCCTCCCCAGCCTTCAAATCCTCACCATTGAACTCAACCTCAAAACACTTTTCCTGCTGCAATGGGTGCAGGAGCTGAGAAACGAGAGACATATACAGATAAATCCACATGCTGTGACATACTCACTTATCTTCAATCAATGGTCATGAAATAGCAGCACTGAGTGCCTGCGTGTAACAAATAGCAGAGACGAGGTGGACACAACTTGCAACCACAGGGGTGCTCTACATCACCCACTTACAGCTGGGGAGTGGCAAGGGAAGAAATTAAAGGCCTTTATGGGATGCTGTGATGATTCTAGATAATTTGCCTTTTATCCTTCCTTTTATGCTGTTAGCAGTATCAGCATCACTAACCAATTAATGGGCACCTTAGGAATGCTAATGAAGTTAGAGGAGGTGCCTGCTTGATGTGCACAGTTGATTTTACTACACCAGATTTTCTGCAGGGCACATAGAAACTCAGGGAAGGCAGACACCTTCCCTGGAAGCAGGGCAGAGCATGGATGGAGCCCCTAGAGCTGCTGAGGGAAGGGCACTGCCAGCACTGGTTTTGGCATGAATCTGCTGCCTGCCCTTTGCCCTTTGCAATTATAACATGAAGATAAGGGTGTTTGCTGCAATTTCAAATAACTTGTGGGATAAAATCTGCCTTGGAATTTTGCATCCCTACCAGCAAGTCCACTGTCTCCAGTTTTCTGGGAAAGGAGGAAAAAAATAAATACCAGAGCAATGGTTCTCTAGCCTAGTGCCGCATCTCTGGGCCTTCAACAACCTACTCACCTCTGCCCACCATCTACTTATTACGAAATTCTATTTAATATTTTGTTACTTGGATGATGAACTGGAGAGTATAATTGTAAAATCAGCATAAGGAGATGGGGGGTGCAAGCAGCCTGAGGGACAAAATCAGAACACAATATGAACCTGATAAATTGGAAAGAAAACTTTAACAAGATGCATTTCAATAAAGACAGGCTCAAACCACTACACTGAATAAGGAGAAACTGAAAACAGAAAATTCAAACGATGAAGCAGCTGGTGATGCAACAGAAGAAATGATGAGGCCTAGGTTTGTAATACAAAGAGGATATGCACACACTGACCACCCACAGTGCAGACCAAACAGAAACCTTGAACTCCAAATACATCAATGCCATGTCACACACCAACTAAGAGTTACTTGTTTGTCACTCACAAGTGTCCAAGTCTTAAAGTGGAAAAGGCATGTTTTTATCATGTACTGAAAATGTACTACATAGGATGGGAGTTGTGTCGTAAAATGTTGTTTATTTTATTTTCGAATTATTTTAACTTCTGAGGGATACCATTTCTCTAGAGCAGGAAAAGAAACAAAAATGGGGACTAAGTATATTAGAGCAAACATAGGTCTAATCTTTACATAATAGTGAGATATAGATCAAAGGAATGTAACAGCAAAATAAACAGGCAAGGAGAAGCTACATAAACTTGTAATGTCTGAATCTGTGCCAGCACAGCCTGCTAAGCAGTCCTGGCAGATTACACTGGCAGGCACCAGAGGACTCTTGCCCATTTGGTGTTTGTTCATTCTTCCCCTCACTCGTGCCCTCAGTGTGGAAAACACTCAGCCCTTGAATTTCGAGTGCCAGTGTTTGCCAGCCCCGTTTCTGATTGCTTCTTTTTTGTTTAAATTACAAGCTCTCAGCAGCAAGCACCTTGTTTCATATTATGCTACAAAACACCCACCACTGTGCTGATGTTCTAACAAAGACAGACAAGACAACGGTCATTCAAAAGGCTGATTAAGAAAAGCTATTATTCATCTCCAGGGCCTCACACAATACCCTTCAGGAAGATAAATAGTGCTACAAATATAGGCCTTTGTGAATAAGGCACTGAGATGATAAGAACTCAATTTCCATAGGAGGAAAGATATACATTTGAGTTATAGCTGTTTTTATTCTTGTGTATGGGTTTCCAGCCAGAATTTAGCTGCAGCATCACTAAGGGGAAAAAAAAAGAAGGAAAAAAAGAAAATTAAGTAATATTAAAATATATGGCATCTATACATTACTGAAGGGACTTTTGGCAGCAATCACCATGTGATAAGAGAGTCTATAGTTAATTAAGAAGTCCAGTAAGTTTGTTGAGAGATGTGAAACTGTCTGGCCTAACTAACCCTGAATCTTATGTGAGTCTTCCAAGCAGCTTCAATAAGTCAAATAAGCTAAAACAAGGGCTACCACTGGAAAGAAACTAAACAAAACACACAGTTCATGAGTTTTCTAAAGGTTCTTGGAGCCTTGTTTTCCCTTAGAGATTTGCTGGTATTACTACAAGGTAAACACATCCATCCAGAGGAGAAAAGGACTTTGGGTTTATAATCTGCAAAAGTAATGAATGTTCAAAAAGACAAATAGATGAACACTATTTGTGCCAAAGGCAGAAATGGAAAGTTCAAGTTTATACTGTTGAAGTATTCTGCCTTCTGGTTTTAGGAATAAAGCCCATCTGGATTTTCCAACTTTTCACGGTGTCAGACAAATACATACTGTAATTAAATGCCCCATTTTAAGAGGCTCCAGTATGCTTTGGCACTAAAATTCCACTGAGGAGGGAAGTTTGCATGGAGAGTGCACTTTCTACAAACAGATTTTTTTTGTCTTCCTATAGCTTAAAGATGTGGCCATATATAAGAATCCTTATAGGCACCACATACACCAGTGTAACTGAAGTGGCAGCCTTCACATCTCCTGCATGGTGTTTGACATGAGTTCTGCCCAAAACTACTAGAACATATCACTCATCACAAAAAACAAAACAAAAAAAGAACAACAAACAAACAAACAACAACAACAAAAGTCCAAACAGTCCTAGCCACCTTTTCCATTCCAGCCTGGGAACCTGGGCAATGGACTCAATTCCCAACTGCACCAAAGGGATTACTCTGAAAACCTCTCCTGAAGAACAAGAGCAAACATTGGATGTCAAGGAATTCATGAGGGAAGTTGAGCTGAATTCCTGCTTTCTGGTGCAAGAAAAGCAGTGATTCCTATCTCTTCTCTGAGATTCAAAAGATTACCCTAGAAAATCTCTTTTTTTATGATACAGCTCTCTGGTGGTGGATTTCTCTACTTAAAAAATACAGCAAATGCCAGCAGAGTCCAATGTGCCTGATTTTGCCTACACCTTCAGAAACAGAAATCACAGGTAACAGTCAAGGTTGTTTCCATATTAAGACCCATAAAAAAATTCCTGGGGGGGGAGTCCCTTCCTAAACAATTAAAACTTAATTAGCAATTTCTCCTGCATTTTTAAAAAACCTACCCAAGGAGTTACAAATGGCTATCAGCTACTTGAGTACTCAATGAGAATGTCAAAATAAACCTCTGCAGATTTTAATTCCTCTTACTTAGAACCAGTTAATTTACCAGTTGCCCCAGACCTGGTAAATTTGCAGGGGGTTGATAATTTTCATTATACTGTCATAAGCAACAGAGTTTCTCAGCTTTCAAATATTTCCAAATCACTTGAGCTGTAACGTTTCTTTTGAGGTTGCTAAACTCTACTGAGCTATGTCCTGCCTACAGCAGGGTCCTGTAGGCTTTGTGGAAGAATGGTTTTGATGCTCAATAATTAGAAAGCAAAAGCCAAATGGAAATTAACTTCAGCTCAGTCAGCCTTTATCATTCTGTAGATATATCTAGAAAGTTGTCAGATGTTGATTAACCAGAGCTGTTCAGAACTGTGTTGATGAGGGAGTTGGAACAAAACAGATAATTTTGTGAAGTGAAAAGGGGGAAAAAAAAGAGGAATAAAAGCTGCTAACGTGATGGGTTTGGACTTACATCACAGAATCACAAAATCTTCTGAATTTGAAGGGACTCACAAGGATCGTTGAGTCCAACTCCTGGCTCTGCACAGGCCATCCTCAAGAGTCACACCATGTGCCTGAGATTGTTGTCCAAATTCTTCTTGAATTCTGTCAGGCTTGGTGCTGAGACCACTGCCCTGGGGAGCCTGTTCCAGTGCCCAACCACCCTCTGGGTGAAGAACTTTTCCTAATATCCCATCTAAACCAGTGTTATTGTCAGCATTTTAATTATATGGTGACTATTAAATAATTCAGTCTGTCAATAGCAGTAAGATAAAACCAGAAAACATTTAACATTTTAAAACAGGACCATACATGGGTACACTATAAACTTGAGCTTGTTAACATTCTGTATTTTCTGTCTGTAAAGATAGACTTTTAATTCATCTCTGATGAACCTACAACATCTCCCTAATCAGTAAAAGCCAACTGGATAAATAAAGCAGTTAAGACAGCTGCACAGAACGAACTCATATTATCAGCAATCATTACTATTATTGTTGTTGTTTCTGAGAGCTAATAAATTGGAATATTATTATCAAAACCCACATATAGCCACTGTTATGAATGAACTCTGGCTCGATGTCCGTATTAAACATTTAGCTCTTTATTAAAATAAGCAGCGTGGGACGCTTGCGGAAGTTGTGCAAAAATTCAGTTCTGTTAAAGATGTCTGCTGTGCAGGACATCTAACAGAGGCGCTGTGCTGTGCTGGTGTATCTGTCTTCCTCGCGGGATGTGGTCGCTGTCCTTACAGGGTGCTGTGCCGTCGTCGCTAGGCAGGAGGTGCTGTACCGTCCTTGCTGGATGCTGTGCTGTCCTCGCTCTGTAGGAGGTGCTGTGCCGTCCTCGCTCGATGCCGTACGTCTTCGCTCTGTAGGAGGTGCTGTGCCGTCCTCGCTCCGACGCCGTGCAATCCTCGCTCTGTAGGAGGTGCTGTGCTGTCCTCGCTCCGACGCCGTGCAGTCCTCGCTCTGTAGGAGGTGCTGTGCTGTCCTCGCTCCGACGCCGTGCAGTCCTCGCTC
>WAAE01021206.1:12273-28060 GCA_013400495.1 Nicator chloris
TTCTCCTCTAAAAATAGTCCCATGCTCCTCAGCGCGCTTCTCATTTGCATGCTTCGGATCGCGGACGTCCCCCTAAGCAGTCCCCCTTCTGTGGAGGCCGGTCAACACCGCCTTGGCATGGAATCTGCCCGCTCAGCCCCCGCACCGGGGCTGCGCCACCCCCGTGGTCCCCGTCTGTCCCGCCGGGCTGCGCCTGCCGGCTCCGCCGGGCCATTCCTCCTCTGGTGCCACGCTGCCCGACGTGGCTGCTGCCGAGGCTGGACGCTGCCCGACGTGGCTGCTGCCGAAGCTGGACGCTGCCAGACGTGGCTGCTGCCGAGGCTGGACACAGCCAGCCCCGGCGTTGGGAGCTGCCGGTGCCGTGACGTGGCCCCCGCGCAGCGCACTGGGCCACGCGCCCGCCATTCACCCCGCCAGGGCCACGGGTGGGGAGCTGAGAGAACGGGGCACAGGTACAGACGGGAGCCGGGGGGGGGACAGCGCGCTCCCGGCATGGGGCTCCCCACGCTCCCAGCCTGAAAACGCATCTGAGTCTATTTATTACAGCCACAAAGAAATGACAGTTATCTTAATGATTATTTTAAGTCAGATCAAGAAAGTGTAAATGGGTAGGCAGTTCTCACTATGAAAGTAGCTAAGCAGAGTACCAGAGGTGGGGTTTCTGTCCAAATGTGATGTAAAGGATAAATTTTACAAAATTCTTGTCCCACAAAGCCACAAGAATACCTTTCATATTTCCTTCATGTACTGTTGGAGAAAACTCTGAAGGCTTCAGCAAAGGTAAGAGATAGAAATGCTAAATATCTTTCTGATAACTGAACACAAGTAACAAAACTGATGAAGAAGAATTGTGAGGAAAGAGTGAATAGATATATAGTCAGTTCAAGCAACTCTAGAACTGCTAAATACCAACAGCAGAAAATTTTGGAGTTTTTTTTCCGCCCAGATTTAGAATATGAGCCATTTTCCAGAAAAAAAAAAAAANAGAATTTTTAAAAAAAAAAAAAAAAAAAAAAAAAAAAAAAAAAAAAAAAAAAAAAAAAAAGAGAAAATCTCATTAAATTCAATGGAACAGAATCAATCCTTATAATTCTGTCCAACTTTAATTGAAGTTGTATCTACAAAACAGGTGTCTAAGGGGACTTAAAGCAAAACAGCAAAATGTTCAGAGATTAAGTGCAAATGAAAATGACACTGAGATTTTAAAGAACATAGGAACTGCTTAGACTGGGGAAAATGAAGATACAAGGGGGGAAAAAACCCAGCCTAACCGCTGTTGCAGGCTGAATTGATCAAGACCAGAAGGCAGAAGAGCTTCACAAACAGATTTCCAGCACAGAGAGAAGTCAACAAAAAGAGATCTGTAGGTTGAAGTTGACAACATGAATTATGGATTAAAATAATCCTACCTGCCCCTCTATGTCTCAGCCCATGTATAGATATTATAGGACAACAATTCACTGTTACTCATTTATCTTGGTGTTTGTTATCTCAAAGATGGCAACCCCAAAATAAAGATTATCTGGCTTAAAAATTTCTTCCCCAGAAAGAAATGTCTTGTAATGTCAAATGTAAAACCTCCCTTTGGCCCAGGGAGGGCAGGACCCTCTTGGCCTGTAAAAAAGCTTGTACCACTCTGCAGCTGCCAGGGTTTCAGCTGCCCTCCTTCTGCTCCAGACGTCCAACAGATCCAGAGTTTTTTCCAACAGGCAGATTACCTCCAATCACCTTACATTAGTTCTTCCTTGTCTTTGTACCTTTGAAAATTAGTTCTTCAAATTTCTGCCTTGCTTATCTTATCTGCCCAAGTCCCTTCCATTGAATTAGAATTGTTTAAATTTCGAGTGTGCTTTTAAAGAATATATTTTAGTTTCAATAAAATATTGCATGTTATCTCTTGAACATGTTATTTGGGCTCTAACTTCCCTCCAATTCTTTTCCTTTTACATTCCAGGGTGTGCACGCTGTCCCATCTGTGATGCTAATAAGGTGCTCTTTATGTGCCTCCATGTTGAGTCCAGGGATTTAATTTCCTAATCTTTTCCCTTTCAGGTTGTCGAGCTGAAATCTGGGTTAAAAGGTCTTAAGGAGTCTAGAGCAGTTTCTGGTTAATGGAAAGTTATTACATAAATGCATCAGGCTCAAAGGTAAAGAGTTCTAAAATGTGGTCTTACTAAGAAGGCTTATAAATTGGAGATCCCAGAGGGGTTAAAACAACAACATAACAGAAAGTCACAGCCCAGTGAGCAAAGGCAATTTCCCAGCTTAGAGAGAGTCCCGGCCACGGGGGGAACGGCAGTTGCCGGCACCGTAAGAAAAGGTCCCGGCCACGAAGAAATTCCCGGTGGCAACAGAACAGAGGTTCCCCGTTACAGAGAAGTTCCCAGCCGCGGTAGCAAAGTGGTTTCCCGTCAGAGAGAGCAGGGGTCCCAGCCGCGGGCGGTACAAGAGAGAAGGCAAGAACCCCGACAGCGATCCCAGCTGCAGCGACATTGCTGCGGTCGCCGCGATCGAACCCGAGAGAAACCCCCGCAATAATACCTGACCAAGTCTCGTCTGCAGCTTTTCTGGCAGAGCCCCATTCTCTCGGGAGTAGCTGATGAAGAGGTGGATCAATTGATCACGTGATCGATCAATCGATGCCATTGCTCACGAAACTGGGGCTTTTTATCCTAAAATCCTAAAATGCATATTCATGTCCCTATCGATAGGTTCACCAATTAACTAAATACACAATTCTAAAACATTCTTTCTGCACCAATCTAAACCTGTTTCTAAGAGTGCATAAAACTAGGAAACCCTACACATATAGCATATCTTATTAGCATAGAAGTTGTACCTATTCTATCTGGAACTAAACGCAGTGTTCCACTATGCTTTTGTTATGTCTAAAACTAAATTATCAGGCCTTAGGTCTCTGGGCCTTGTGCTGGCTGACAGCTTTTTAAGACACTTAGAGTATTTCTGCTTGAAACTAAAACCTTGACTTACACTTCATGTCTATGTGACTTAATACATTTTAATTTCTCTGAAGGTTTTAATTCAATCCCTGCATCTTTCTCTCTTCCTGGGGAACCCAGGGGAGCATGTGCTCCCACACAGGTGATTTCTAATTTCTTTTAAATAGAAAGAGTTTCCTTTCTGCAAGCCAATATTGCTTTTTTACGCCCTGGTGAACCTCTGAACCACGTTTGCATTGCTGATCTCACCCCATTCCAACTCATCTCCTCACAGGTGCTTAGGACTACAGAGGGACATTCCTGGGATTTTTATCTTAGTGAATGTGGTTCACTGATTTAGCAATTCTGCAAAGAATTTATTTTGAAAATGTGGGAAATTGTTCATTCTGTGGCCTAGGTGGACATGCACAGACAGGCAAGGCAACATGCCTGGCAAAGTCCTGGTGAGCTGTGGAGGTCTCCAGTGCAGAGACCATTCTGCTCAGCTGAGGGAAGTAGAGAGTGGGACTGCTGAGGCTGCAGCTGCAATTAAAATCAGTATAAAAATTCTTATGTTTTATTTTAAAAACTGTGAGAAAATACTTGATTCTATTTCTAAATTTAATTCCCCATGATTGTTGTAGTTGCACAAGGAGAGGGCATTTCCATGAGGAAGAGGCCAAGAGCACTGTTCAGTGAGGGGGAACGTCATCTGTACTGGAACCTCTGTGAAAACATCATGAAACAGTATGAAGGCATCTGGTTTATGACAGCTAAATAATACCCAAGCCTACTTATTTTGGTTAGTGTCAGAACTGCCTTGCCATCTGACAGCCATCTGCTTTCCTTTCCAATTCCATTACATTAGGGAAGGGGCTGGAGAAAACTTTGAAAGGACACAATAAGCAATAAAATAAATAAAAGGAAGCAAACTAGATTTATTAAGTCAAGCATCCTATGCAAGATATTTGAGGCAGTTACTTAAAATGTTTGCATTTTAAAAAGGTCAAACTAAATTAGCTATTAATTTTCGCCCAAGTTGCCTACAATTGTCTCAGAAATTTAATCTAAATGGGCTGATATAAAGCATTAATTTGCTCAAACTCCCTCAATCGCTCTCTTACGGGACACAAATCAAGTGCAATGAAGGAGGAGGCTCATTTCTGGATTATTTGTGTATCTGGTAGAAGGACTGTTTGAAGTTAGGACTATCACTATTATTTTTTAGGCATGATCAAAAATACATGGGCTGGAAACAAACTGCTTTGTTATTGTTTCTTTGGGTGAAGTTAGAGAAAGCAAAACAAAGCAGTTTTGTTTCTGCTTGGCAGAAAAGTGTTCATAAATTTTTTAAATGGCTCAACTGAAATGCCTACAAAATCCACTGCTGCCCATATGAAATGAGAAATTTTTGATTCACTTATACATCCATGAGACCAATATATTACTTATATTGGAGAAAGATGAGGTAAGAGACAAAAAACTGCTGTACCCAAGAGAGCAGATTAAACAGTCTCTTGATGACAAAAAAAATTTTTAAAAAGAGACCTGAGTAGATTCAGTGTTTTTATTTACCTCTATTGCTATTTTAATTTCAGCTAGCAGAGTAAAAATTTATTTGAATTTGTTTCTCCAGAACAAATCTGGAATTCCCTCTCTGTCTGTTTGCCGCAAATATAATTTAAACAGTGTTTTCTGTGGTATTTTTTCTGAGATAATTGGACACCTTTGTAACTCCTTAGCTGCTCCCAGAAGGGAATCACAGCAGCTACTGGACAATTACAGAATATCCAACACTTCCAGAAATATTCCAACGGTGAAGTATGGGCCAATAAGAACAAGAACAAATACCCTGCCTACCCATTTTTTTCCCTGAGGATGCAGCAGTCAGCGTCTCTTGTTTCTAAAAAGTCACTGATTTTCATTCAGCTTGTAGAAATTTATCTTTCAGATCTTCAACCTTTTGCCTGGAGTGCTTAAAACTTGACATTACTTTCTAGAGATTTTGCTGTGTGGGAGGAACTGCCCTGGCAGGCAGCAAACTTAATTTTTCCTTCAGAAAATAAGCTAAAATAGTGCCTGGAATGTGTTTGTCCTAATAAACTTACACTTGGCCAACTCATGATGTGGATTTCTGAGATGGGAACAGCATCTGTCACAAGAATGAAGTCCTTGAGTGCAGCATATTCCATTCTTGCAGTTGTCTTCAGTGGGCTTGTCTTACTCTTCAAATATCTCAGGATAATCTATGAAAGTGGAGAACGAAAAAACGTTTTAAGGTCAGTCACACCTGAAATCAGGGTTTGGAATAAAAAGCAAATAGGAACATGGCAGAAATACCCAACTCTGCATTAATCAGCAGAATATCTGGCTGTCAGGTTTTGACAATTGATTTAATTTAGATTTAAATTTAGCCTGTTAAAGATATTTTTAGTTGCTGCAATTAGAGCATCTGATAAAACGCAGAGAATTAAAATTATGTTTAAATGCAGATCCTGGAATCAATCAGAACAAACACAAAAGGGTTGTTACGATGGATGTTACAACTGCTCGTAGGCCTCAACCTGTATTCCTGAGTGAATCACTGGGAGCCTGATGGCTGATAGACCCAGCAACAATTAATTAATATTATTTTTTTCTGATACACCCTTCCCACCTACAATAAAATGTGGGAAGTCTTATTCATACTGATCTAACACTATGAAAATAAGCAACTCTCAACATTATTCAACAGTTCCACCTAATCTCCAGTGAGATAAATATTAAATGCAAGCTTTGTCTTTTGGGCAGAACAAAACTGAACATACTCAAATTTATGCCTTGCTTTTGCAAGTGTGGATTTGTCCGTACGCAAGAGAAAATGCAGATCTTCGTGATGCGAACTTGTAAATTTCTGCAAAAGTTCTATCATATCTGTAAATGCTTGCATACAAAATGGATATATTGGAACATAGACAGGCCTAATTTCCTTAAACAAAAGAAAATAGGAATTTAAAACTGCAGTTTATAACAATTTATTCAGTGATTTAGCACTAGGTTCTGAGTGCAACCTGGATCTAATTCCGTGTCAACAACCACCATGGATAAAACTGGCCCATATTTATTTATTTATTTGAGTATTCTCTTTCACTTAAAAATCTATCCTGATGCAATAGTGCACATGGTCAAGAGAGCTTGCTACTGGGAAAAAAAACAAGTGTACGTTCAACAATTTGGAGTGTTTCTGAGACAAGAATCTAAACAAAAATTGTACTTTATTTGTAATGCCTAAGGCAGTGAGCTAGATGATGTTGCATTACAGCTGATAATAAAGAGGCTTTTCCAAAGCAAAGATCATTCAGCAGTAATTCCAGATTTTTCCACTTGAAAAGTCTCTGGAGATTTTACACACATTTTATATATATGTGTACATACACCTCCTTATTCACAAGTATATACTCAACACCACATTTTGCCAAACCCCATGCACTCCCAAGACATCATAAAGGGAATTTAAAAGATCATAGAATCATCCCCCAGCCCACCACCTTTCAGCCCATGTTGATACCAAGAATGCCCCAACCCAGGTGCAGCTTGACCTTATGAAACCTCCTGAGATTCTCATTGGCCCACTGCTCAAGCCTGGCCAGGTCCCCTTGGATGGCATCCAGGTAACATTGTCAGAATTAAATGTGTAATGTAATATTTCAAAAGCAACCTACTCAAGGCTAAAAATATCAAGGAGACTAAATTAATTTGAGTTCTAAACTTAAAACGATTTCATGACTTTCGTTAGCGTATTCTTTGCTGTTTGGTACGGCAAAAACAAGATTAAAGCTTTTGAAAAAGAAAGTGCTAATTTGTTTCTACTATATATTGCCAAGTCAGGGGGAAAAAGAAAAAGCTGTCTGGCAAGAGGGTCCAAACCAAGGAATTGAAAATTAGGTTCCATACTGCATAAATGCAAAAAAGAACCCAATTGTTTTCTTAATAGTCAGAAATTCTCTCATATCAAGGCTATCCTTGATCTGGTCCCTTCTGATATGTTCCAGAAGAAATCGCATCCACACAAAGTTCCAAATTGATATGAAACATTTACTTCTTTTTGCAAATGTGAGTTCTTCATTTGCAGCATATCTCACCGTAGAGGATTACAAGGTAATTCCTGTCCCAGGGGTATTCCTTATGCTGGAGTTGGGGCAACAGACACTCTAATTGAGATGATGCATCTGTGCCAAAGTACTCTTTTCAAAAGCACACACCTGGACTGTTCTTCAGGTGCATTTCTGTGCTGATGGATTACAGATAAAATCAGATCACCTCTAAGGTTTCGGCACTTTGGACACCAGAATGACACTAAAATACTGAGTTGGATTAAGTCTCCAGAACTAAACAACATCCAAACAACAATTCTAATGGGACAGCAGTTACTGGAGAGAAAATTCTGAATATTGAAACAAAAGCTTTGCTTCTTTAACCTATTAACTGCTCTTTAGAATCTTGGTGTGCAACTTAAACTTTCCTGGTAATGTCACCCTTCCTGTTCATAAGTATGACAACAGTTCACTCACTCTGAAAGTTCTCAGTATTTAGGGAGTTTGCCATTAAATATTCGTGAACATTTCATGTGTTTTACGCTGTCTTCAGGAAGGAGCTCATGGTAATGGCAGGAATACAGGTAGTGGGAGGTGCAACAACTAACTTCCTGAGCCAGAATCCAGCCACAAGAAGCTGTTTCTTCTAACATAATTTTCCTCTGTGCTTGTAGACACAGAATATTGTTCACTAAACATAAAAACTGAGTGATTTCAAGGTTTTGAAAAAATATTAATCACCTGTCTGTCCTATTTGAAAGGTCTTACCTCATTTATAATGAAGACAAGAGTTAGCATACTTTCTACCTTGAAAGAGACTTAAATGTCTGCAGTGCAGACAGGTCAGAAATTTGCGGGGTTCCATCTACCCATGTCAAGAAAGAAAAAGTCATGAGGAATGTGTGACAGACAGTGAGCTACCATGAGAAAACCTGCGTATTCCTGTTATGTCTTGAGGCAGAGTTTTTCTGAGCAAAACCCCACCCCCAACAAAACCACACCAAGTCCTTCTAGGCACACACCAGAAAGTGCAGCTGTCACTGTAGATGTGGAAATGATGAATGCCTGAGTATTTTGTGAATGGAACAGGGTGAGACAGGAGTAGCACGCTGGTGGAGCTGGATGGGGCACAGACTGCTTGGCTGTGGCCTTGTCTGGAAGAGAGACATCCTGACACTACCTTGCAGCACTTCCCTCCAGCAGCCTGGGATCAGCACATCTCACATTGTCAAAATCACAATCAAAGATGAACAGTCAGTCTACAGCAATTCAGGGAGTGCAGAACAGGCCTGACAACCAGACCCTCTGTATTACTGTGGAGTTTAAAACAACACACCAAAACTGCACGTTGCCCAGGCAGCTGAAGGTCTCCATCACTGCCCAGGTGGCTTGAGCACAGCAGGGAGATGAGGCGGAGAAGACTTATCCGGAACGCCTCAGATTTCAACTGCAGTGCCAGGACAAGCACTGACCTGCTGGGTGAACCTCCGCTGATCCCTGTTACCTCCACACCTTTGTTTGCTTTTTCATCCCTTCTTAACTCTGAAAGAGAAAGACTTTGAGGTTTGATCTGTAAGCTTCAAGGGTAACCTGCAGTACTCCAGGAATTTAAAACAAAAACGGTTTTTTTACATCAAAAGTACAAAGTTACAGATTTCTTTGTTGGTTGCCACCTTGGATGCCCCTACTACCCAGCAAACAGCCCAAAACTCCACAGAGGGTAAAATACAGACAAAATGTCCCTGTGGTCTTTCTGGGTGGGCAAAATTGTGAAGTTCTCTAACCCATCTCCACAGTGACACATGTCAACTGTGATCAGCCATGGGCAGTTTTAGACTGAAAATTAAATGGAAAAAGACAGTGACAATTTAATAAGAGCAGCAGCATCTGAGGCTAGAAGGCTCCAGGTAACAAAGAGCTGCTGAAGTGAGAGCAGCACCAAATCCCTCTTCTACCCTTATCTCTTGGTTTCACCTCCAACTCTTGGCAATCTTTTCACCTTGAAACACTAAAGCCATCACAAATATATGAAGAGCATGAGGCCTTCTTGCCCAACCAGCAAGGCTCTTGTGTAAAAGCACAAAGAAAAGCTGATGTGAGCAGTTGCAACAATAAAGGATAGTCAGGAATCACTCAGGAGTTCTCAAATACAGAGACAATATTTAGCAGCAATATAAACACAGATTTCAGGAATGTCTGTGAAGAATAATCTGCTCCTACAAAAGAGCTTACAAACTAAGTCAACAGAACAGTAAAGGAAAAGCAAGGGCAAGGAAGAAGAACAATGTGATTATGGTGTTGCTAGGGAGTCTAATACATATCGATGGATGATAACACAGTAGAATTTTTGGAGGTTTTGTTGGGGTTCTTTTAATGCAACTATATTAACTTTTTATCTATAAGTAATCAAGATCTAAAGTCCTTAACCAGAGAATGTCATTCTGCCACAAAGATCCCTTCTGTGGGAAGACCACAAAACCACAAGCTGAAGAGAGAAAAGTAAATGCTGAGAAATCAGTGTGGGAAAGTCAGATAAGTTCCAGACCAATATTCCTGCTAAATCAGCAAGAAATGACAAAGTTAGGACAAGAATCTGCCAAAGCCTATTGTCACACACCAGCATCAACACAGTGGAATATTCATCCACTCCCACGAGGTGGTGTCTTGCTCTACACAGATAAAGACCACAAGCCTGTATTTATATCTGGTGTAACACAGGAGCCTCTCAGAGACCTTCTGAACACCTCTGTGCCCACCTACCAGCCTTACCCATCTCCTTGCACATCAATATAACCCTCCTTCCTTCTCTCATACCCAGGGAACAGCTGGCCTTGGCCTAGTTAAGTCTATCATCTCTCTTTAGGTGCCATATTGTCCATTCCCTACGCAACTTCAACCCATGGATTTATGAGGCTGTCATAGGTGAAGGTGTGCATGTGCTGCACTCTGTCACCAAGATGAGGGGGAAAAAAATGAGGTAAGTTGGCAAAAAGGCATTGTAGCATTTGACATCGTAATTTGGAGAACAATAGCTGAGATTGCGGGCAGCTACTTCATTTCTGTCAGCCTGAGGCTTTCAGTGAACACTGAACTGTGTTTGCTTCAATCTCGATAAAACTCAAAAAACCCAAAAGGAGAAGCCACAAAAGGAAAGGTGTTCACTGAATTATATAAATAAAAATCATGCAAAATTAAATGTCTTATAATGAGCATACTATTTAATCAGCAGCTCAGTTAATGACAGCACAGTGCCAGTGACCCTCTAAGCTATATGATAGACACAAACTGACTCTTGGTGTTTCCTATGAGCTCTGACCTGTTTCCTGTGGCTCTCAGCAGACTAAATGACATGCCAGCAACAGGCACTGCTGAATGCCTCACTCTCCAGGACAAGTAATGGAAGCTCTTTTGTTTAAGGGGCAGTCCAACACGTACATAAAACATTGTTTTTCCTTCTAACTTCTGGTTTTCCTTCTTTTCCATCCTGTTATTATTCAAATTACAGCAATGTCCAGAGTCTACACTACTTCCACCATAAAGATAAGTCACAGGAAACAGTTGGGTTTACAGTTGGAATGAACGGGAAGAAGTGTAAATTTTAAGCATATGCTGACAACAGAGATGTGGATATTTTAAGTGTCTTGTCCAAGGTCAGAAGTGAAGTCCGATGGCAAAATTAACCTATGCACTTTCCTTAGCTTTAATTCAGTTCAGGAAGGGAATTCATATTTTTGCCCAAGGGCTGTGTGTAAGAAAACTGCTTTTCTGAAAGATCAGACTGGAGTAATATACCAGGCTTTTCTTCTACAGTGAATAGCACCAACACTCTCCTCCAGAACTCTCAATTTAAGGTCTTGGACTTCAGCCAGCTTAAAACCAAACACATAATTAAGACCTTGGCTGGAAAGAGTTTCAGTTAAGCCTGCAAACTGGTGCACAGCCATTCCTTGATTTCAGACCACCTGTACTTTCTTCAACAATTCCTGTTATCGGATATTAAAGGGAGTTGCATGCAGATGCATCAATAGGAATCACATTTGTGTGTCAGGAAGGTATAATTTACTGCTCCCAGGAATCAAAAGAGTTCTTCCCGATTTTCATCTGCATAATAAAACGAAAATTGCTGTTCAGTTTCATTCCTTGATGTCTTGCTGACTTTTCCCTCCCACTGAATAGCTAAATTATTTTCCATATACATATAAAGTTCACTTCCCTGAACTTTAATTTTTTTAATATATTTTTTGCCCCTTTCTTCAGCTTCTAAGTGCTTGTGTAAAATTAAACTTGTCCACCCTCACAAGCACTCACCACTTTCCTTAATTTAGGTGCCTCTGGAAACTTCCAGTTTATTTCTCTTCCAGATCAAACCCAAAGATATTTAGTCATATCTAGAAGTTGATCAACTGCATATCTTTCCTTTGTATCTGTTGCTGGATATTCCAGTTTTCAGGCCACGTGACAATGCCCTCCATAGGTCAATCTGAAATAATTTTTAACTAAGCATTCAGAGCAGCTCCTTTGAGTGCTCTCTCTGAAGCCAAAGGACTTTCCTCACCTGATTCTCACCTGTGCCAGTACGGGTTACACAGTCTGAATTAAAACCTCAAACTGAGCAAAGAGCTGCTACTCAACTGCAACAAAACAAGTGACAGAGGGCTTTGTGCACTCAAATAGCCCTTCACAACTTTCTAACCTTTTTTCTCTCTGGATTTGCTTGTGATTTCCTCAGTGCAAACTCTTAGCACTGTAGGGGAATTTTTATTGACTACATTAGTAGAGAACTCTACTTCTGAGGCAACCCTATCCTGATGGGTTATTTCTCTAATATTCATATTTACCCATCACAGTAGATGTAGCTGAAACCAGCTGCCTCAAGTCCTAGTTTGGGGCCTGAACAATTGGACCATTGTACTGTCTTGTCAGACACCCCTTTGAAAAGCCAATTGTGTCTATCCAGGTGTTGCCTCAGAAGTAGAGTTCTAAGAGGAGCTGCAGGAGTCCAATTGTCGTTACAGAAATTTGGGACGGCAGGGAAAAGTAACGACACAGTCTCCATCTCAGAAGGCAAAATCTCTGTCTTTATTAGACATTCTTTTTATAGACGGTTACCAGAAAAGAGACATGATTGGTCACTCAGAACACCCTTTGAACATTCTTACAAGTAAACAAGTGGGCAAAACAACACCTGCAAGGACTGTTTTTCTTTCAATGACTGTTTTTCAGATTCCTCCTCACACTTCTCAGGAAAGCATGAGAGAGTTATTTGGTTTAATTTCACACAGACTCTGCTGCTTCTGGCTGATCTCTCGCATTCAGCATCCACATCCAACCAACTATCAACAATTTTCAGACTAGTGCCAGGGCCATTACAGCTAATTAAGGGAAAGACTAACGAGACTAACTTTCACTTGGGAAAGCTCAGGCCATTCCCCATTGCATCCAGGATTTTTTTTACTTTTAAAAGCAGAAAAAACCCACGAGAAAACCTTAAAAACACAGAATGCAAGTGAAACAGTGACATCTATCTGACTGTGTGAAGGACCTACAAGTGCTCTCACCAAGACATCCCATTCATTTCCATGTGTGTGGTCTCAGGAGTCATGAGGATATTTTAGTATCCTGTGTCAATGCTCATCAACAAAGGTAAGATTGGAAAGGGAGGATCACACTCTCGAGTTCTTTCTAGTCATGCTCTGAACATTTACCATCCAGAAAGAAACAAAAGATACAAAATACAGTGCACTCTCTTTAAACAAACTCTGCCTTCCAGATCTGGGGAAGATACAGAGTGTTGTCTTGCTTACATAAGACAAAAGCAAAATGGAGACAGAGATCCAGCACTGGATGGCAGAGGTTTCCTGAAAGATAATTCTTTTCAGCATTATTTGCATGGTGATTTGACATGATGCCATGAGAATACCTTACCTAATGACTGGATTTCACACCCTGGATTTCTTGTCCTGCTCTCCCTGTTTGCTTTTATTTTTGCAGGTAACAGTCTGTGTTTAACATTATTTCAAACCATCTACAGTGCCCTGTATCAACTCTGCAACATCATACAGGAGCAGAAACAGCCTGAAAGCAAACCTGGTAGCAGCCACCACGTGCACTGCTGTGGAATAAAAGCAGGAATGGCACCTCAGACCAGTGCTGGTCTCTGCAGGATAGGCTGCCTCTTAACCCCTGCCAGACAACAGGTATTTATTTCAAAACCATCTTTTTATAGAAGCAGGAGCTGTGAAATCCTTAGGAGAACATAGTATAAGGCCTGAGATTCAAGAAGAAAGAGAAATCTGGGAATGAGAATATATTAGAATTTTTAAAATTCTATGTGTCTTTTAGGAGCGCTTACGCTGTACATCAGACTGACCTAATGCTGTTAAATAATGCAAGTGCTTAAAGGTTTTCTTTGTTAATTAGTTTCCTGCAGCAACAAGACTTTTGCCTTATAATCCTTCTGCTATTTGTAACAATTTGTGATGTTACAGAGGTACTTCCTAAAATGCAGTCCCAGGAGAAAATGAGCGCTTTGAGGCTCTGACCTAGGTAGGGACCTTATCTGTCAGGGGTCTGGGAAAGTGTGAGCCAATTCAGGCAGACAAGAGTTAACAGAAGGATGCTGGGCGATTTAAGGGCAATCTGAATTCACTTGCAATTTGTGAAGTAATAACAGTGCCTGTGAGGCCAGATGAGGCAGAAAGTGAATTGAATTTGGGTGGTTGGGACCACAGGGACACAATAGTGCTGAAGAGAGGGAGGGCTTCCGTTTCCTGCTTTTTCATTATATATAAATCTTGTAATTTGTAATAAATAGACTCGAATGTGTTTCCGGGCCGGGGGTGTGCGGGGCCCTGTGCCTGGTGCGCACTATGTCCGGCATGTGCTGCCACCCCCCCGGGGCGGTGCCGGCTTGGCAGCACCCGTCCCGGTCCCGCTGGGGTAGTGCCCCCCCAGCCCCGCATCAGTGCCCAAGCTGTACCCGTGTGTAAGGAAAAACTTGAAGCCCGACATTCCTGAATTCAAGCGTTGAGTGCCGTTGATTGTTACTCTCAAAGGACCCTAATGCATTATTCAAGCTTTCCTTTAGGTGCAGATCAACGCACACACACACAGCCTGCCTGGATTTTTGCTAGCTTGCTCTAATATTCTATAGTGTCCCCAGTTCCCTGGGATTTCTTGTGAGCACCACCCCCAAGTCCCACAGTGCCTGTGCCCCGCTTTCTCAGCGTCTTGCGGCAGACGGCCGTGCCCCCTCGCTCCGTGCCCGTGGTGGGGGCCGGTGGGGCGAGCGTGCTGCCGTCCCCGCGGGACTGGTGGTGTGGTGCGGGGCGGCGGCTGGGGCGCGCGGGGCCAGCGATGCCCGAGCCGTGCCCGGGCCGTGCCCGCCAGCGCTGCAGCCCAGTCCCGGGCGGCTGGTGGTGTGGGGCCGCTGCTGTGTCGCCGCGGTCACTCACCTTTCCCATCCCCGTGCAACGGGGTAGGCGAGGCCGCCCCGGGGGCAGACCATGAATACGGGCATGCCCAGGCAAGCTGAAACAGTTGACCCACCCGCA
This sequence comes from Nicator chloris, assembly GCA_013400495.1. Classification (NCBI taxonomy): domain Eukaryota; kingdom Metazoa; phylum Chordata; class Aves; order Passeriformes; family Pycnonotidae; genus Nicator; species Nicator chloris. The sequence continues at coordinate 26,839 of WAAE01021206.1, forward strand.
TGTAAATGGAAGCACACAGTGCATGATGGGGCAGTTTTCAGAGGGGAGACACTGCCTGAGCTGAGAAATAAAAGTATTTAGGGGAGGCTTGAATAACACATTCTGAACGGGAAGAGGGAGAACTCCTAGAACCACCCCTAGCTTCAGTTTAGATACTCACCATGACTTTTGAGACAAGGAGCCGAGCTTGGGCAAAGCCAGAATTAGTGGAAAAACACTTCAGGTGGGGGATGCACCTCTGCCTCACTGTACCACCAGTGGTCAGTGGGAGGTACTGCAGCTCATCCACCAGGCTCATGAGAACAGGAGAGGCTGCTGCCCAGAAGCTTCTGCTGAGAGATCTATGGACAGCAACCCTGGCTGAGAGACCCCAGCACAGCACCTCCTAGATTATGGACTTCCTTTGCAGCTGATTTTAGAATAAAGAGCTGAATATCTAATAAAGGCTTTAGCCCATAATTCATAGGAAATCAGCTGCAAGGAAGGTCCTGTGGAGTATTTTGCGAGGAACCAGCCCAGCGCCTCCTACAGAGCGACAACGGCACGGCACCCTCCAAGGACCAGCCCAGCGCTGCCTACAGAGCGACGACGACACGGCACCCTGCAAGGAGCCAGCCCAGCACCTTCTACAGAGCAACGACGACACGGCACCCTGCGAGGAGCCAGCCCAGCACCTCCTGCCTAGTGACGACGGCACAGCAACCTGCAAGGACAGCGACCCCTGCATAGTGAGGCCGGCATGGCACCCTGCGAGGAGCCAGCACAGACGCCCCCTGCAGAGCAATGCCGTCACAGCACCCTGCAATGCCGGCACAGCACCCTGCAAGGAAGACAAATACACCAGCACAGTGCAGCATCCCCTGTTGGACATCCTGCACAGCAGATATCTTTAACAGAACTGAATTTTTGCACAACTTCAGCAAGCTTCCCATGCTGCTTATTTTAATAAAGAACTAAATGTTTAATACGGACATCGAGCCAGAGTTTATTCATAACATAATTCATTTTTCTCCTCAAACAGTGTATCCATAATTCAGGTTTCTAAACTTAAAACCTACGATACCTACAAAATGTACATTTACATAGTATAAATAATTTATAGGGTAAGGGTGTGAGGGTGTAAGTCCACAAGGAACCTTGGGATAGTGGGGTAGGAAATCAGGGGTAGGGGGTGACAAAGCAAGGTGCTGTGCTATGCAGTCCCCTCCATCTTGGCTGCCCT
>WAAE01021210.1:5000-33863 GCA_013400495.1 Nicator chloris
GGAATTGAGTGAAAAACACAAGGAGGAGAGGGACCGCTGGGATTCGGCATGAAGGAGCATCTCCTCCTTCTCTCTGTTCAGCCTCTCTTTTGAGGGCTTTCTTGAATTTCTGTGCTTCCCAGTCCCTGTGCCCTGCACATTCCTGCCTTTCTCCCAAGCTTCCGAAGCAGCTGGGAAGGGCCGGGATTGCCCCAGATCAGTTGAGCACAGATGGCATCACCGCAACCCGCCGGGATTTCCACCAGAGCATCCCTCCCTCTTCCTTGTCTTTGAGCACCCTCCCAGCCACGAAACGATGGAATTTCACACCAACTGCCCGACGGAAAATTAAGGAACCCGGGAAAACCATAGCAAACATCCATGTATTCTGAAAGCAGTAAAAAGTTCTAGTCCTCCAGTTTTTTCACTTGCAACTTTGTCTTTCCCGCAGTTAAAATAACATTTTAGGTAGGATACAGGACGGACAAATACAGGGGTTTGGGGTTCTTTTTTTCCATCTCGAAAGGTATTAATATTCAGCATTAATATATAAATATTGATAATACTGTATTCACATTCTTATATAGGTAATCTTTTATACCACAAGTGATGTCGTGGATGTTTTATACCACAATAAATTCTTGTCTCCAGCCAGGCAGTTTGCACCTGTCTGTGTTTACCCCGACAAATCCCTCCCTCCATCCCGTGCTGGGGAACCCAGTTAAATTCCACACCATTTCTGGACCCTCGACTTCCCTCTAATTCCCATTTACAGGGGAAAAAAAGGAATTTTTTCCTTACCTCTGGCTGCAAAAAATTTACAACTTTGATCTGCAGTCGGGAAGGAAAAGGAGTTACAATAATCCGAGCGAGTCCAGACTAATTAATAACCCCCAGGGATAAAAGTTGTTCCCACCAGACTGCGAGGGGATCTTCGGTTGTGGCTCAAGTCTGACATCTGTGAGCATTAATTAATTAATTAATACCTGCACTCATCCTTTAATAAAGAAGGTGTGCGCTAATCCTTCCCGAGGCCGAACTGCGAAAATCAAATTTATTAGCCAAGGGCTGTTTTAGAAACAGATGGGGTGTAAAGAGCTCGACGGAGCAGGGGGAGTGTGTGGAGAGCGAGAGATTAATTAAGTAATTGAGTGATGAGTGCGGGGAGCACGGAACAAGAAATCCAAAGCTCCGGGATCCCACTGGGACAGGTCTGAGTTTAACATCGCTGCGTTCCCAAACCTCCTTTGGGAACCGAGGAGTGACAAGGGACAGCTTCACCTGTCCCTGGCTCTCTGCCTTCCCGCTTCCCTCCCCTTCCCCGTGCCCTCACACGGCTCAGTTCCAGCAAAATGACAAAAACCTCAGTTCCCGGGCTGGAGGGAGGACACGGCGAGGTCTGTAACAAATTATTCCTGTTGTGATGGCATCAAGCACTCCGCCTGAAACCCGTGTCCTACAAAGAGAATGGACGACGTGGCTGTGGGAGCTGTTAGTCCCCAGCTCTGTCTTTGTAAGGCTCCCGTGAATGTTTAAAGAGCTAATCTTTTGTTCGGCTTCAGCCCTGCGGTGATGCTCACGAGCAGGCACGGCTTAGCACTGAAAGGGATTTTTGTTGGCTTTTGTTAACGATCAGGGACTGCTTATCACTGAAAGGGTTCGGGTTTTGTTGGCCTGGAAATCCTCACCTTGTGAGAACTGAAAGCGGGGAACGGGTAAATAAAGGAAAACAGGCTCGTGGTGTTGGTGGATAAGCTCTGCAGGGAGCAGGGGACAGGCAGGCAGCTCTCCCGTGCTTCCATCAGATCGGCAGCACGCAAATCCCGGGGCAAACGGGAAACCTGAGCAAAACCTGACACGTACCCAAAGGAGCTGTGTGAGAACCCAAAATATTGAATCACACAAAGGAGGTGTGTAAGAACCCAAAATATTGAATCACACAAAGGAGGTGTGTGAGAACCCAAAATATTGAAGCACCCAAAGGAGCTGTGTAAGAACTCAAAATATTTAATCACACAAAGGAGGTGTGTGAGAACCCAAAATATTGAAGTGCCCAAAGGAGCTGTGTAAGAACCCAAAATATTGAAGTGCCCAAAGGAGGTGTGTAAGAACCCAAAATATTGGAGCACCCAAAGGAGGTGTGTAAGAACCCAAAATATTTAATCACACAAAGGAGCTGTGTGAGAACTCAAAATACTGAAGCACCCAAAGGAGCTGTGTAAGAACGCAAAATATTGAAGTGCCCAAAGGAGGTGTGTAAGGGCCCAAAATATTTAATCGCACAAAGGAGCTGTGTGAGAACACAAAATATTGAAGCACCCAAAGGAGTTGTGTGTGGGAACCCAAAATACTGAAGCACTCAAAGGAGCTGTGTAAGAACACAAAATATTGAAGCACCCAAAGGAGCTGTGTGAGAACACAAAATATTGAAGCACCCAAAGGAGCCGTGTGTGGGAACCCAAAATATTGAAGCACCCAAAGGAGTTGTGTGTGGGAACCCAAAATATTGAATCACCCAAAGGAGTTGTGTAAGAACCCAAAATATTTAATCACCCAAAGGAGGTGTGTGAGAACACAAAATATTAAATCACTCAAAGGAGGTGTGTGAGAACACAAAATATTGAATCACCCAAAGGAGGTGTTGAAGCTGCAGGGAGCCTGAGCAGGCTCTGCCACAGGGAGCTCCAGAGTCAGCTCCAGGCTCCTCCTGTCCCAGCCCCTCCAGAGCAAAGCTGAGCTCATGGGGCCTCAAGGGCTTCTCAAGGGTGCAGCCAAACACAGGATTCATGGAATCGTGGAATATCTGACTTGGAAGGGACCCACGAGGATCCCAGTGCAGCTCCTCGCCCTGCACACACAGCCCAGCAATCCTCCCCATGCCTGGGCGAGTGTCCATATACACACAGACATAGAAACGTATATGCATAGAAAATGCACAAGGAAACAACACAGGAATAGTGCTGGAATAATCCTGGCAGCTGCCCTGCTAGGGAAGACATATAAATGCATATAAATACATATTAATGCATTTATATGCATTTATATATACATATAAATGCATATAAATGCATATAAATGCATATAAATACATATAAACGTCACCACCTGGCTTCAGTTCTTGTGTCCTTCACCTACACCCAGTTCCACCAAATTCCCACCACTCCCCTGGATGTTGCTCTGCTCTTCATTCCCCCTGCAAAGCCCTGGGGTGAGCTGTGTCCTTCCAGCTGTGCCCTGTCCATGGAGAGCTCAGGCAGAGCTTTGGGGTGGGCTCTGGCTCACGGCTGAGAGCGTTGTAAGGTGGGACTTGTGTTACACCTGGGGACACGGGGAGCACCTGGAGCTGCTGCACAGAGCCCAGAGGAGGCAGCAGGATGAGCAGAGGGCTGGAGCAGCTCTGCTGGGAGGAAAGGCTGCCACAGCTGCCATTGTTCAGCCTGGGCAGGAGAAGCTTTGGGCTGAGCTCAGGGTGGCCTTGCAGGGCCTGAAGGAGCCCCAGCAAAGATGGAGAGAGACAATTGCCAAGGGCTGCAGGGCCAGGACACAGGGAATGGCTTGCCAGTGCCAGAGGGCAGGGCTGGATGGGATCTGGGGCAGGAATTGTTCCCTGGCAGGGTGGGCAGGCCCTGGCACAGGGTGCCCAGAGCAGCTGTGGCTGCCCCTGGATCCCTGGCAGTGCCCAAGGCCAGGTTGGCCATTAGGGCTGGGAGCAGCCTGGGACAGTGGGAGGTGTCCCTGCCATGGCAGGGAATGATCTTCAATGTCCCCTCTGACCCAAACCCTTCTGGAATTCTCTGATATGTCCAACCTTCAGGCCAAGGGTTGAGAACCCTTCAGTAAAAGTGAGGATGAATAAACCAATATTTTCTCCAGAGATTATGGAGTTGTGTCATTCTACTGATATCAGACCCCATAAGAGAGAGGGGAAATACTTGCCTCAGGATGGTTCCACCTGCAAGACCTCCATTGGCAGGTGCTGAGTCCCTGCTCCTAAACCTTTATGAGTCTCTGTTCCTAAATCTCCCAGGAAGGCTCCTTCTGAGCACAGCTACCTCCATTCTTTGTGATGCACCTCCGGGCGAGCATCAAAGAGCTGCAGGACTGCTCATTTATCTGGTTGTTCATTTTTTATCGGGGCAGAGTGTTTGACCTGCTGCAATGATTTATTCTGTAGGATTTCCCCACTCCTGTTGGCTGCATCTTCCCCCTTCACACCCATTCCAAATCCCTGTGTTCTATTCCTGCTCTGTCCTCTCTCAAATATTAAAAGTGGGTTTATATACACAAATACAACACTGTTTAACTGTTGGGGTTTTTTAATTAGGATGCCTCACTCCTGTCAGCCAACTCTGCCTCCACTGTTCTGTCTGCACCTAGGAAATTAGGATTATTTTCCCTTCCCGGAGGAACAGTTATTACTTCTTTGGCAGCAGCTGCCGGCTCTGCCCAGGACACGGCGTTTCTCATCCCATTTAAACGCAAACTCGCAGAGGATCCTCGCACATGAATGCAAACCACTTAAAAGCATGCCAACCCAGGTGTTTATTTCTTTGCACAGAGTGTGGTGTTGTTCCCTTCTACAACTTTCGGGAGCTGATAAGGACCCATTTCATTTTTTAACCACCCTTGGAGCGGCCCGAACACGGTTCATCCGTGTTTTTAACAAACCGTGCGAGCCCACCGGGGCTGTGCCAGTTCCATCAACAGCGGTGTGGATGTTCCGAGGGTGCCTTCCCACACCCGATGTGGAAAATGGCCCCTGAGGCCAGCAAAGCCTCAGCCGCACCTGCCCGCAGGTGCGTGCCAGGCTGGGGACAGCGGTGCCAGGGACACCCCGCCAGGGCAGGGAGCAGCAGCCGAGGGGCAAAGCAGGGCACAAACCGGGCTCGGGGGGTTGCGGTGCGAGGGGAGCCCCGGGCAGGTGCGAGGGACACACGCACACACACAAAGAGGAGATTTTGGCCACTCCGCAAAGGCTCCGGTGCCTGCGGGGCGGGAGTGGCCGGGGCAGCGCCGTGGTCCCGCTCCACAGCCGGGCTGGGCAGGCTCTGCCCGGGCAGGAGCGGCGGGACCGGGCAGCGGCTGTGCCCGGGCAGGGCAGGGGCTGTGCCCGGGGACCGAGAGGGGCTGTGCCCGGAGAGGGGCAGGGGCTGTGCCCGGAGAAGAGGGACGAGGAAAGGGCTGTGCCCGGAAGGGGCAGGGGCTGTGCCCGGGCAGGACCGACGGGACGGGGAAGGGGCTCTGCCCGGAGCAGAGGAACGGGGAAGGGGTTGTGCCCGGAGCAAGGCAGCGGCTGGGCCCGGGCAGGGCAGGGGCTGTGCCCGGAGCAGAGGGACGGGGAAGGGGCTGTGCCCGGAGAGGGGCAGGGGCCGTGCCCCGACCAGGGCAGGCGCTGTGCCCTGGGGGAGGAGCACGGTCCCGGCCCCGCCGCCCCGGGCCCCGCGCAGGCACCGCCCCCGTTCCCCCCCGGCCGTGCCCGGCGCTGCTCCGCGGCCGCTCCGCTGCTCCGGCTCGCTCCGCGCGTCCCGGCGGTCCCGGGCAGCCCGGCATGGCGGAGAGCCCGGGGCGGCCCCCGGAGCTCAGCGATATCCCGCGGGACGGAGGCGAGGACGAGGCGGCGGCGGGGGCTCGGCCCGGGCTGTGCCCCGAGGGAGCGGCCGAGCCCCCGGACGGGCCCGCGGAGCGGCCGCGCCTGAGCGCGGAGGAGGCGCCGGAGCCCCCCGGGGACAGCGGCTCCCCCGAGAGCCCGGGGACACCGAGCGCGGGGCAGCGGGACCCCGGCGGGGACAGCCCGCGGGACGAGGAGCAGCCGGGCGGGGAGCCGGGGGCCGCGGGGGTGATGGACGGGCCCGAGGGCAGGGCAGAGCCCGAGGGAGAGGCGGTGGCAGCGGCGGGGACGGAGCCCGAAGGGGCAGCCCCGGCGGGGACGGAGCCCGAGGACACGGCCCCGGTTCCGACGGGGACGGCGCAGGAAGAGGCGGCCCCGGCAGCGACGGAGCCCGAGGACGGCGCCGTGGCCCCGGCGGGGACGGAGCCCGAGGGCGCGGTGGTTGCTCCGGTGGGGATGGAGTCCGAAAAAGCAGCCCCGGAGGGAACGGAGACCGAGGACGTGGTGGTGGCCCCGGCGGGGACGGAGCCCCAGGTGAGAGAGGCGGTGAGGGAGGAAGCCCCGACGGTGAGAGAGCCCCAGGAGGCTGCGGCGACAGCCCCGGCGGGGACAGAGCCCGGGGAGGCAGAGGCGACAGCCCCGGCAGAGCCAGAGCCTGAGGAGGCTGCGGCGACAGCTCTGGCGGGGACAGAGCCCGGGGAAGCAAAGGGGACAGCCCCCGTGGCGACAGAGCTCGGGGAAGCAGAGGCGACAGCGCCATCCAGGACAGAGGCCGGAGAGGCGCTAGGACAGGCGGTCCCAGAGGGAACAGAGCCCGAGGCTGTCGCGACAGCCCCGTCGGGGACAGATCCCGAGGAAGCTCTGAGCGAGGAAGCCCCGTCGGGGACAGTCCCTGAAGATGCAGTGCAAGAGGCAGCCGCGACGGGGACAGAGCCCGAGGAGGCTGCAGTGACAGCTCCAGCGGGGACAGTCCCCGAGGATGAAGTGCGGGAGGAAGGCCCGGCGGGGACAGTCCCCGAAGATGCGGAGCAGGAGGGAGCCCCGGCTGATGTGGCGGTCCCTAAGGATGAGGTGCAGGAGGCAGCCCCGGCTGGGACAGTCCCTGAGGAGGGGGCGGCGCCGGTGGGGACAGTCCCCCGGGAGGCCCTGGGGACAGACCCCGAGGATGCAGTGCAGGAGGCAGCGCCCGCTGGAGTGGCAGCTCTGGAGGATGCGGTGCAGGAGGCAGCCCCGGGACCTGTGGCAGTCCCCGAAGAGGCGTTGGGGACAGTCCCTAAGGACGGGCCGCAGGAAGCAGTTCCGGCTGGGATAGTTCCTGAGGAGGGGGCGGCCCCGCTGGGGACAGTCCCTAAGGGTGAGGTGCAGGAGGCAGTTCAGGCAGGGACAACCTCTGAGGAGGTGCTGGGGACAGTCCCCGAGCATGCGGTGCAGGAGGCAGCCCCGGTGTCTGGGACAGTCCCTGAGGAGGTGTTGGGGACAGTCCCTAAGGATGCGGTGCTGGAGCCAGCCCCGGCTGAAGTGACAATCCCCGAGGATGCGGTGCAGGAGGGAGCCCCGGCTGATGTGGCAGTCCCTAAGGGTGAGGTGCAGGAGGGAGCCCCGGCAGGGACAGTCCCCGAGNACAGGAGCCAGCTCTGGCAGGGACAGTCCCCGAGGAGGGGTTGGGGACAGTCCCCGAGGATGCGGTGCGGGAGGAAGCAGCGCCAGCAGGGACAGTCCCCGAGGAGGGGTTGGGGACAGTCCCCGAGGATGCGGTGCAGGAGGAGGCAGCTCCAGCAGGGACAGTCCCTGCGGAGGGATGCGCGGAGGCTGCCGAGATCCGCGGGGCAGCGCAGGTGGCGTTGCCCGCCCAAGGGCTCCCCGCTGGCGGTCCCCGGTCCCCGGGCGGCCCCGGTGGCGAGGCGGAGCGGGGACAGGCAGCCCCGGCGGGGACAGGAGCCCCGGGGCCAGCGGCCAGCGGGACCCCGAGCCCCGAGAGCGGGCAGGAGGCGGCGGATCGGAGCCTGAACGGGGAGCGGGACCGGGCGCGGCTCCAGGAGGACGGGACGGGCTCGCCGGGCGCCCTGGACGAGGAGGAGGAGGAGGAGGATGAGAAGCAGGAACACGACATCTCCCTCTTCGTCAAGGTAGGGCTGAGGGCCTGCCGGGGAATCTCCGTAGGGAATCTCCTCTTCCAGGATCCCTGTGGTGAGGGGCACTGAAATGTGGCAGGCGAGGGGCCAGCCTGGCTGAGGCGATTTGGTTATCAACGCCCAAAATAAACTTGCCTCTGGCTCCTCATCCCTTCAGGAATCGCTGGCAGAAGGAGTTCTCCGTGGGTTTTCAGCTCTCCAAAGTGCAGGGAGAGGGGTTCTTATCCTGGGGGCTGAGAGGGACCAACCTGGGAAATGTCACCGTTTCAAATGCGATGCTGGGATTGTCTAACACAGTTATGGGTGACGTTTAGGAAATCGTCCCAAAGTTTGGCAAGGCTGAATTCACAGGCAGTAAAGAGCATCCCTTATACTTGTCCAAAAAAAAAGGGGGAAGGGGGGAACTAAAACTAATTTTTGGTATTTTATTGAGTAGAGGTTTAGACCTTTCTATCCTGTGCCTGGAATCCCCCCCCCGTGGGGGGATTTGGCACAGGATAGCAAGGGATTCCCTGGGATTTGTCATGGGAACAGCAGCCATCCACAGAGCCGTTATCAGATGGGGATTTTCGGTGTGTAGAAAGCATCTGGAGGTGATTTCTTCCCTCTTCTCTGACCCCTCTGGACTAAAATGTGGAGCAGGGTGGGATAAACATAAAGCTAAGGAAATAAACCCGGGGAAGCAGAGGGCATTTGGGATCTTCTCCTCTACGAACCATCCCATCCTCTCCCTCCTGAGCTGGCTGAGGCTGCTTCTGCCTGCCAGAATTCACATCAGAATGAGAATTCACATTAGAATTAGAATTAGAAGTAGAATTAGAATTAGAAGTAGAATTAGAATTAGAAGTAGAATTAGAATTAGAAGTAGAATTAGAATTAGAATTAGAACTGGCTGCCTTCCACTTTATGGGAGAAAAACCTGGCCAAAATGAGAGAGCAGCCTAGAGAATAACAGCATTTGTTGTGACTCCGTGGTCCCCAAATATTAGGATTAAACTTGAGCTTTGAAAAGATTTGTGAATTAATAAAGGCAGAAGGAGAAGGGAGGAGCATTTTTTTGTGATGGGCTCTAATACTGGTAATTTAAGAATGCCTAGAAAACAATCCAGCTGCTTTTCCAATTATTTCTGTGTTACAAAGCTTGAGTATTTTACCTCACCTGGAGCTGGATTTTTGTGGTTGGGATTGGATTAGTTTTTAGTTAGAGGTTGGCATGACTTTCTCCAGGAAAAGGGAAAAAAAAAAGCCAACTGGAGAGTTCAGTATCTCCCCAAGCACCAAAATGGCCATGCCATGGTTTGATAGCACAGTACAAATACAGAGAAATGGAAAAAAAAATCCCAGAAGGGGAGAAAATGCACAAGAAAACAACACAGGAAGAGTGCTGGAATAACCCTGGCAGCTCCCCTGCCAGGGAATGTTATCCAACATTAAAATGCTTGGTGCTCTGTCAGTGATAATGTTCAAAGAAGCATCAGCCTCAGGAAGAAACCCCCTGGAAGAACAAAACATCAGAATTCCCTTGAGGCTTTCACTGGGAGCTCCCTGATTTCCATTTGCCCGTGGAACAATATCATTTATTTTCCTTAGATAACAATACCCATTATTCCAGGTGTCTCAAAGGCAAATATTCCCAAAGGTCATCCAGATATCCTTTCCTTGGGAATTCAGTGTCCCTGGTACCTTGTGCTCTCTGCTCTTCAAGGGCTTTTTTTTTCCCCCTCTGTAGCAAAAGCACTTTATTGATCAGGAAATTTCTGTACATGTCAGAATTTTGCTGTTTTGGTTTTTTTGCACCATTTGAATGTACTTGAACTCTCACTAAAATTCACTCCATTGACTCGAAGCAGCAGAACATTTATCTAAGACTTAAGAGCTCATTCCTACATTGAAATTGTTATCTAATTATTTATAGATGGAAAACTCAACAGTATCACAGCTGCAGATTTCAGAATTCCAAAGATTCCTAAGGATTTCTCTGTACCACAAACACTTGGCCAAACGACCCAGCTGGAGCACAAGGCCTTGCTCATCTCCCAAAACATTTCTTCCTCAGTTTCAGGGTTAAATGGATTTTAGACAAAGCTGACCATGAGCACAAGGTAATAGATTTTATCCAAGGAAGAGCAGGGGGATTTATCCAGTCTGGTGACATTTTTGGTCTCTAAATCATTTATCTCCATTCAGAGGATGATTTCCTTCCCATCAGAGACAGAGGTTACTTGTCTGCAGCAAAATTTCCCTGCAGCCCTCCTGAGATGTCCTTGGAGCTGTGCAGAGTTACAGAAAAGGCCAAAAAATGAGAAAGGAAAAGCTTTGCTGGGAGTACAGAAATGAGAACAACTGCATCCCTGCCTCCAGGGTCAGTGCACCCAGCTGAAATGGGAATGGGGGTTCCTACAAAAAACCCCATCTTTTCTCTGATGTGATGAATCTGGGCCTTAAAGAGAACTTAGATTATAAAGTAGTAACTGAATTTTGAGGTAAGAAATCCGTGGGCAGCAGGAGCTCAGCTCCCTGCAGCACCTGGAGGTGTCCCACATCCAGTGGAGTCTGTGCTGCACCTGGTGTTGGTGGAAACACTGGAATTGTCATCACTGAGGAGGTGTTGGTGCTGAAAATCTTCATTTTTCCTCCTCAGTCAGGGTGTAGCTGGGGGAGGTGAGGGGGTTGTACAGCCAAGGACTCTTGTGCTGTGCCCAGATCCAGGGGGGCAGCTCTTTATGGGCCTTTTTCAGTGCAGATTCACCACAGCAGCTCGGTGTTTCCATGATCTTAATTAAGTGAAATTAAAGATTTCTCTGTGCAGAGTTCCACCAGCTCCACACACTGGGTTCTGCTCCCTCCTCTTCACTCCCTGTTTTTCTCCTTCCTGAGCTCCACTCCTTGGACCTTCTGCAGGACCTTGTCTCAGCTGCCACATCACTGCCACTTGAAAAAAAGTTAAATCTTAACTTCAGAAGTCCTGCCATTTAAAACCCTGTCATTTTTTTGTAAGTTGCTTCCCTCCACCATCCCTCTGGATGTTTTTATTTGCATTGTCAGTGACACTTTTCTGTGTTCTTAATTGAGGAGTTATGAAAGCTGTGGGCTGGGGACAAGGTGGGCTTCAGGAAGGAGCCCTGCAGGGCAGCTCCAGCTTGAACAATTCCTTTTCCCATTGCTGGAGTCTCCTTTGGTGTGCAAAAGAAAGAAAGAAAGAAAGAAAGAAAGAAAGGAGAATTCCTGCCTTCCCCTCTCTCCGGGCTGCAGAAGTCCTCAAACTTCCCTCCTGCTGCTCCCACACAGAGGAATGCTGGCCTAGGGACTCCCTGCTGTTGGATACTGGGCAAGGGAGGACAGAGACACTTGGTTGTCCCTGTGGACAGAAGAAATGGTTGAACATCCAGTCCCAAACGCTACTGGGGGATCTGTCCTCCTTCAGCCATTCTTCTTTGGTTTTGGAAAGCAGAGAGAAGGAGGAGGAGAGGGCCCAAGAAAGGAACAATCCTTCTGTAGCCCCTGGCAGGAGGGTGCAGCTGGGGTGGTCGGGCTCTGCTGCCAGGGAACAGAGACAGGACAAGGGGAAACGGCCTCAGGCTGTGCCAGGGGAGGCTGCGGTTGGACAACAGGAGCAATTTCCTAGGGGAAAGGGTGCTCAGGCCTTGGCAAGAGCTGCCCAGGGAGGTTTGGAGTGCCCATCCCTGCAGGTGCCCAGGGAAGGCCTGGACGTGGCACTGAGTGCTCTGGGCTGGAGACCAGGTGGGCATGGGGCACAGCTGGGACTGCCTGGGCTGGGAGGGCTTTTCCAACCTCAGGGATTCAGGGATTCTCCCAGAAGAAGGAAAACATAATCCCGGAGAAAGGCCCTGCCCTGGAGCAGCACAGGAGCAGCCCCGAGGCTGGAGGTGCCAAGCGCGGGCTCCAGGCACGGCTGCTCAGCACTGAGCCCTGTGGGGCTGCCCTGCAGCCCCAGTGCAGCCTCAGTGCAGCCCCAGCGCAGCTCCAGTGCAGCCCCAGTGTGAGATTTGGGTCCCTTGGCTGTACAAAAGGCACCACATCAGAGTTTCTCCACAGCCAAAGCAGGAAGCTGGCTCCCTGCCCAGCAGGGAAGGGTATTTGGTATTTGGGTATTTGCCCTCTCACAGCTCCCTTTTAGTGGGTTTTTTCAGCTGGAATATGGCAATTCCAGGTGCCCTAATGCAGCTTTGGAGGAAGTGACATTACAAATCCTGTTCAGAACTCCCCAGGTTGCTGGCTGTGCTGGGGGCACCGGGAGCAGCTTTCCTGGGGGCTGGGATGAGATGGGCTTGGAGGTCCCTTCCAACCCAAAGCCTCCTGTGATTCTGTCATTCCAGAAGGGCTGAGGGAGCTGGGGAAGGGGCTCAGCCTGGACAGAAGGAGGCTCAGGGGGACCTTCCACAACTCCCTGCCAGGAGGGGCAGTCAGGGGGGATCGGGCTCTGCTGCCCTGTCCCAAGAGGAAATGGCCCTAAATTGCACCAGGGGAGGGTCACACTGGGGATTAGAACAGAATTTTCCCCTCACAGAGTGCCCAGGCCTTGGGATGAGCTCCCCAGGGAGGTTTGGAGTCTCTGGGAGTGTCCCAGAGGAGTCTGGATGTGGCCTTGGGGACAGGGTTTGGGCTGATGATGGGTGACACTGGGTGACCCTGGAGGTCCCTTCCCACCCTGGTGATCCAGGGATTTAGACAACTGACAGACAAACATCCTTCTCCAGACTGACATAAACCAACAGCCAGAAATCTGTGATCAGAAATGCAAAGTTGCATCTAAGTTATTTTTTGTACGATTTAGTCAGAACCACTGATTGGTTTGTGTTGGAAAGGGGCCTTAAAGTCCTGTTCCACCCCTGCCATGGGCAGAGACACCTTCCACTGTCCCAGGCTGTGCCCAGGCCTGTCCAAGCTGGCCCTGGACACTGCCAGGGATAAGGGAACCAAGGGAAGCACAACCTCTTTGGGTCAATACTTCCTGGAATCATCTTTTGTCTGTGTTTTGGAAGTGCCAAATCTCAGGACTGTGCAGGCCTCAGGCCTCCGCTCATTCCCAGGGCCCATCTTGGTGGTTTGGAGGTTGGGTTTAGGCAAAAAAAAAATAAATAAAAGAAAGAAAAAATTTGAAAATAAAATAGAAGAAAGAAAGTCAAGGTGTTCAAAGCTTCCTGGCCCTATTCCTATTTTTATTTCCTCCCAGCTGACTGCTGCAGTAAAGCCCCACACCATGTGTTTTGCTTTAAGCACAAGCTTAAAATCACGTGCTGCGTAAGCCCTTGATTAAGCAGGGAACCCTCCCCTGATCCAGGCCCAGGGCACAGCTGGGATTTGGTGCTGGCTGGAACCAGCAGAGTCTCCTGATGGGATCAGCCAGCTGCCCAAATTCCACCCACGGGGCCTGAATTGTCTTTCTGGCAGCTGCTCTCACCTGTGCTCAGAGCAGGGCCAGGGGGGAGTTTTCCTTGGCTGCTCCCTGCCCTCCCTCCCTGCTTGTGTGCAATGAAACTTCAGTCCCTCCATCCTCTTGGAGAGGCTCAGCCTCCCCCAGGAGCTCCCCTGGAGGTGTTCCTGGGGGTGTGGGGCTGGAGGAGTTGTTGGTGGACACGAAAAGGCTGAAATACCAACTTCGTTAAAACAAATGAAGGGGTTTTTATAGAGCCAAAAGACAGCTGGACTTAACTGGTCTTTGATTTACACACTATCACTAAGATTAGCTAATTAAAATTAACACTTTTCTACATGTAAACAAGATAAACACGAGCTGCAGAGAATTGTTTGGATTCTTTCTTTAAGTTGTTTTGAGAAAAACTGCTTTGAACGTTACTGCAGCTGAGAAAATCAGCCACAGTCTCTAAGCAAAAACTAAAATAAAACCCAAAAAAGATGAGCTTGAAGGGCTCTTCCAAATGTGGTCCTTTGGGGATGAGGGGATTGACCTGCAGCTCTGCCAGGGAGTTGGCACTCTCTAGAATTTGAGGCTTGATCGATGTTTTCTGTAGAGGAATAACAAACCAGCCTAAAGCACTCATGGCACTCACAAATATAAAACATGAGGGTGTGGGCAGTGATTTTCTGGAAAGTGATTTGACCAATTATTTAGAAAATATAACTATACTAAAATCAAATTATTCAAAACATCGGGAGAAACTTTGGAAAGGGCTTTCTTTAAATAAAAATTTCTTCAAATAAAAATTTAAATAAAAATTTTCTTTAAATAAAAATTTAAATAAAAATCTGCTATTTTTAAATTAAAAAACCCCCATGGCAGGGGGTTGGAATGAGATGATCTTTAAGGTCCTTCCAACCCAATTCTCTGATTCCATCAGTGATTTTTATGGAAATACCACCTGCCAGTGCAAGGCTTTTCTTCCAGTGTTGTGTGGACCATGCAAATACAGATTTATGACTCTTTGTAAGTGTAAATTTTGTGAAGCAGAAGTGATAATGGAAATTCTCAGTATGTCCAGGATTTTTCTGGATGTTTATTCCTGGTGATGCCACCTGAAATTGCAGCTTTATAGTTTTTAACCAGAGAGAGACCCCTCCTCTTCAGAGCTGGGAAAGGGAATCAGGCAGAGAACGGAAAAATTAGAGCTTATGGAAGGGGAAGTGAAGTGTGGAGACTTCTCCTGTGCCATCACTGAGTGTATTCCCTGTGTTCTCCCTGGAAAGGTCCTACAGCTGCTTTTTTTTCACCCCCTGGGGGTTTTGGGGCACTGACCAGGGAATGGGCACAGCCCCGGGGCTGCCAGAGCTCCAGGAGCTGCCAGGGATGCCCAGGGTGGGGTTGTTGGGGGTCTGGGCAGGGACAGGAGGGGACTGGATGGTCCCTGGGGGTCCTTTCACTCAGGATTTTCCCTGATTATTTAAAAATTAATTGCTTGTCCCCCTGACTCTGCCCCAGTGAATGTCCTGGGGAGGTGACCCAAGACCTCCTTGCTGAGATGATCAAATGTCCCCCTGTGACGAGGCCCTGTCTGCATTTCCATTTGCAATGTCTGATTGTTTCCTGATAAAAACCCAGCTCAAGTGACTCCATTCCAGTGCCTCTCACTGACAGCACTGTCTCAGCTCTGAAAGGTTTTGATTCCATCCCAAAAATCCCGAGTTTCTCCAAGAGAACAGCTGGGACAGCCTGGCACTGCTGCGGGAGGCAGAAGGATGGAGGCAGAAGGACAAAGGCAGAATTTCCCTTTTGGTCTCATTTCTCTCCAAATGCTGAAGCTTGAGCACATGTGAGAATATTGCAAATGTTCAGAAATGGAGTTTCAGAGACCAAAGTCAAGGAGCAGAACAGGGGCAGTGAAAGCAAAGCCTTCCCTGAGTCATTCACACGGGGCAGTTACAAGGAAGTTAAACATTGACTCAGGTTTCAGAAGAATTCCCATTGGTGTGGTGGTGAATTGCTGGGATTGATTCGTGTCTCAGGACAAACAGGATCGGAAGTGATCCACTTTGCAGTCTGAGGATTTATTATTTGTCTGTATCACAAGCAAAAAACAAGGGCTACAAGGAAAACAGCAGAATCCATGCAAAGCTAGAGCAGGAACAGGATGGCTGCTGAAACATTAACATTTTATAGGGATTTTTCTATCTAATAATTAACAAGAAAGAGTTTAGAGTCTTATTGCTTTAGCAAATTAGAAAATATCCCACGTGGGATGAATAAGAACAAAGGGTCTCTATAAACCAGGACAACAATACACAACAATTCATTATTTTAAGATTGAAACTTTTTCTATCTGTTCTATCTTTCTTTCCTCCTCCTAAAAAACTCTTTTACCTTTTAAATTCCCACAATGAATCGTTGACATTTCCCTGGTGCCTGTTTTGGAAATGATTTTTAAAAGCTCTTAGAGAAGAGGAACATTCTGTAAATACCAAAAAAAAAAAATCTGTTTTTCACAATGGGGAGGATGAAACTCAAACCAGGGTCCAAATAGATCCAAAAGTCTTCAATATTTTGGAGCCTGTGCTGCCTGTGAATAAAACAAGCAGCACCCCCAAGGCCTCAGCAGAGCCATCAGGTCCCTCTGGCAGGAGCTCCAAGGGGATTCCCTGGATTTGGGGTCACAGGGACAATCCTGGTGTGGAGGAAGATCAGCTCAGGTCCAGTGGGTTTGAAATCTCATTCCTGCAGGTTATCACGATTTTAATTAGCAATGCTGAGTTTCTGCTCATTTCCCAAAGGAGTCAGGTGCTGGGAAGAGCAGCGTGGAGAACAGGCTGGAACTGGAATTTACACTGGGAATGGAAGGTCCTTTTATTCCCTTGTTAAATGTCCTTGTTCCCACTGCAGCTAAAAGGGTTTATTTTGTTCTTTCTATGCGGACCAAAAGGTCACAAATTACTGGAGGTGAAAAAAGCTCCCCCTCTCTTTTAATATTTCACTTTTACCTCTTGATTTAAACGAGGAATATCCTTGGCAAAGTATTTTCTACCAGAAGCTGCACAAAAGAGCTTCTTTATCTGAGTATTTCTTATTTATTTACTTTACTGGTTTCCAGCACAAATCACAGTATTTTCTACCTATAATTTATACATATTGCTTTGTTTATATGTTTTGTATACCATTTATATGTATTAGTTTTTACATATAATTTATCATTTCAGTTTGTTACTGAATTTATTGCATATAATTTATCACACAATTGCATATAATTTACATAAAATTGTATTTTAATGTAAATTATTGCATATAATTTACATAAATTGATAAACATACCCATTTATAAATATAATTTATACTTTCTATCTATAGAGAAGTACAGAGACAGTTTTTATACATCATTTTTTACACAGCTTTTGTATTTAGCTTGAACCAGCCCAGCTGTGTTGCAGGGTCAGCATCAATGCAGTGTGAAACAGGATGTATCACAGAAATCCCCTTCAATCCCTTTTTCCCAGCCCTGTAACATGTTCAGGAATAGAAAACCCTTTTGTTGAAGTAATTCCCTGCAAGAATTTCCGAAGGCTGTGAGGGGTTTTTTTGTCTGCAGGTCGAGCTGGCACCTCTCCACGTTATTAAATGGGGATTAGGAAGAGCAGGGAGGGATTTAAGCATCATTCCTGTAACAGGATAAATGTTTAATAGCATTTGGGCTGCTGCTTGTGACCTGGGCACCTTCCCAGGGACACCAACACGGAATTCCCAGCGCCGGGAATTTGGGAACGGCCGCTGGGACATCCAAAGCACTGACCTGGGACTGGGCTCTGATTTCACCTGGGGGTGCTGAAAGGGCTGGGGGGTTCTTCCCCTCCTGGCAAGGGCTGGAAAATAATCCTGGGAATTCCAGTGAGAGGCTGGACAAGGATTAGAGGGAGTGAGCAGAGCAGGGCCGAGCTGGCCTTGGGCACTCCCAGGGATGGGGCAGCCACAGCTTCTCTGGGAATTCCATTTCAGGGCCTCCCCGCCCTCCCAGGGAGGAATTTCCTCCTAAAAGAAGACAATAATTCATTATTGTCATCATCTGCTGAAAAAGCCAACGACTCCAAGCAATGCTGGTTCCAGTGAGACACGAGCCAAGGATGGCTCAAAACCCAAACCAAAACTGCAGAATGGCAATCCCTGGTGTGGGAGCAAGATCCTCCCAAACTGGGCAAGATGAATTGAAACTCTGCTGAGGTGCAGCTCAGGTTTTTCAGTCTTTCAATTTAATGTCCCCATTTCTTTTTCCATTTAATTTCCCCTGCCCTGCCCCAAGCTCTGCTAAATCCTGTGGCTAGAGCAGTGGCTTGAAATGCAGGGCTGGTGTAGGGAGACACATCTGAGGAAAGAAACCTGCAGTTTGCATTTTGCCTTTCTGATTTCATTGGATTTTAGGGCTTTTTTTTTTAAAAAGACCTGTAAAGAGCCATGGCTGTGGCTGGAAATTCCTGTGACACCCTGAGGGCCTGGCCCAAGGCAGCTGCAGAGCTGTAAAATCACAGAATTTGTTTATTTTCCTCTTTTGTAGAGACTGCCTCCACACATAAATTTAATCTTTAATCTCTCAGCTGTAAATAAGGTGAATATTAGTAAACCACAGCCTCTAAAAATGCAATACAAGACACCTCACAATTTCATTTTCACCTGCACTCCCTTGGGTTTTGCTCACTTTACAGAATTATCATTTAATAGTTCATTTCTTTGTAACCTTTATCGAAACTGGAATGGTGTAGAAATACTGGGCAGGTTTTAATACCAAAATCAAATTTAAATGGGTATTTGATGACTCAGGACTGAGTTTGGGCCTTTTGGTTCTCATTATTTATAAAGCAACTGGCCAGAGGTAAAAAGTTGAGTGCCACAAAGTTGCTTCTTAATGAAGGAGAATTTCTCCCCCTGCATCAAAAACATTTAATGCCTTACAGGGTGATTAAGTTAATTTCTGCAATAATTACTCACCCAGCAGCCCACGGGCAGTAAATAAAGCAGGGAGAGAAGAAAAGAGGCTTTTTGTGTCCTGAGGTGGCTCTTGGCACACAGGGGAGAGAGGGAGCTGGATCCAGAGGGAAAATCCTTCCCTGGGAGGGCGGGGATGGAATAAAATTCCCAAAAAGCTGTGGCTGCCCCTGGATCCCTGGCAGTGCCCGAGGCCAGGTTGGACACTGGGGCTGGGAGCAGCCTGGGGCAGTGGGAGGTGTGGGAATGGATGAGTTTTAGGGTCCTTTCCAACCCAAACCATTCCATAATTCCATGAAATTACAGCCTCAGCCTCATCTTCCTCTCTGTGGTCTCGAGAGAATTCGAATTTCCAGGTGGGCATCACCCCCTTGAGCTGTGAGCACTGCTCAGGACATATCAACAGGCCTGAGGGAGACATCCCATAAATATCCAACACTTTTTCATCCTGACCCTGGCCTGAGGACCAGGAGCACTCACAGAACAATTTCTAGTTGAGACCTTTATTGAGCACACGAGTCACGAAACCTAAAATAGAATCATGGCAGCAAATTGACTCCAACACTGCATGAAAGCAAGAATATCAAATCCCAGAAAGCAAAACAGGATGGGAAGGCTTAAAAATGGGATTGCTGGCTGTTAGGAGGTGATCAATGGCCAGGACAAACCTGCCCAGGATTTCCAGTGGGAGGGAGAGAGAGTTTCCTCCTTTCTGCAGGTGGGAGCTCAGCCCAAACCCTGGTCAAGGTCAGAGCAGCCCTGCCCTGTTTGAGATAAACTCAGCCTTGAGCCAATTCTCCTGATCCCTGATCACTGACATCCAGCTCAGAGGGGTCCTGTGCTCACTAAAGCTGTGCAGGTGTAAAGTTCATTCCTTTCAGCACCTTCAGTGTAAAGTGAATTCCTTTCAGCACCTTCAGTGTAAAGTGAATTCCTTTCAGCACCTTCACCTGCTCTCAATTCTTCTCATCCCCTTCCCCTGGGCGTCTTTTTTAGGCCCAGCTTTGGCCAAAAGCCTTCAATCTACCCAGGGTTTTAGGAAAACTCTTCCAAAAACCCTCTGGCATTCCCACACCCCTGCTGGTGGTCTGTGAAGAGATTTTTTCTGTTTGATTTTTAAGTGAGGAGCAGACTTTTCATTATTCCATGTTTGTTCAGGATTGAGTTCACAGAGCCTGGATGCTGCCCTAAAGGTTTCTTTCCCTGTGTCCCTGAGGAGAAGGGAAAACTTGGCTTTCCCTCTTCCCTGGAATGCAATTCCCAGAGAAGCTGTGGCTGCCTCATCCCTGGAAGTGCCCAAGGCCAACTCAAGTGAAACTTGGAGCAAGCTGGGATAGTGGCAAGTGCTTATTTTGCTCTTAAAAAAGAAGGGAAAATCCCTTTTTCCTTTACCTGCAGGAGTGTCCAGCTGCTGTTTTCACACCTCCCTTGTGGAACTTCCCCTTGGGGAGGTCACACAGAGCAAGAGTCAACCCTGGAAGTACAAAACCACAATTTAGCTGCAGAAAGCACCAGCCACATTTTAAACGTGGGGGCTTTTTTCCTCCTATTTGGCTGAAAAAGTCAACAGCAGCTGAAATATCTGATTTTAGTGTTGGGTCTTGGGGGGTGGGCAGAGCTCTGGGGCTGTTGAAAAGCACTGGAATAATAAGTGGCAAAATTGGGAGTTTCTCCCTGAAAAAAATATTTTTAATTGCAGCTGCTGTATCTTAAAATTCAGCCTGGAATTCCAATTTATTGGAATTAAAATTTCAGCATCTCAAGTGCTCTCAAGAGCAACATTTCAAGCCCAGTAGGTGGCATCCAAAGGATTCTGTAAAATTCAGTGTTTGGGTGTTTGTTCTCCAGCCCGAGGCCACGGAATGAAAACAGAGAGAAAATTCCAGGTGATCCCTTCCTGACAAAAAGCTTGGGCTTGGATGTGGTCTGACCCAAATATAACATAACATATTCTGCATTAGAGTTGCATTGAGTGAACAAAAATTCATTGTAATTTTAATTTGATGGCATTTTTTAACAGCAGTACTATTGCCAGACCGAAGTAATTCTGGATTTTTAAAAGGTTTTATATAGCCACTATATAATTTTAATATATTTAAGATCTATCTTTTAATATTGCTGAAACTGAAGTAGATTTGGTGAGGTTTTCAGTGTTTTAATAGTGCAGAAATCTGCAGAAACACTGTACAGTCATCAAAAGTTTTGAAAAAACCACTTTGTGTCCTCCAGGAGCAGATGGGATATTTTGTTCATGGAATCACAAAGTGGTTCACGTTGGGAGGATCATCCAGGGCCACCCCCTGCCACAGGCAGGGACAATTGCCACTGTCCCAGGCTGCTCCAGCCTGGCCTTGCACAATTCCAGGGATCCCAGGGTGGCACTGAGCAACCGTTCAAATTAAAGAAAAATTAATATTGAACCTTAAATTTTATATTTTTTTTTTTTTAGCTAAAAGAGGGTGTCTGTCACAGCACACTGCCAGAACACGGTTATGTCTTGAAAATAAATATTTAGGGTCTAGAAAACACCAGGAGGGGCTGAGGGAGCTGGGGAAGGGCTGAGCCTGGAGAAAAGGGGGCTCAGGGGGGACCTGGTGGCTCTGCACAAGTCCCTGCCAGGAGGGGCAGGGACAGGAGGAGAGGGAATGGCCTCAAATGGCACCAGGGGAGGCTCAGGGGGGAGACTGGGAAAGAAAATTTCCCTGGGAGAGTGGTCAGGCCTTGGGATGAGCTGCCCAGGGAGGTTTGGAGTCCCTGTGTGTGGGAGTGCTCAGGAGGAGTCTGGATGTGGCCCTTGGGGACAGGGTTTGGGCTGATGCTGGTGGCACTGGGGTGGCACTGGGTGATCCTGGATGTCCCCACCTCAGTTGTAACACGAGGCCCTGGGCAGAGACAGCCACAGGACACAGAGCTGTTCTGAGCCCTGGGCAGCAGGCACTCGCCCCTTCACTGTTCCAAGCTCCCTTTTAGAGCCAGATTGAATTTCCCAGGCGTGGGAAGCCCCTTGTTGGGAATCTCTGCACCACCCAGATCTGTGGCCAGGGGTGTGTCTGCATCCAGGGCTTAGGGGGGGAACCTTTGTCCCCCTGGGGACTTCCAGAACAAGGCAGGCCAGCCAAATTGGCTCTGGTATGAGCAGACTCTTTATATCCAGCTGTGAACCAGCTGTGAACCAGCTGTGAACCAGCTGTGCATCGCTACATCAGTAATTCTGGGCTTCTGTGACAGTCTGAGCTCCTGTGCTGGTGTCACAGAATCCTCTGAGATTGTCCCCGTCAGAGCTGACATCCCTGTGGGTGTCACTGAGCTCAGCCAGAGGCCTCTCCCTGTCCGCTCCCTCTGTGTCTGAGCTGACATCCCTGTGGGTGTCACTGAGCTCACCCAGGGTGGAGCTGGTGCCCTGGGGTGCCACAGGCTGTCCCCCCTCAGCACAGCAGGGATCCTGCTGACCCACAGCTGCTGCAGGGGACAAAGAGCTCAGCTCTGGGTCACCTCAGCTGTGCCAAGGCAGGGTCAGCTGCCCAAAGTGCCTCAGTTCCTCTGATCTTCTTCACTCTCTGGCTCAGAGGAGCCACAGGGAGCAGAGTACCCAGCACAGCCTGTGAGGCCCTGGCACAGGGTGCCCAGAGAGGTCGTGGATTCCCCAGCTCTTGAAAGGCCCAAGGCCAGTTTGGATGGAGTTTGGAGCAGCCTGGGGCAGTGGGAGGTGTCCCTGCCATGGCAGGGCTGGCACTGGGTGGGCTTTAAGATCCCTCCCAACCCAAACCAGTCTGGGATGGTGTTGGGTACACAGCTGGCAGCACAGCTGGGCAAGGCCAGCAGGGTGGTGGCAGCTCCTCCACTTCCAGAGAAGCAGCTGGGAAGGAGCTGGTGGCACCCAGCCACCATCTCCAGGTGCACCTGCCTGCTCCTCCAGACAGGGCCCATCCCCAACAGTGTCCCCAGGCTGCTGCTGCTGCCCTGGGCACAGCCTGGCAGAGGGTGGGGCTGCCCATTCCCAGCACCCTGGGCTCACCATGAGACCCTTCCCCTCCTTTTTCCTTCGGGGTGGGCAACACCTGGCATCAGAGGCAGGATGGGAGCAGATGGAGCTGGGGTGCATTTAGCTCCATTCTGAGCCGTGCTGGCAGCGTTTCAGGCTCATTTTTTGCAAGATCCACAGCAGTTCTGTGTGTCCTGGCTGCTGGCAGCTGCTCAGCACCGCAGAGCACTGCTCTGAGTAGGAGGAACACCACAATGGCAGCTTTTCAGCAGCTCTCAGCTTTGCCACCTACGAAACCCAGCTTTCCTGACAGAAACAAGGCTCTTCTAACCCAGCAGTCCAGCTGTTCCAGCAGTTTTGAGAGTTCTCATCCCCTGGCAGTGCTGCAGGCACTCCTGGTTTTCCCAGTGGTTGTAGGGCAGAGAGCACAGGGATTTGGCCAGGGAGATTCCTCAGGTTCACAGGGAGAAGCAGACAATTGATGCAGTCCTTGCCATGCATCCCTCGAGCTCCTGCCTGCTCCAGGCCAGGCCCTTATTTCCAGCCATCGAGCTCTTTGTGAAGGTGAGCACTGTGCAGTGTGTGTTTGCTTGTGGAGGATTTCTTTGCTGTATTTGACATTTGTTTGATAGCATTGAGCAAGGAAAAAAGGACAAACAGAACTGGTTGGGTTCGTGTGTCTTGTTGGGTTGCAAGGGCTGCAAACCTTAATGAATTAGCCTATTAACGGTGAGGCACTTGGATTTTTATACTTCTGCCCCGGCATTTAATCTAAATTTTAACGCTGAGCTTTAGGAGAATCACGTGAAGGGCTTAAAAATGAGACCCTTGATCTCTTTCAGTGTTACACGAAGTCTCACTCAGTAGCACCTCTGCAAGACTTTGCCTCATTTTAACAAAGCTTCTTAACAAATAAATTACCTGAGAGCAACAGTTCCATGGTCACCTTCTCCAGGGCTCCCACAGCCCTTTGGGTTGAAATTCTTAATTAATTGATTTATTCTGCTTGTTCCCTTCAGTGCTTTAGACATCATATCTCTTTTTAGGCTGGTAATTATTTCTCTGTTCCTTTTCTGTGGCCATAAACGGATTTAACTCATTTTAATCTTGCAGTGGCTTGTGCAGATTCATGTCCACATAGATAAATGAGGTGGAAGCTGTTTCCTTAGGAGGGACTGCTGTGATTTACACACAGATGTGTTTATCATTTGTAATTTTTCCAATTGTAGGCTGGCAGTGATGGGGAAAGTATTGGGAACTGCCCATTCTCTCAGCGCCTCTTTATGATCCTGTGGCTCAAAGGTGTCATATTTAATGTCACAACCGTGGATCTGAAAAGGTGAGATTGTCACTTTTAATTCTGAGATTTTAACTTTGTAGCACAACTTTTCCAAAGCGGGGATTTTAAAGGGTGACTCTTTTCTGCCAGGCTGGGAGAGCTGGGTGCGTCCAGCCTGGAGAAGAATCGGTTCTGAGGAGACCTTAGAGCCCCTTCCAGCGCCTAAAGGGGCTCATCGAAAGGAGGGAGAGCGACTTTTTAACGGCTTTGTCTTTCCCAGAAAACCTGCGGACCTGCAGAACCTGGCCCCGGGCACCAACCCCCCGTTCATGACCTTTGATGGGGAAGTGAAAACCGATGTCAACAAGATCGAGGAGTTCTTGGAGGAAAAGCTGGCGCCGCCCCGGTACCGCATTCCCGGTCCCGCATTCCCGGTCCCGCATTCCCGGTCCCGAATTCCCGGTCCCCCATTCCCAGTCCCGCATTCCCAGTCCCGCGTTCCCAGTCCCACATTCCCAGTCCTGCATTCCCGGTCCCCCATTCCCAGTCCCCCATTCCCGGTCCCCCATTCCCGGTCCCTCATTCCCGGTCCCCTCGGGCTGCAGGGAGGGGATCCCCGGGGGCTGCTCCACTCAGGGGTGACTTTGAAGCAGAGCTGGAGCCGGGGGTGTCACTGGGGTGTCCCCAGGCTGTCCCCAGGCTGTCCCCAGGTCACGGCTGTGCTGCTCCCACTGCTGCCCTGCATGCCGAGCTCACTGCTGGGTCATTCCCGGGGTGTGGAATCCATCCCGTGGAAACCTGGGGGCTGCTGCTGAAACCTGACCTTGTCCCTGCTCCGGCCTGGGATGGTTTGAGGCTTCCCCCTTCACACCACAGCAATAATTCTGCCTCCTGGGTGCAGGGGGCTGGAAGCTCGGGGCGGCCTCGCTGCTCTCTAAAACCACCTGAAGGACTCTGCAGGGAGGTGGGGTCGGGCCCTTGTGCCCTGTCCCAAGTGAAGGGATGAGAGGACGTGGCCTCAAGTTATGCCAAGGGAGGTTGAGATTGGAGATCGGAAAAAAGTTTTTCCTTCGAGAGTGGACAGGCATTGGAATGAGTTGCCCAGGGTGGATCACCATCTCTGGAAGTGTTCCAGTCACCTGGGTGTGGCCCTTGGGGACATGGTTTGGGGTGGGGATGGTGGGACTGGGTGGTGCTGAAGGTGTTTTCCAACCCTGGTGATTCTGGGTTTCTGTGAAGCTGAGGGCAGTGAATGCCTCGTGCACAAAGGACGTGCTGGGGCCCTTTCACAGCGTCCACGTGGGTCCATCAGGCTGCACAGGAGGGTCTGAGTTTTGGATTTGTCCTCCCCCACCCCAGCAGCTCTTCCCACCTCGCCCCAAACCCCTCTGTCCCTCCGTTGTCCCAGCATTGTGTCCCCTACCCCACAGACCTTTTCTCCTCTGGGATATCGGTCCCCTCCCTGAGCTCCCTTCTCAAGCAGCCAAACCTGACTTAAACCAGGGAAGCAGCTGCTTGCCTCCACTTTTTTCCATTTTTATCCATCCCTGGAAGCTACAGCTCCTGGAATGGCTGCTCTCAGCCTGCTGATGGCCCGAGTGGGCTGGGCCAGGAGCCTGAGAGGAGCAGCAGCTCCTGCGAGTGGGGATTTTCCCTCCAGGACCCACATTCCAGGCAGCCTCACCTCTGGAGGAGAAAGCCTGGAAGACCCCCTGGGATGTTTGGGCAGTGCTTGCAGCAATAACAATCATTTCCAATTGCCCTCAGGAAAAGATGATTTAGGTAGGGTTTAAAATAAGTGATTTTTGCTTTAGGATGGTTCCCTTTGAGTCCTGTGTGGCTGTATGTGGTTACCCTACAAGTAAATGTGTATTAATTAGTGGAGACAAAAAGAAAGGATAATTGGGTCACTTCTTTTTGGTTCTCTGAACTTCTCAGGTATCCCAAACTTGCACCGAAGCACCCTGAGTCGAACTCTGCAGGAAATGACGTCTTTGCAAAATTCTCTGCGTTTATAAAGAACCCAAGAAAGGATGCAAATGAAAGTAGGTGCTGCAGTCCTGTCGTCAGCCCTGGGAGGGAGAAAGCAGAGCTGTGCAGTTGTAGGACACTGCTGGAGATGTCCCATTTCCAGCTCAGGTTAAACAGGGATATTCTAGAGTGTGGAGGCTTTGCAAATCTGTGCCTGTTCCCTCCTTTAATGGAGGATTCCAAGAGTTGGTGAAAGCAGATACTGCTGTCACCACAGGAGCACCAATTCCAGCCTCTCCTCACTCCTTCAGCTCTGGGCTCTGTGAGGCTGCACCTTCCCCACAGCTTTGCCAACAGCACAGCCCTCTGAGAGATTCCCTGTTTCCATAAATAATGAGGACCCCAGCCCCTTGGCACATCCCTAAAGCAGGACCCTCATGACCACCACGAATGGCCCTAGGCTGCAGGAAGGCAGGCTGAGATGAAATATTAGGCAGAAATCCTTTCCTGTGAGGGTGGTGAGGCCCTGGCACAGGCTGGTTGTGGTCTCCCCATCCCTGGCAGTGCCCAAGGCCAGGCTGGAGGGGGCTGGGAGCAGCCTGGGACAGTGGGAGGTGTCCCTGCCCATGGCAGGGGTGGCACTGGATGAACTTTGAGGTCCCTCCCAACCCAAACCATTCCAGGATTGTCTCTGTCCTTCAGCTCTCAGGCCTGGGCTGGCTTTGAACACCCCCAAGTGGCATCCCAGGGACTTGCTGTTGTCACTCCAGCTGTGCTGCCCTGCCTTGGGCAAGCACTGGCCCCGTGGCTACCCGGACACGAGTCAGTGTGAAGGCAGGGCTGGGCCACGGTGCCAAACCCCACCCCACAGAGGGGTTTGAGGAGCCATTCCTGGTAAAGCAGCCCCGGGATGGTTTTTCCCAGCAGTCCCTTGAGCTCCTTAGAGCCCTTATCCCAGCATTAAGGTTTAAGCCCAGGATCAAGGAATTGCAGGAGTTGGCACAGCCAGATGTCTGGGCTGGTGCCAGGAGACAGGATGCAGGAGTCTCTTGGTGTCACAGGGACCTTGGTACAGGCTTGAATGATCTTTTTATTGTCTTAACCCAGATTTGGAAAAATCTTTGCTTAAAGCCCTGAAGAAGCTGGACAACTATTTAAATAGCCCCTTGCCTGATGAAATCGATGCTTACAGCACGGAGGAGATCACTGTTTCCAGCCGGAAATTCCTGGACGGAGATGAGCTCACTTTAGCAGATTGCAACCTCCTACCAAAGCTCCACATAATCAAGGTTTGCATTTGCTTTTTTAGCCTCCTGGAGAGAAGGGAAGCAGAGCAGCTGAAATCCTTTTCTACATGGCAGAGGGATCCTTTCTGTATTCTGAGGGCACACCCGGGGACACTGAGGCCATTTCCTTGCAGCACAGCCAGGGTGATCCTCTCTTTGATGGCTGCAGGTCTGGAAGAGCTGTTTCATACCTGTGCTGTGACTGCAGTGGCTGAGCTTCTCACAGCCACAGGGGTGACAGGAGTGCTGGATTCAGGGCTGCACAGAAGTGTTCTCATCTGCATTTCACAAGCAAAGTGCACACGACCACAGCCAAGGAAGGTTACATTGTATTGCCCATCCCAATTTCTGTCTCTCCCATATTTCATTTCCAATTCTGACAGGGAGGCCTCCGCCCACTGCCTCCCAGGCAAGGCTCAAAGCCTCCTCTTGCAGGGCTCTGGAGCATCCACAGACACCTGAACAGCTCCACTGACCCGGGACTGGGGTTGTCCCAGCCCAGAAGGCTGGAGAGTGATTTTTCACAAGGCTGTGGAGTGACAGCACAAGGGGAATGGCCTTGAGCTGGAGGAGAGAGGGGTTAAATGGGGTATTGGGCAGGAATTGTTCCCTGGCAGGGTGGGCAGGCCCTGGCACAGGGTGCCCAGAGCAGCTGTGGCTGCCCCTGGATCCCTGGCAGTGCCCAAGGCCAGGTTGGCCATTGGGGCTGGGAGCAGCCTGGGGCAGTGGGAGGTGTCCCTGCCATGGCAGGGGTGGCACAAGGTGACCTTTAAGGTCCCTCCAACCTAAACCATTCTGTGATTCTGTGATTCTGCTGTGCAAGGCTCTGGAAGAGAAATGATCACACTGGAATTTCTTTGGTTTTCAATCAAACAAGGTCACTTCAGGAAGTTTCCTGTTAGACTCCTACTATGTCAGAGGAAGAGGGGATCCAGTGGCTTTCCAACATCTCCACAAGTGAAAACTTTGCCCAGCCATCTCCTGGCTGATCCTATTGCAGACAGCAGGCAGGGATGAGCCCTTTCCCACACAGGCACGGCAAACCTTGGGAGAGAATCCCCTCGGGGCAGGACAATGTCTGGAGAAGGACAGAGGAGGAATGTCACACTGTCACATCACCCTTGCTGCCTGCAGGCAGGGATTAGGGCTCAGCCAAGAGTTGTCTTCCCTGAGCACTTGAAATTAAGGGTTTCATTCAAATTCTTCCTATTTCAGTGGGTTTCCAAGTGTGGGCCAATTGATTCCTGTAGGATTATTCTGTTAATTCTGGATTAAGTTTGCTGGGTTAACCTGTATCTCTTCCAGTTTGCTATACAGGTCCACATGGCTTTGCATATCTTTAGGAAGATATAGATATAGACACAAAAAAAATCCTTTACAGGGAGTTCTTTAGCTTTCTTCATCCCATGTCTTCTTTTAATGTCTTTCCCTCTTCTTTCCCATTCCTCACAAAAAATACCAGACACACACTGGAAATGAAAAATGGGCATAAAAAGTAGGCTTGGGATGTTTGGGGGTTTTGCAGACTTTATATGTAACAATGTTTTTCTTCTTTTTCTTTTTCTTCTTTTAATGAAAGGTCGTTGCAAAAAAATACCGAAATTTTCATTTCCCCCCTGAAATGACAGGGATTTCAAGATACTTGAAAAATGCATATGCAAGAGATGAATTTACAAACACGTGCCCTGCTGACCAGGAGATTGAATATGCATATTTGGATGTGGCAAAGAGAATGAAGTAACCAGAAGATGCCTCTGTTTATTGCTTCTGTGATGGGCAACAGCCAAGCTGCAAAAGCAAAAACCAGCAGAGATTCTGCCATGTGATTTTGAGTTCTGCTATTGGCCAATCCTTTTATAATGATTGTATTGCATTATTTACTCCTTCTTAAATTGTGTGTGTGTGTGTTTTTTTACACGGGAAAGTCAGTTGTCCATTCCAAGGAAAAGGCATCCGTTGATAGTAAAGATTTGTAGGATTTAGGGAAGCAGCGTAGGTCACACACTTACAGCAATACCACAGACTGAATCACTGCTTTTTGAGAAGGAATGGGCCTGTTTGAACACCTTGAACCTGCTGCCTCTGCTCTCCGCTTCACGGCTGTTGCCAAACTTCAGCTTTGATTGCATGGTTTCTTTTTGCTCCACTGCCCTGAGCCAGCAGGCCCTGATTGACCCAAGGGAGAGTCCAAGCTGCAGGTGGGAGCACAGCTGATGTCCCCCAGACCTCTCCTGTGGGCAGGAGCCCC
>WAAE01021212.1:0-244166 GCA_013400495.1 Nicator chloris
CTCCACCATATCCAAATTCTGACCACCCATTGCTTTGCACACTTTTCAGTGACCACACCTTCTCAGGGAAAAGCACTGCAGAATCCATTCCAGATCCCTTTTGAAAAGTGTGAGTACACTGGGAAAGAAGAATCCTACAGTGAGGTACAGAATTGTACTGGGAGAGCTTTACAACACATTTCCTTATCAATTCTCCTTTTCACAAGACTGTGCTTAATAATGTGTCAGTGAAACAAAGCTGTGAAAGCACTCAAAATCCAGGAAGCTCAGAAGGTATCCTCCAAGCAGCAGCTCATGCACAAGCACCAAAGACTGCATGCAAGACCGTTATTATTTCAAGTAAGCCTCTAAAATACCTTCAAGTGTCAAACTGCAGCCATCACCATTTCCTGCTGGCTAGATTCTGTTGGCAGAACAGCTGCCTTAGTGTGATGTGTCAGACTGGATACAGAATTGGTGAAAAACCTACTTTGTTTTAAATTATTTTCTTGTGCCTTTTTTTTTTAAGTTCAAATGTTTCACTCTGAGCCCTCCCAAACAAAAATATTTTTTGTTTAAAATAAGTACACCCATTCTAGCTACTGCTTTAATGGCAAGTTTAGTTGGGGTTAGTTGCAAATTCAGAGTTAGCAGTTTCACGTGGATCACAGGGACCACACCACCTTGATATTCTCAGGTGGAGGAACTTGAGGAGAGATCTTGGTGCTAAACAACCATGTCTATGCCAGGGTTAGCCCAGTGCTCAGCAGCAGTCAGATATTGCAAGGATTTAGTAGGAAATGCACAGAAGAGCAGGGTACACATCCATGCATGGCAATCCCACGTCTTCCACACTACGCAGTTTGGGTTCATTGCCCGCTCCCCTATTCTCCATTTCTACTACTGCCCATTGGGAAAGGGAAATTATGACAAGGAATTACTGGGGCGCTCACAGATATCTAACACTTTTTATTGCAAGAAGCAAATAGTTTGTACTGCTCTAGGGAAGTGAAATGATAGAAGCTTATGAGAACATGAATGACATGGAAAAAGTAAAAAATAATTTTCCGTGGATCTTCACAGGACAGGAAATGGAAGGCTTTAAATGGAACAATCAGATGACACACAGCTTTTTTATGAAACTGGAAATCATTGTTATGAAACACCCTAAACACCAGAAGTGGAAGTATATACATATTCATCAAAGAGAAATGAAAAATGATCAGAAACAAAGGTGCAGCTTCCACCTCCATCTGCCCATTAAAGCATGATGTGTTCTCCAGAACACCCATCAAATACTGTCTGCTTGCCATGCCTCAACTTCCTTCAAAAATATGTGCTGGACACTTTCAGGGCCAAGTTATTGGGCTCCACTGAGCTTTGGTATGACCTTGCATGGCTACTCTTATGATTTTATAACTCTGGCTGTCAATCACCAAGAACCACAATTTCAACTAGCCCCCAGAACCATCTATCATTGAAATAACCTGTCCTGACAATGGCTGTACTCTAGGATGTTGTCAAACATTGCACAGCACTACACTGAGGGCAAACACACAACCCAACAATGTTTATTTTCATCTACATTTCCTCTCAGGCAGAAAAATATTATTATTTTGCCCTAAGGAAACCAAAATGCTAATGCAAGATTACAGGAATAGAAACAAGAACAAAACACTGAAAAAACAAGGAAGCTACTGAAAAATTTAAAGTCATGGTATGCAAAAAAAAAAGCACAAAAAAAATCAAACTAATTGAGGGGGTGGATGTGTATATTTATGTAGAAATCCAAAATCTGAAGAACAGAAAAGCAGAGAAACATTGAAGATGCAAAGGGGAGACAAGATTATCTAAACTGCAGCATCACAAGTCTACACAAGACATCAATCATTCTCCTCCAAAATTCCAATTTCACTGCAATGATTGCCTCATTTGAGCAATTTCAGTATACCCTACCCAGACCAAAGTTGGTTCAAAAACAGTCCTGAAGTAAGATGACATAATCAAATGTGTACTAGAGGTCTTTAACTAAACAGGTTTTTTTTATTCTGTTCTCAATCACCTGCTCAGCATTGCTGACAACAAATAACTCAAAAAGTAACAAAGCCTTTCAGTGAAATAAGACTGGTTTGGGTTTTTTTCAGGGACTTTCCAGTCAATACACACGGTGCTCAGTACAACCTACTGACCAACACCAAATAACCCAAATAAATTTGCATATGGATCACTAAAAATAGATGCTCGAGAAAACAATTTTTAAAAAGTTCTCATTCCGTGGAAGCAAACCCACTACTAACACATAATGTAAAACAAGAACTGGTTAGAAAACTGGTTTTTCTTTTGAAAAAGCTACATAGTGTACTACCTGCACTGGCACTGAACACCAACTAGAAGCATAATGTAACAGTTACTATTCTGAGCATGTGGAAACCTGGAAGTTGGAGCCAGAAGGAAGGATGCATAGAACACAAAAGACAATTGCTAACAAAGAAAAGTCAAAGGGTGTGTAATTAGCTTTTTCTATGAAGTACCCCACATTATTAACCGTATCTCATTTTATTTGTCACTCATCTAGCCTTGCAAGGAGTCAGTGGGCACTTCTGATTCATCAGTCAAGTAGTCAGATATAAATTTACTGTTTCTTTTTCCTCAAAGACAAGTCAAGAGGCAGTGCAGCCAATCTTTAAAAACACAAAAAGCAAACTCCTCACTTCTCTGCGAAGTGACATCAAAATCAACTCTTTTGCGAACAGAAGAGATTAACAGAATACAAAAATAGAAGGAAAGAAATAAAAATGGCTGTAAATATCCAGAATATCAGGAATATCCCCCAAGCAAAGAAGGGGGTGAAAAAGGCAGTGCTTTTCACCTGTGGAGTACAAGGTGAAAACCATGTTTCTAACAAAACACAAACTCCCTACACTGGTTTAAGCCTGGCTTTGAGGACTATATTTGAAAAGGACTTGTTCCCAAGTGCCATCCTGAAGTAGATGAATGCCATGAAGGATGCTGGTCTGTTACTGATCTGAATGCCTTTACATAGAAATGAGAAGTTACTCCTTCAGGTAATAGTCTTTATTTCAAAATGTAGTATTTACTCATGACAAATGCTTAATCTACATCCTGCATTTCAATCTTCCTCAGCTTTCACAGGACCAAAACAGGAAGAAAATAAGCTGTATTTTTACTGCAATTCAATATGGTTTAGAGTTTCTTTATCCTCTACTTTCCTCACACTTTATCGCTGCTGGTCCAGATTACTTCTCTTTCAACATTTCTCCTTTGGATTTAATCACTTCATACAGAACAGCTCACCTAACACTGTACATTTCCTCATCTTCTTAAGCTCCCTTTACAGCTAACAGAAAATGACAAGTTCTGGCATACAAATGATCTTACTGAATTTGACCATGTGAACCTTGTTGGAAGAGGCAAATCCTACCCAGGAAGGATGATAAGGCTAGTGGCAGACATCAATAATTCTGTAGAATCAATTCAATTACTTCACACACTACTGCTAGAAACTGTGTCTTCAAACCAAGGGGGAAATGGGACTGTTTCAAAGAGAATTGCCCCTGAGCTCTGAGGTGAAAATACTCACATTTCAAACAGAAAGGTGCTGCAGTAATATTACTGTTACAAGAGCGTGGATCTGTGAAGTAATTCACAGAATATTCCCTTCTTCACAGATATCCTGCCTGGGTATGATTATACACACAGTTGTATGTCCCACAGGATCTCTCTTCTGTCTAACAGGTAGGAACTTGGACTTTACTTTTATCCTCAATTAGTAAAAAAATTTCTTGCCTTAAGTAAGTTGTCCACCATGTCCAATTACACAGCATGCTTTATATAGAAAATATAAGTCACAACTTATTCAACAGAACAATGAAAAAGTTCTTAAAAACACCAATCAAACAAACAGCAACCAAAGGAAACCCCAAACCCCTGCCATCCAACCTTCATTAAAAAAACCCAACCACCCAAAAACAAACCCAGAAACACCTTTTAATAGGACAGTATGGCATTCATTCCCCACATTTGAAATGCATGCTAAGTCAGCAGTTGTGGGAAGAAGGGGAAAAAAAAAAAAAAAGCCTAATTAACCACTAATGGTAATAAGGAGTTTAATCAGTACAAGCATTGTAATTTCACTGATTTCTATATCACAGATTTCTTTAAAACAAATAGTAAGAAATTATACTGAGTGGTTGTTAGCCTTAAAAGATTATTCCTTGCAAAAGACCACACAGTATATGAAGTAAGAACTCCCAACAGCCTATTCCTTAAAGGTGGAGAGTTCTGAGCAAATTTATCTTCTAAAGACATTTTTTCAAACTGTAGTATTTCAATACTGTAGTATTATAAACACCTGCAAATAATGCTGTAAAAGCTTACAGTTAAAGCATTTTCCATCTACTGAACCAATTAGGCTACATGTTAAAGCATACTTTCAAAACTAACACAATCAAATCAAAATTAGTTTTCAAATACATATACATCAGGTAGGTAGTTTCAAGCAACATCAACAGCCAACACCAAATCTGCAATTTCTATTACGTGACACAGAGGCAGATAATTGAAATAGAGATCAGTCACTTAATTTTTAACAAGTAGTGAACAAATACAGTTTTCTTTTATTCTGTTTTAATAGGAAAAAATACTTCTTTTACAAGGAAATAAAGAAAAAAAATAAATGTTTTCTCATCTCCTCAAATAGCTAAGATGAAGTTTTTCAAGTTTCTTTTCCTGAAGAAAAGAAACTTGAAAAACTTCATCTTAGCTATTTGAGGAGATGAAAAATTACTTAGAGAAGAAATTCAGAAGTGAAGTATCATTGTTACAATCTTGAACACAAAAATCAATAAATACATAAAGAATCATAGAATTGTTTGGGTTGGAAGAGACCTTACATCATCATTCTTGTAATATTTCTTGAAAAAAAAAAAGAGAAATGTACATATTTGTTTCATTACACCAACACTATCTATACCAGAACATTAAACTTATAATATAGTCAGCACAGGAAAAGTACCTTACATTTTATATACAGCAATTCTAATCCTGGCCTTTCCCACACCTTCCAGGCTCACAAAAACACAGGCTCATCAAAATCATACTTCTGATCTTTTTGTTCCTTAAAACTACTACTGTGTTAGTTAACAATTCTATCACTCCTTAATTAAAATCCAAGCACCTAAAGCTAAAACAATCCTTACGTTTGAACGGCTTTAGAAATACGCATGTTAAAGTATGAAAGCTGCACTTACATTTTCATTTTTTTATAGAACACTTTCATTTTTCAGGTATCTTGTAAAACAAATACTTTTAACAACCACAAATTTCTGCTCTATTCCTCCAAGGTAACATGGCAGCCTCTTTGTCCTGAACTTAGTTTAGGTAAAAGCTTTTATTTAAAAAGATATGTTTTAAAGTGTTAGACCCCTTTCAAAAATTAACATTTAAATAAGCAATACATCAAGTTATGTTACTGCCTTTCAGGAAGGCTTATTTTTGTTTTCATTGTCTGTAAGTCAGCATGTAGCATTTTATGATTTGCTTTTTGAAATTGGAAAATAAATGACTCAAAACACTAATAAAGCTTTAATTCAACACAGTATAACAAAAAAAAAACTTCATTTCAAGGTTTATAATGAGTTCTAACTGAAAAGTCAGAAATGTGTTTAAATGGCAGGAGAGACACAGCATTAAGATAAAGGAATGGGATTTTGTTTTGCTTCAAAAAGGAAAGTGTCAGATATTCAAGAAGAAACGGATAGCTAGAAAATTCAGATGTAGAGCTCAACAAGCAGAGTGATCCTGCTCAGCTTTAATATACAAATACAAGATATTTGTCTTTTAAAATTGAGGGACTATTACCATCACAACAAAATCACAATTTAACGATTTTTAACCATCAAAAAAGCAACAAGTGACTTACACATCCATCATGCACATTCAAGGTTGCTTCAAGTTTTAATCTTTGGATAAATTCTCTTCTCCCTGTGAAGAAAAATACCAATTACACAATTTTTAAAAACTGAAGTAGTTAAGAGCCTGCTAATGAACATTCACAGGGAAAAACTTAAACAGTAAAGAACCAGAATATAAATTTAAATCTTGAAACAATTCATATGGTTCTCATTTTACAAATCCTAAGACAAGCATGACATTTGCTGGTTCTTCCACCACCTTTGATAAGAGTGCAGAAATTCCAAAATGAACATTTCGCAGGTTCACAGGCTGATGCTCCCTCTAAAACTAATAGCAAGAAAACAGAAATTAATCCTGTGGTTATTTGGCTCACTTAGCTAAGAGGGAGCAAGTGTAACATAGTTCAAGCAGTACAACCCTTGTATTTGGAAAATTAACATTTAAGAGCGGTAAAATTCCATTTCATAAAAATTTTATGAAAGGAAGAGATAAAGGATAAAGATGAAATCTATAAACACATATGAAGATAAAGCCCCAGGAACTTTAATGTCCTTATACCCTATATACAAACTGATTTACCACTGTAGTCAAAAACACTACTGTACGAAATACATGAAGAGGGAAAAACAAAGTATATTGACAAAAATGTGGTCTTTTCCTGAACTAGATGTTTAAACACATGGCTCCAACTCCCAGGTTATACTGGACCTAATATTCCCCAGAAAGCTCTTTCAGAAAAGGAAAATACTGATAAACCTAATATTTTTAACTTCAACCCCAAAAGCTCTTAAACTCAAGGATCATTATCCCTTTTTTATTCTGTGTTAGTACATCTCTCAGAACAAAATTCCAAGTAAGAGCATCAGACCGTAGGCCTATGCCAGGCTGCACTGTTTCCAAATATGTAACTGTGAAATTTACTCAAAATTAACCTTAAAAACCTAGAATTAGGAAAAGAACAGCAACAGAATCCACATCTGAAAACTCCTACATTTCTGAACTTGCTTTGGTTTGGCTCCAGGCAGAACCATGTCAGAGCTTAGTGTTGCCTCTGGCAATGTAGCACATATTTGGAAAAGGAGTTTCTCCCCTCTCCACTTGCTTCCTCTGAATGCTTTTTATTTCTCCCCTATACTGCCCAGCCCCGAAAAAGAACACTTGATATCCACAGCTGGTCCCTCACACCACCTGTCTGGAAGCAGGCACAGAGCATCCCTGCCCCACTCTCTCCTCAAAGGCCAGGACACCCTTCCAGCAGCACCAACTCCTGCAGCTACAGCTGCACCCCATCCAATATTCATACAGCTTTCCCTCCACCAGGAGGTCTGGATTAGATACCTCAGTTTTGCTGGCACTAGAAACCACCTCCAAAATTCAAAATTGCTCATAACACAGCTTAAGTACCACATTAGATGAAGATCATACTTTGGCAAAATATTTTTTCTGTTTCAAGAGGTACTTAGTGAGTGATATGGTTATAAAGTGCTTGCACTTAAAGCACGCCTGAGCCACCTTAAAAAGATAAAAGCCAGACTTCTCTCATGCCTCATTTTATAAACATTGAAGTTTTGACATCTCAGGTGCTACAATTTCTGTTAACCAGGAATAACCATAATTAGAGAAAGATTAAAATAATGACATCTTATGCACCATGCTCTACTAGCAGGAATGTATGTATTCTTTGATTAGGAATACACATCTACCTAGTTCACTATGCTTTACCACTTCTCCTTACCCATCCTTCCCCCCTCCAGGAACAGATTTTGACCATAGATTCTTACTGGTTGGTTTATTGTACCTTTCAGTGAAATTCTATTATTTTTTCAAATCAAATTATTTCAATGAAGATTCCTACTTTCAGTTTGATTTCTTCAATTGCTTTTAAGTAAATGTGAATGCTGAGGTGGGAAATATCACCTGCTGCATGTTGGGTATCACTCTGCATAACAGAAACTTTAAAATTTGCTTCTGGGGTGCTCCTGTAATGCAAAATACAGAGCAGTAATACACGACCTCCAACAGGATAACTTCATTAAAAATTGTATACTCCATAGGCCAACAAAAATTACAGTGTTTGCCACACCCTTCACGCCTTCGTTGAAGAACAGAAAAATCTGATAGTAGTGGATGATTGTTGGGCATTGCACCACGTGCATACAACACATCTGGAATGAGGTGATGTCTGCAGAGCAACAGGCAGGTGCTTGCTGAGAATCCTCTGCACCCACACACCAAAAGATGATTCAAACTCATTTTTAAAAACAAACAGAGCAACAGATTTTTCTCTTTCCTGTATGCCCTGGTTTTAATCCAAATCACTTAAACCAACAAGTAAGAAACAATAACTGTGTTCTAATCACATTTGCAGTTTCAATTTTAATTTCCTTACAGAAATCTGTTGACAAAATAAGATATGAACAACTTGTAGTTCTTAGATCAGGATTTTTTGGTCTTAATAAGAACACAGTATCCATACAAGTTTCAGTTAACCTGAGATGCAGATATAAGGTGTCTCATATACTCAACATTTGGCCATTTAAAACATAAAAAAAATGTTAGGATTGCATATATGATTTGTTATATATGTGTTTAGTTACTTATCCTTTGATCATTTTATATCTAAATATTTGAGAAAGAAATTAAATACAAACAAAATTACAAGTTAAATAGTTTCTATATTCCCTAAAGGCAAAATGGGTCAAGGGAGAAAGCAGTTAAAATGTTTTGCCTCCAAACCCCCTCTTATTTGACTAAGCACTAAATGCAGTAAGACAACTGAATGGATTGTTTGTAGTTTATCTGATAATTCAAAACTAGAACCACCAGATCCTAAGTGGTGTTTTTACTCTAAAGTAAAAACCTGATTTACATAAATAAACAGATCTGAAGGAAATACTGCCTCTGCTTTTGCTGTTGTTAAAAGCTGAGCAAAGTCAGTGAATCTGTGTTCCTTGTACTTCAACAATGACTCCCACAGGTTCACTTGGTTTGATAAAAATGCTCAGCAGTAAGTATTAGAATTTGTCACTTGAATATTTTTATCACTGATCCATTTTATAACATTGAAAAAAATTAAGAAACAATACTTCTTGGTTTGTTTTGTATTTACTCTTCAGCATCTCAGCTCTTATTGCTGGAATTCCTAAAAGTCAGATTCTCCATGTCAAAGGCTCTGCTCTTGCAAGTGACAAGAATCTTCACAATCCTTATTTCCCATTCACATAATCCAAAGGCTGCCTCTGTTCCCTCCACCGTCCTATAAAGCCCTCCTGGCTCCCCTTTCAGCTACAATGATGGATGAAACCCAAGCTTTTAACAAAACCCCAAAAGTACTTTTCTCTTACAATATCAGCATCAAGGCCTCCATCATGTTTAGATTTTTCCCACCCCAATACTGAGTACAGGCTCTCAAGCCAGAAACTATTTCTTTTTCCCCTTAACTCTGTAGTACCCCTAGAAAGGCAATAATTTAATTCCGTGAGGGTGCTTCAATATATTGTTTCCTATATTCAAATAAGGCCTAGGACATGGATCAAGGGATCAAGCTATCATCATCAAGATTATCTCACTGGACAGTGGGACACACATGGGGTTTGTTTCAAAACTGTTAAGGTGGATTTATCAACAAGAACACGATAAAGCAAAACAACGAAAAAAGCCGTGTTAAATATCAAATGGCTGTGATGACCTCCCTGTGAAGTGTTCACACAGCTGAAATTTGGAAAGCTGTGGAGCTAATGCTCCACCCACCCATTTTCACTAGTTATGCACCAAGTGAAGCCTCAAGGTTCAGTGCCACTCTCAGTACAATGATCAATAATATTTTCAGGTTTTAACCATCCACCCATTCTCACCAAACATTATGCACTACTGAAGCCTCAAGGTACAGTGAAACTCTCAGTGCAGTGATCAATATTTTTTTTTAGTTTCTATTAAGCCAGAGAATAAGGGACCATTCTGTGTACGAAAGAAGCCCCACCCTGAGTTGTTCATAATACAAATTTAAATATGGGAAAGCAGGTGAAAGAGAAGCTGCAGCTGTTTCTTTGTAACTTTATTTCTTCAAAACATCCACTGTGTACAAGGTCAAACCGAATGCTGCCTTGCAACTCCCAGCAGGAGAATTACCTAAACTGGGTGTCTGGGCACATTTACAGAGCTCTAATCTCACTTCAGGGAGCAATACCAAAATACAACAGCATCCCTTGTACTCCCCACTCACAGTCCTTATGGCACCATCTAGGTCACAATCCTCAGTTTAGGAATTGCTGATCAGGTGCTTTCTACGTGCCTGTTTTGGCACAGGGACACATACCTTTCTTTTGTAAGCAACTTAGTCAAAGCTGCTTCAGAACTGATGACAGCAGACAAGTAAAACACTTCAAGCATGTAAAACCTTCATATATTTAAAACTGTGGTCCAGAACTTCCCACTGAAGAAGCACAGATGTGCTTCATGATGAAGGTTTAGCTTTAAAGCATGCTTGTGCTCCACAGAAATTTAACTAAACTTTGATCCAAAGCAGTACCAACACAGTGTAAGACGTTAAAAGACAACCCTTATTCAGTAATAGACCCCATTTATCAAATGAACACTCATTTATATCAAGCTGGCTCTTTGCAAGGCCAAGTCCCTCAGCGCTGGCTCGCTGTGACATTTGGAATGCCCTAGTTTAAAGCTGAAATGGAGCCAGCATCTGTTCCCAATGCAGAGCACATGTTATCCTGCACTCTGAGAGCATTTCAAAACTTCTCTTGGTTTTCCAGGGTAGAGTTTAGGCATTTCTGAAGCAGTTCCATTTGTATACAGGTTATTTAGCTGGATCAACAACATCAAACTCTGCATCGTGATATAACTTCTGATCCATATCTCAACACACTTTTCCCAAGAACCAGAATTCTCCATATACCATAGAATAAACAAGACTATACACAATATGCACTGAATTAACTTTCGTCAAGGTAAGTTAAAATTCTTGAGGATTCATTAAAACCTTAAAAACCATTTGTTAGCTATGTAGGCTGACACTGGCCCCATTTTACAGTCATTGAAACTGTGACACAGGAAACTCAAGCAATTTATCAAAGGAATGAGTGAACCAGCAATACTGCCAGAAACCAAATCCATGGGTGTGACCTCCAGTCCTTTGAAAAGGGCCCTGTGTTATATTTCTTCACTCTTCTGCGCTACTGTAAAAATGCCAAAAATGATAACTCTTGGTTCCACCAAAGTTTAAAAGACTACCTTTCAAAAGACTATGATCAACTACTTCATTATCATTTAAGTTCAAAGCAGATAGCTCAAATTATTCTCCATTCTTAGTGCTACATCACGAAGCCTGAAAGCATAAACTCTACGAAGAAAACACAAAATAATTTTATTGTCTACAAAGAGACTTCTTTGCCATTTTAATATGTCAGAGCTTTGCTAACCAGCCAGCATCAAACAACTTGGTGCTAATCAAGCCTGTACTCAAATCCTAAGATAGGCTTAAGTAATGAGCTTTAGGTATTAAAAAACACAAAACTTTCAGATATTATAACACCAAGAAAGAAACTACAGAAGACAGGACACTATGCCCTCAATTATAAATCAGCAAGCCTGTAATCTCATGGTGAGTATATTAATACAAAATCTGATCTTAAAAAAACCGAAAACAAACCAAAACAAAGAGATCTGCTGAAGTTCTGGAAAAAAAAAAGTAGTTCAGCAATGTTACATATTTTAGGGTAATAAATATGCATTTTGGAAAATAATTCTGTTTAGGTTTGCTTCTACAGAATCTGCTAAAATAGGTTCCTGTAGGTAAGAGCACAGATAAGATATGTTTGCATTAGTAGCAATGGATGTAATTAACTTTGAAGCATCTTTTGGATACTGAAAGTATCCACTCCCAAATACAAGCCTCCACTGAGCTCCATAACTGGTAAGGTTACAAGCAATTGGGCTTTAAACCACTGTCTTTAATTTCTGTTTGATATTTACCATGGTTTATGCCTGAAAGATTACATAAAATTCAGCTGCATTAATATAAAGTGTTTAAGGTGTTCTCAGTGACAAAAATGTGGGATAAAGAACAAGTACCTTTCTCAGAGAAGGCACTTCATCTGTGCTGTACTGACTGGTGCTAAGTGTATTTCATTCACAAGTACACCACGCTCTAACAGATATCCTTACACTTCCCCTTACACTGCCCCATACTGAAATCGTCTGTATTGTTCTTGCCACAGACTCCGAGTGAGGTTTTGTCACAGGAGGAAAAAAAATGCCAGTTTTCAGCAATTTTGATATTTATTCAATCCTTTAAAGTAGTTGTCCTGAGGTGGCTTTATGAAGCTGAATTGTGTCCCCATCCGTCTGTTTAGCCCATAAATAAATTTTGCACCTTTAGAACTAGATCTGAGAGTGAAGGGGGGGAGAAGGAGCAGCAGTGAAATGTCTCAGGTGTCTGTATTCAAAAACATAGAGATAAGAGTTCAGCTTTCTCTCTCACACGGTGTTGTCTGCAGCACGGACAGCAGGAGAGAGCTCTCCTTTGCTTTCCGTTCGTTTTTTTGCTAGCTGAGGCAGGGACTGAGGCTTTTCTTTTTCTTAGAACTGATCAGCCTTGCTCTGGACCAAAAACCCAGGAAAACAGCGGAGCTCACACCTGTCTGTGTCTGTCACAGTCCTGACTGTGGCCCAGGACATGGCATTTTCCAGCACAGGAGGAACTGATAAGAGACCAAGCAAGCTGAGCTACACCCCACGAAAAAGACTCTCTCTGAATTTGCCATCTCTTCAGAACAACAAAAGGTTCCATTGTTTAATATTATTCATTTTTTACATGTTTGTGAGTACTTTGCTTAGTAAATAAACAATTTTTTTCCACTTTTCTCGAAAGATTTTTTGTCTCCCGAACCAGGTAGAAGGACCGCTTAAATTTACTTTCTGGAAAGACCCCTTCAAGAATTTCCTCCCTAAATTTGCCCTAAACCAAGACAGTAGTCTGATGATCAAACACAAACTCCTCACTGAGACAGAAGGCAGTTGAAATTTTTTATATTATGCCACAAATATTTCTAATTTCCATAGAGCAGAGGACAAAATTCACATGACAAAACTAACAGAAGCTTTATCTATGTAAAAGGCAACACATACCACCTTACTCCTCTCAACAGAAAACTATGTGTCATAGCTTAAGTGATAAACTGGATGTAGGATTAATTACATGCAAAAGCTTTTGCTGTTTTCTCCACCAGCACTAAAACAGGACTCCCAAAGAAACACCTTGAAATTCTAAAACAGATACCGATACAAAAACAATAGTTACAAGATCAAGCAAAATACACTTGTGCTTTCTTCTCCAAAGAAAAGTCAAAGGAGGTTTCTATTAACTGAAGGCAAAAAGAAATATTATGCAGATTATGCACGTTGAAATAAACAGCATTATTGTAGGTTTCAATATGTCTTTAGAAATGCTTTCCTTTGACTTTGAAAAGTCTTCATCTGAAACTGCTATGTGGGCGGCAATGTTGAATATTTTCTTATAAAAACGACATCAATGTAATAA
Organism: Nicator chloris; assembly: GCA_013400495.1. Taxonomy (NCBI): domain Eukaryota; kingdom Metazoa; phylum Chordata; class Aves; order Passeriformes; family Pycnonotidae; genus Nicator; species Nicator chloris. The sequence continues at coordinate 13,466 of WAAE01021212.1, forward strand.
CACAGCCAATCCTTAAGAACACTTGGGGAAACACGCATCAGGCACTCTGCTTTATGTTCTCAGGTACTACTGATCACTGTGACACCCAAGTTAATGAGGAGCTCCACTTCCCAGCAAGAAAACACGGTATCTAGGAAGCTGAAATGCAGTGTTGCTCCACCCCAGTGCAGAAGTTAAAGTTGCTTGTAGCAGAACCAGGGTCTCTCACCTCCAAGCACTCAGGCAAAATGAACACTGGAATGCAGAATCGCTAGGAGAAGGAAAGAAAAAGTGCAATCTGCTTTTCAGAGAGCAGCCCTAGCAGGAATGTCCTCTTTCCTGCTGAGGAGGTGTGTGCCCCCACTGCTGCCAGTCCTGCCACCACCTTCCAGCGCCTGCCAGAGGCTGCTGCTTCTCCCACTCTGCCAGCAGCACTAATCCCAGGAATTCCAGACAAAGGCTCCAGGCTAAATCAAAGCCTACTATTTAAAGTTGTTTAAGCTAACTCAATACTCATTTTTAAACAGATTAAGAAGTGATTATACAGAAGCTTACCAGCGTATCTACAGACATGTCTTCTGGCAAAAAACCCCAGGGCCTGCCTTTCCCACAAGTGAAATTGAGAACTTGGACAGTGTGGAACTGAATTAAGGCATTTAACATTCTCCACACCTGCCTAATTTAACATGCCATTTAATCCTGGGTAGTGTAGGAATTGTACACTGCTGGGTTTGTTTGGGGGAACTCGGGAAACAGAGATACAGATACCATAATATATATGGGTCATAACATAAGATTGCAAATGTAAACACCAGGAAACTGGCCAGGATTAAAGACAGACTGCATCAAAAGTTGAGCTCAAGTAGAAAGCTGAGTCTTGATAGTAGATGACTGTTAACAGTGTACTGACATAGGCTAAACTATCACTGAGTATTTAAAAATAAATGGGGAAAAAAACCCCTTAATTTTAAAAATTACATTGCCTTTTGCATTAAACTATATGTATTCATCCTAGGTAACAAAAAAAAGCTGTTTAAAGACTTTTTTTTTACTGAAGACAGTTGTCAGGACATAACAGTGTTTTTAAAATACAACCAAATTAAAAAGGAACCAGATTTTTTTCCTCATTCTCTAGAAAGATAAATAACAGTAACACACTACAATAACTGTAACAACAAAGCAACCTAAATAAAGAGGTGGGTGCGTTTGGTTTAACAGTTTAATTTTAACAGTTTTTTATTTTGGTGAAGTTTCAGTAGTTCAAAAAGAGTTGAACAAACACTGATGGTTCAGAACACATGAAGTTCACAGGGAAGAGAAGGGACAGATTCTCATCTTCTCCATGATATCTGTTAGAGAGCAGTCAGCATCAATGACACATTCAATCTTCCTGGAGGAAAGCCTGCAAATCCTTGAAGAACCAGATGAGGAAAAGAAGTGGATATTAAAATTCACTGGTGTGATTCAGATTCCATCTCACGATACTCGCATTCAATATTTCATTATTCAACACACACTAAAGTATTTGGGACACATCTGAATCAGCAGCTCACTAAGCCCCAAAGACCTGAAAAAGCCGAGACTTGCACTCAAACTGTGAAAAATCCAGCTTTGTTCGAAGGCTGGCATAGATTGTGTCTGAACTGATCCTTTTCCTTACTGCCAGGACAGGACTGGTCTCAAGTGTCAACAGGTTCCTGATACATGATCAGTTATATCCTGCTAGACTATTCTGGGGACACTCAAGGATAGAAGATCAGGAATCACATGCAAAGTCACAAGAACTCACACAGCTGCAGTGCAACATCTTGGAAGTGACTGAACACAGACAGGTTTAATGGTCTGCCCTAATGCAGTTAATGGAAGCGATCCAACTGGAAGAAAGCTACAGGGGGAAAAATAAAATAAAATAAATAAATAAAGGAAAGAGATCTAAAGGATCTCCCACATCACTGCCTCATCCTGAAATACAAATTCAGTACATGCTGTACACGACTTGTTTTTGCAGCAAGAGACAGCTTTCATGTATCCAAAGCTCATTATTAGAAGATCAAGGTACAACTTAACTACAAAGCTGTCTGAAACACTCACTATCAAGGCACAGGCATTATTTACAAAGCAAACACACTCCTTGTACAAAGACAGTCTTTAAAAGCACACAATGTAAATGCAATGAATATTGCAATCAAAAATGAAAATATATTACAAAAGCACACAAATGTCTGCAGTCTCCAGCTGTCTGCAGGAGAACACTGAGGCTCCAAAGGATATAAAGCAAATACATGTGCATCCTAAGACTGAGTATAATTCAAATATAATAAGACACGCAAAGCCTTAGGACTACAACCCACTTACACACACTCCTGCTTCCTGGCAGCCATTAACACACATGATTAATGTTCTGTTAATCACAGATATTACACACAAGGTTAATCCCTTAAAATCAAAAAGTACATCTGCATAGTTCCACCCATTTCAAGAAATTATGACAAATCTGCAGATAACTTAAAAGGCCTCCTGAATTTCTGAAGGACAGAAAATCAACAGTCTGAAACAGTTATACCATTTTTTATCATTTCTTGCTGGCCAAATATAATGCCAGAAATCCACCTTCCATTTTAATTCATATGTCAAAATACAACAGCAGCAAAAAAGTTGGTGGTTTAGAAAATTAAAACATCAAAACTCAGTAAGTAGTTCATTGATAAGTTCTGATCTAGACAGAAGTATAAAAATTTAAAAAAGAAGAAAAAACGAAACCCAAGGTAATCCCTCCAAAGAACATAATAATGTGATCCATAAGGGTCTACAGTTCTACACAAGCTGGTGTTTGTACCTAAAAAAACAGAAGCTGTGCTACTATCAAGCCCCAACATCCTAAAAACAAACATTGGAAATCATTCTCTTATTTCAGGACAGAGTGACAGAAGGCACTGAGTTATCCCAGACCCTGCATTGTAATTTTTTTTTTTAAGAAAATACACAAAATGATTGTCAACACGTTATCACCGAATGGAAGCAAAATGGGACAACACTGAGGAGAAAGAAGCAGTAACAAACCATAATGATTAAACCACAAAACACACAGGAAGATGTAACTGAAAAAAAGGTCAATGATAGCAACTACAAGCAAAGCTTTCTAAGATAACAGCAAAACAAGCTCTCAAATTTACCTAGATTAATGCTACATGGCTGTACCACTTGCAGGTCCAAGTGGCTCCTGCCTTCTACTCCCATAGCTCAGTTAGTCCATGGGTGAAATAAACCCAAAGATAACAGAAGGCTGATTAGACTGAAATTAAAACTACGCATTCAGCACTCAGGCCATAGAAATACTCATCTAACCTTAATCCTGCCTCCCAGCTCACATCTCTTTCTGGTTTTCTGATATGTATCAAATCATAACCAGCCAGTATTTATTTATCTGTTGTTTTATCCAGATGATTCTGTTACACTGTGCTGTTATTATCCTTTACCGACATTAAAGGCTTTTAAATGGGTGTCTTTATTATCTGAGCTGATTTACTTCGAAGTAGGAAAAAAAATCATTAATCCTGTATGCTAGGATCACCCCTAATATCCTTTCCTACAAGCTGTTTTAGACATACATATAGTGCCTTTCTGCTCCTTGGTACCAATTTAAATGAGATAGTATCAGGGAATTCATTTCAGACACAGTCTCTTTATTAAACTCCTTCAAATTCAATTTGTTTTCAACAGGTCTCGATGCCACATTGTTCTCTCAATAGCCCATCTGTAATTTTTTTAAGGACTGTAGTCACTAAGCCTTGCAAGCCTTAACAAGGGGAAAGAACTCCAAAGATACCCAGTTTAAGGCAATACTCCACTGTCCTCTCTTGTTTTTTCAATTAAAAAGTTACATCCCTTTTCCACAATGCTCTCATGCATCTTAGGCTTTTCTACACAACCACAGAAGATCCCATGACTACACCAAATTTCCTGCCTTCCTGATGCTTCCTGCCTCCTTCCAATATTAGACTGAACACGTAAAAACTGTTCCACAGATGTATTTTCCTCCAACTCATTCATTACACCGTGAACTTCAATTCTGCCTCTGCCTATTTCTATTATTCAGAAAACATTTCTAATGAAAAAAAACTGGGGAGTTCACTTATATCTTTCTAAACGCTTCAGTTAGTCGAGTTTCACAAAGTATTGGATGTGTGATAGAATATATCACTACAGAACTGTGCTCTCATAATCAGACCATCAGGTTCATTTATAATGCTTCTTTTTCAAGCAGCAGTTATCTGTTAGACTTGAAGAAAAAAATAACATAAACCACCACTACCAGATCTGGAGTTTAGCTGTGACAGATGAGTGTTTTTAACTCATGGTGCAAAAGAAAATTAATTCCAGAGGTTTAGGACATGAAATATAACAGTGTACCTGAAAAAAAACCACAAACATCAAAAGTATTATGCAAAGAATTTAAGGAGAAAGGCTGATTAAATACTCTGCCCATCTCCAAGTTTGCAAGAGCAACAGCTACAAAGCTGATCATGTTGAAGCTGTCTGACCCTTCTTACTCCACATTATTTTCAAAGATCAAGATATCACATGTTAAAATATAGCTGGAGTAAAAACTGGGGAAAATAATGCCTTTTTTTTTTTGGTTGTTCTCCCCAGCATTCAAGTTTCCATTCTGCTGGGTTTGGTTGGTTTGTTTGTCCAAGAAAAGCAGAAGAGAGAATGAAAGTTCATAGTATTTTAAGGAAATATTTTAATTTCACTCTCGCACTCTGGGCAATGTATTTTAGGAAGTACCAAATGTTCAACAGCAACATCCAATTCTATCTTCATTCAACCAGCCACTACTAGTTTTATAAACCGATATGAATGGGAGGCAATCAATATCAAAACTTACCAGTCATAATAGCTGTTCTTGTCTGTTTTTCAACCCTACTTATGAGCAGGGCAATCAACTTCAAAACTGTAATTAGTTCTGGGGTTACTGTGGTTCATCCCTATAAAGAGGGGGAACTACTGAAGCCTAATTAGTTTAGTAAATTCCCCCTACATACAGATAATCACAGATTTCTTTTAAGTAAGAACGGCTGAAGCTTTACAAAATTTGATCACAATGAACCTAACTACTGGTTTCCTTACAGTGAATTTTTACAGACTTCAAACTTTTCCCAAATCTTAAAAACCAGGATGATAAAAACTTAGTAAGATATGAAACAATCTTTAAAGAAGGGGGAGTGAAAGTGCATGGGAAAGCACCACAATGCTATCTCTAAGACATATGCTAAGCTTAAAAGAAAAAGAAGGAATGTAGATTTCCGAAAATAGTATCTGCGTGAAGATATCAGAGACTGGGAAGAGATGTTGATTTTGATATTTGCTTCCATTGTATCAAGCACCATAGCTTCCAGCAACCACTCTTAGCTAAAATACAGCGGCAGTTCCTCTCCTTTTAGACTGAGAGACTTTCTCTGGATAACCTACTATGTCAGACAGCATAAATGAACCACCCAAACAAAAATCCCCAAACAAATAAATAAAAAAGTCTTCTTTCTTCCTCCTGTCTAAACAGAGCCATTCTTGGCAGGAGGACCTTTCACAGAAAAGCAAATAAACCCATCACATTAAATACTTCAGCAGAATTATGGATCCTTCTTTCTTACAAGAAACCCATGCTGCCATTTCTCTAGCCAAATCGTTACATGCTATATTTAATCCACACAGAGGCCTTTGTTGTGCTGGCACAGAACACTTTACCTGCCACCAGAACAGGTTTGCTCACCCGCGCCTGACACATTGCCACAACAATACTAAATTGCAAGATTTGGAGATTCTTGTGAAAGTATCCTGAATAATTACACTTGTCAGCTTCAAGGCAGAATTTAACTTGGATACTACAGTTTGCACCAACGTTTTTCAGGGGAAAAGCACCGCCATGTGCTACTGAAAGCAGTCTGAAACTCAAGTTTCCACCTGTGATCCAGCAGCAGAGCTCCTCCCACCAGCATCGGGCTAAGAGGATGCCTAAACTGAATCAAAGAAAAGAGAGTTACTGACAGCCTCCCCCAGGCCTGGCTTCCTCTGGAGACCTCAAATACAAGCACTGTCTGAAATTGAGACTAATTAGCCTACAAATGCTGAAGGAAATGTAGCTAACAAACACATTGCTGAGACCCACATCTTCCCTCTCATCACAGCAGGAGCTCTCACCAAAGGATAACATCTGAAGGACACATCCCAGGGACACAGGTACGGCCCCATCTCCATGAGCTGTTTCTCTGGAGCTCTGTCCAGAACTGACTGGGCTTCAAAGCAATTATTTAGGGATCTTGCAAAGTCAGACAGAGTTTTTGCAAGGCCATAAATTCCAGGGGGGGAGCTATCTGCATGGAAAGGTACATTACACAGATCCTTCCTGGAGCAGCTGTTTTCAGAAGCAGTGAGAGGCTATTTATAGAGTGCCACTTGATTGCCAGTTCACATGAAACTAAAACACTGAGTAAATAGGAAACAGCAATTAGTTCTCTGATGTCTTCCTTCAAAACATGGGTCGATATTTCTGATATTTTACACTGTAGCACAACACAACCATCCCAGTGAAGGGCTCATTATGCAAGTACCATCCACACAGACACACCTTCCTCCCAACTGCATTGTTAGTCATGGACTTGCTATAATGCTTTCCCTTTGATTTGGTAGCTGAAAAAGTGCAGCAAGCAGTGAAGAGATATATAAACTACTTCATTTTGTATCGGTATCTATAACTGTTTAGACAAATTTGCAAAAAAACTTTGCCCAAACAAAAACCAAAAAATGCACATTGACAATGCCTCGAGCCTTCCAATACTATTCCTAAGTTTAAATGAAATTCCTGTCCTCCATTTGTTCTGTCTGCCAGACTATTGAAACATGACCAAAAAAAAAAAAGAAATTATTAATAGGAGGAAGCCTTACTTGCCTCACAGGCCAGATGAGCAGTGGCCAACAATCAGTGGCACCCACCCGACCACTGTGGTCTTGGCCAGTGGGCCAGAAAACAAAGCTCCTATGTAGAGCTGCTGAAGTCTGAAAGAGAAAAGACCCATACCTACACTGCCCTGCACAGAAAAAAAGCACAACAACAGGCCTCTTTTCTGGGAAATCTGCACTTGAACAACCACACCTGACTAGCAGTCAAATTAAGGGGTTTATTAAGGCCATAAAGGCCATTCAGAGTAAAAGTGCGGTGGTTCCACAAGACAAGCACACCCTGTACCAGCCCCCCGGTGAAAAGCAGGAGTCAGTAAGGACTGAGCACACCTTGCTACCACCAATGCAGATCTCAACATCAATTCAGTGGGAAGGCTCTCCCAGGTCCTATTTTTTCAAGGTTCTAAAGCAGATGAACTTGCTTAGGTGAAAGGAAAAACAGTAAATATGAGACCTTAACCGAGGCACCAGAGTTTTCTTTTTAACTAAAATTACATGCATTTTATTGGAGCAGCATCCAGAAAAGACATCTTGATAAGTCTGGGAAAATTATTTCTACTGTTCAAATTTCAACTCTCAGAGACACAATCATGTAAAAGCAGAAGAAAAAAACCAAAAAGGTCTACTCCAAAAAAAAGATGCTTCTTCAGAATCTGCACACTACAGTTCTAATTTTAACATTGAGCTTTTCTGCTCCAACTGGAGCAGACAAAAAGAAAAAAAAAATCCACTCAGAAGGATTGATCACTAAAAGTTAGAACAATCCTCAGCTAAGGCTTGGCCAAGCACAGCATGAGACATAACCAAAATCAAAAGCAGCTAGATCGCCAGTTTTCAACCTTTTTTTTTTTAATTTTAGAACTCAATATTTCTTTCCAAGGGACTTGAGTGCTGGACACACACCCCTCTCCGCAATCGGTTGAAACCTATCAGCAATAACCTCGATTTCCTCGATTAACCTTTTGTGGATTACCGAGTGCTCAGGGACTACAGACAGAAAACTCCTGAGTTAGGCTCGGTAATGTGACAGCCCATCTTAAACTCCACCAAGAAAAAACCAAACAACAGACCATTACCACCGGGCACAGCCGGGAAAGCCTGGGAGGCACAGAACGACACGCGTTTTACAACGCTATAAATCAAGCTCCATCTCGAGTACTCGAGGTTTCCACTCCAAGGCAGGAATTGTTTTGCCACACGAGCACAAAAGAACGCGTTCCCGACCCACTGAGCCATCTACCCTGGAGAGACACCCCCCAAATCCACAGTGCCACTACGATGGATCGCCACACGTCCAAAAATACGTGAATAAATACTGGTGTTTAAAAACATTTTTGGTAACGTTTTTTTTTTACAGAAGCTGCGCCATGACAAAGAATATCGATAGTTCTTTCACGCCACAGAAACCTCCCCGCGGCCTCGGAAACTAAAAGTGGCGCTGGCTTTAACTTGGAAAGTGAAAATACCTGGCTTGGGTGTGGAGGCGAGGGCAGCCCGGGGCTGGGGCGCCTGCGGGGACCCCGCGGTGGCCGCGGAGCTCTTGGGGACACAAAGGGCGGGCGGATCGGCCCGCACCGAGCGCGTTCCAGCGGCTCGGCTTCTCCCAGAGCCCCGGGAACACCTCGAGGGCGCCGGGACACCGGCCGCGACATGATCCGGGAGGCGTTTGCGTGCTTTGTTCCCAGCCTCCGGCAGCTCAGCGCCGGTAAATCCGGACCCTGCCCGACCCCGGGTAGGGAACGCCGACACCGGCGCTATTTTGAGCCGCCGCCCAACTTCCCGGCTGGATCTCCGCGCGCAACAGTTCCTTCGGGAAGCAAGGGCGGCGGGCGAGCGGAGCCGCGCACCGAGGGACCGGGGGGTCCCGGCGGGCCCCGGGCCACCCCGGGAGCGCGGAGGGATGGGGCGGGGGTGTCCTGGACCACACCTGAGGGCGCGGAGGGACGGGGGATGGATTTGGAGAAGGCGTCACCGCCCCACACGGGGCACAGGAAACTTCGGAGCTGCGGGACAGCGCGGCCGAGCGGGGGAGCGGCGGCGCCTGGAAGGGGCTCCGGGCCCCCTCCTCGCTTGCTGGGGCGCCAAGGACGGCCGGACCTCGTCCGCACCACCCCACCCCACACCGCCCGTCCTTACCGAGGTAGTGCCTGCGCAGCAATCCGGGCTCCTCCAGCCCCAGGGTCCGCTTCCGCACGTCCCAGAGCAGGTGTGGGCAGCGCCCGCGGGACATGGCCCCGCGCGGGCGGGAAGGGCACGCGCGGAGCGGGGGGGATGCGCCGGGACCGGCCGGGCGCGCGCGATCACCATGGGAACCGCCGAGCGGGCCCCGCGCGCGCGCCCCGCGCCCGCCTCGCGCCGAGGCACCGACCGCGAGCCTGAGGCGCGGCGGTCCGGGCCACGCCCACCGCGCGCGGGGCCACGCCCACCCCGGCCGCTCGGGCCACGCCCAGCAGCAGGGTGGGAGGCGCGGGGGCCTGAGACTAACGGGAGTCTCGCGCGAGCCGGTGACGTCACCCCGCCACGATTGAGGTGAGGGCGCGTCGTGGGCGTGGAGGGTAACGTCAGCACGCTCGGCTCCGCCGCGAACAAACCGGCCCTCTCCAGTGAAGCGATGTGAAGCCGCAAAGCGGCCATCTTGGCTTTGGGCCTATTACTCGCAGCGCAAGGCTCCCCCGGGCAGCCATCTTGAGGGGGAGACCGAAGCGGCAGCGGCCATCTCTGAGCCGGGCGCCCGTGCCCTTCCCGAGGGCGCGGGCGCGCCAGCTCTCCTCAGCGGGCGGGGCCAGCGCGGGCAGCCAATAGCGCCGCACGCAACTCTCCGCCCCACCCCGCCCCCTGCGGCGGTGACCAATCAGAGCGCGGGCTGCCGGGTGGGCAGGCGCGGTGGGCGGGGCCTGGGCGGAGGAAGGACGGACGGACGGAAAGCGGCCCCCGCTCAGTCCCCGCTCGCCCCTCGGACCCCGCTCGCGCCGTCCCTCGCCATGGCGGCCGCCGTCGCGGGGCTCCGCGCCTCCTACCACCGCATGCTCGACCGCATCGAGCTCATGCTGCCGCCGCGGTTCCGGCCCTTCTACAACCACCCAGCGGGTAACGGGCGGGGGTCACCTTGGCCCCCGGTTGGGCCAGCGGGGAGGGCGGAGCGGGAGATGTGTTCCCTACGGGTGGGAGGCGGGATCGGGGTGGCTGTAACGCGGTTAGGGTGGTTCTGGCACGGGAAAGCGGCCCTGGAGCGGAGTCCTGCTCCGTAACGGGGAATTTATTGTGTTTGTGAAGGGAGAATAGGATACCGAGGCACGGCACGGGTGGTTCCGGGATGGATGCGCTGGTGTCACTGTCACGGTGCCGCGGGGAGGGTCCAGGGATCGCGTGGGCTGCTAGAGCCTGGCCCAGGGGATGTCATGGGTCTAAAGGGGCCTGGAGGCCTCGGCAGCCGCTTCTTTCAAGAGGATGTGCTGGAGAAATCATAGAAATGGTTTGGGTTGGAAGGAAGATTAAAGATCATCCAGTTGCACCCGGTGCCACGGGTGGGGACACCTTCCACCAGACCAGGTTACTCACAGCCCCATCTAGCCTGGCCTTGGACACTTCCAGGGACAGGGGAGAGCGCTGCCAGGGTTTCTGATCTTGAAATGTGCCCTGCTCAAGTCAGACAGCCTTTGGGTTTACTTCCTTCCTACTGAATCCCACGCTTCTACCAAAGGCAACTCGTGCCCTTGGTGAATTCGCTGGAGGACTCCTGTGGGTAAAGAATGAGCTCCCCTCACCTGACCTACAGTTTACCTTTCCGTGGGCAAACGTGGGGGTTTGTGTTATTAGGGAGAAACCTCTTGTAAAACGATCTCATTCAGTGCCATTTACGTGGTGTTTGTCATGTAAACAAATTGCGTCGGTTGTTAAAACGAGCGCTTGATAAAATCCTGGCATTCCATAGGCTCTGTCCCCACTGTTTTGTGTCAGTGTCACAGGCATCCTTGACTTTTCACCTACCAGGAATATGCCCTGTGAAAATGGACTTTAGCTTGCAGTCAGTTGCTCTATCCTCTTACAATGGCCCTTCCTTGGAAGGCAAATTGTTGCTCTAAAGAAATCACAAAGAGTGAAAAGTGTAGTTCTCAAAATGTTTGATTTATACTCAATTCACTAGACCAATATATTTAACATTAACGTATTGTTTTTATATATAAAGAGACAATGTGTTCAACACTGAGAGACACATTCCACCGGTGTGAAATGTGGCAGCTTCCAGATGCTTTTAGTGGATACAAGGCACAGCAGGTACTGGGAACACCCATGTTCCTTCTTCAACAGAGCTATAGTGGTAATTGGAGAAGGTTTTGGAGGTTCTCTTGCAGTGCTTTTCACTTCACAAAACTGCTTGTGGGCCGTTTTTGGTCATTACCATAATGTTGTAATTAATAAATCCATTTTTAAGGGATTCTGTTTCTATATATATGTTATATATATACACACGTATCTATCTGTCATAATCCATACTGATGGTATAAGTGAGAAAAGCCACAGCACAAGCAAGTATAGAAACTGAACCCCTGCAACTTCTATTTTAGCCTTGAAGGTGTGTCTGTGAGAAAGTTATGCAATAGATGTCACTCTGACTGCAGAAAAAAAAAAAAAGTGGGTTAAAAATGAAAGGCTTTCTTTTATCTCCAGTGACATCTAAATCTCTAGTCTAATTCAGGAATATAAGCGTCATTGTCATGAAATTATAAATCACTTGTGAGGCATGAAGCACTTTCTGGCATCAAGAAAGCTTCCAGCAAAACAATTGATGCCTGTTAAAAACTTTCTTTGGCTGGCATTGCTGGAGGACAGTGGAGGCCCTGGCACACCAGCTCCCCAGGCTGCCATGGCAAAGCATGGGCTGAGCTTGTGCTCCCTCCCCTTTGGCCTCTCTAGTACACTTTGCCTGACTAAACTTGAGTTTTCAGCACAGAGACTTCTTCTATTTAATAGAAGTCATATATTCTATAAACTGGTCACACACATGCTATCCCAATGAGCCTCTGGTGTCCCCCTGCTCTCATGTGCTGCTGTCGTATTCATCCTTGAAAAATTCTGGATGTCAGGAGCTAGGAGGAACTCATCCAGGCTGGGTGCTTGCTGGAGTGCCTCCAAGAAGAGGTGTTAGACATTCTTACCTAATTACAAACTTGGCTTGGTACCTCCCGTTTCCAATTGTTTCTTCGTTCTGCAGTCAGCAGTTTGAAATGGTTTTCTATTATTAATAAAGATTAATGTCAATCTTCTTAGAAACTTCTACTAGCTGTTTAGAGAGTGTCAGCTTAATAATTTATGCTCACCCCACACCCTCTAGTACTCCAAATCTGAATTTGTGTTTTAGAATAAGATAAATGTTAGTAATTAAAGCTACTCTGTAAGACTGATTTATTTATAACAAGCTGTATTTGCAGCCTGATACTGACATACCAAGTAAGTGCCTAAGAGAAGAGCAGCTGAAGTTTGTATCTTTAAAGGATGAACATTAAACTGCTGTTATCTAATATTCAACAATATTAGACAAAAGGTAATGTGCTTGTAGTTATTCAATACATTTTGAAACTTGATCACAAGTAGGGTGGGTTTAAAAGGGCTTCATCCAAGGCTGCCAAGCCAGTTTTTGTTTCCCAAGTCATAGTTTTAAACTTGAGGGTGGTTAAAACTGGAAGTACAAGTAGTTAGTGCAAGGTCTTTTTAAGGTTGAATTGTTAGTGAAGAAATAGCTCTCAGAAAAAGCAGGCAACCAAAGTCCTGGTGGTTACTCCTGTGTAATATATTACAGTGAAAACTTGGCTTCATCATGCATGTTACCAGAGTGCTGAGCAGTGACCTAAACATTAATGTTTTTTGATAAAATTAGAACAGTGCCCTGACTGTTTCGCAGGGGGGTTGCTACTTTGGATTGGCTGGTCTCCCATTTAAGACTTGGAGCAGAAGTCCCAGATTAATGATTTCTGGCATAGTTGTAGGTGTGGCTTTACAGGGATTTGTTTTAACCAACCAGTTGCTGTTTTAGCATCACTGAATATTATATATATTTGTAAGTGAATTGTTTTTCCCCAGGTCCCATGCTATTGGATTTTTCTCCCTTCCTTCTTGAGATTTCATCCTCTTCCCCCATAATCCTACTGGAAGATTTTTGGGATGTTTTCTCTATTCCTAGGCCTTTTCCTAACTCTTTCAATTATAAATGCATTTTGCCTGCTCTGGTTGCTTAAACATGGACATACAAAATCCTATCCAGCCGTTGCAGAAATGTGTGGAATCATTACACAACTGAAAGTTGATGCACTGAGTTGATGAATTATGAGTATGAGGTGCTAGAGCTTGTACACCAGTAGAAACTGCTAATATAAACCATTTGTTATTAAAAAAAATAAAACAACTTAAATTATTTAGTAAATGTGGCTGTTTTAAGACCCACAGTAAGTTTAACTTCTTTTCTCCCATCCTCCCCCAGGTCCCAAAACAGTGTTTTTCTGGGCACCCATTATGAAATGGGTAAGTACAAGATGCCAGCTGGTGTCTGGGTGTCAAGCCCAGGGCAATCTGCAGCAACACACTGAGTAAGCAAGAGTTTCTCAGCAGATACTTGAGCCTGAAGAAAGATTAGAGGCTCTAATTCTTAATATATGGGGAGGAACAAAATTAGCCTTAATAACAGATAGCACGACCTGAAGGGGATACAGCGTGGAGAAAATGCTTTGTGGAAGAATTGTGCTTTTCACTGAGTTTCACAAATGCTTTCTTTTGTGAAACACCAACTGTTGCTCAAGGTAGGCATGAGCTGGCATGATGCAAAACTCCTAAAGCATTTGTTTGTTCTGAGATTGAGAAATTTGACAAGTATCTTAAGGAAGCCAATTCCTAACCCTCACAGCTTGAAGGCAGGCTGAAGCATTGTCAGAGTGCAAGGTAGTCTTGATATAAAAGACAAAGGCGGCTGCCATTGTGGCTGTCAGTGGTGCTCTGCCTCCTGTGAGGTTCTGCTTTCACTTGGCTACAGCCCTGGGCTGTGTTAGTGCTCGAGTGATGCAAATGCCACCTCCTAATTCACTCTGCTCCTCCGAGGTGTTGCACTGGTACAGATAACACAAGTGGTCTCTAAACCCACGAAGGTTTGATGTCCTTGTTTGATAGCAAACAAGGATGTAACCTGCTCTTACCACTGCCAGCTGCTTTGTAACTCTGCCGTTGTGAACCCCAACTTCTTACAGGCCACAGGCAACGCATTGTGCTCTAAACTACAGCTTGGTTTCTGTGTCAGTTGTCTGGACTGGAGCTGCAGGAACCATGGTTAACCTTCCCCTTCCTCAGAGGTTCTCTCTGGAAACACCCTCCTGAGCCTAAGGCAGCTCTGCTGTGCCCAAGGAGTCTTGGGTGGCAGTCAGGGAATTAAAACATTTAAGACTGTCTGTCTTACGGGTTTTGGTTTGTTTGGGTTTTCTTTTTTGTGAACTGGTGTAACAGGAACATGAAATTGTATTTCCAGTAGAGGGCAATAACAAACAAACAAACCAAGCAGAGTGTTTGCTACTAATGTCAAGTAGGTCAGCCAAGCTATTCATCAATTCACCTGCAAGTTTTCTACTTTTACTGAAATTATATTGGAAAAAAAAGCACGTTTACCCCCTCAGATGAAGCTGAGTGAAGACTATACCGGGTTATGTTTACCAGCAGTATCTTAGCCTGACCTGTGGGAAGAAGGTCCTTATTTAGATAAGCCTCTACTTGTTGCATGAAAACCAGGGTGGGTTTTTTTCAGCTGCTTAAGAAGTGTTTAAATTAATCTTGTTCTTGAATTAATACAAAACTGCCAATGCCTGGGATTTTATTGCCACCCAGTTGTAGCTGCCATAACCATATTCTTTTTCCTACTACAAGGGAGTAGAAGTGGATGGTGTCTCACAGAGTTTAATTGCTCATAGAATGCATCCCATCTCCTGCATAATGCAGTAGGATAAGCACTGAGCTGTGAAGCAACTTCCCCTTATAAAGCTCTTGATCTGTTACAGAAGTCCCAGAGTGAATCACTGAATTTCTCTTTGCAGGGTTTGGTGTGTGCTGGACTGGCTGACATGGCCAGACCAGCAGAAAAGCTCAGCACAGCACAGTCTGCAGTACTAATGGCCACAGGTAAAGCCACACATACTCCGTGTTTTTACACAGCACCATCTCAGAATCTTCCATCAGAACCAATGCTCTTCTACAAGAAAGCCTTAACACACTAGCTGTCACTATTGCTATTGGATGATAATTCTAGGACAGACCTCTACTTGTTATTAAATCAGTAAGCATCCTGTAATTATGTAACAGTTTTCGACACCTGTCTTAATTTGGAATTGTTCAGCGCAAGTTGCTGTGAGTTAGGAGATGAGTGTCATCCCTTAAGTTACCATGATACTGTTCATTGCAGTAAGTAAGTAATGACCTCTTTTGCTTCAGATCAAGCAATTTTGAAATCAGTCCAGATACAGTGACTTTTTTAGAACAGACTTTAAGGGATTTAAGAATGGTAAGGTAATTACACTAACATAACTGGAAAGAATTTCCAAATGTTACAAGAAATTGGAAGCAGTGGCACATGGATTACTGCACTGCTGCCTGCCAAGAATACTCACACTGGCAGAAACAATATTCTGTAATCCTAGAATCATTTAGGTTGGAAAAGACTTTTAAGATCATAAGAGTTCAGCCATTAACCCGGCACTTCCAAGTCCACCACTAAAATGTGACTCTAAGTGACGCAACACACGTCTTATAAACGCCTCCACACATGGGGCTGCACCACCTCCCTGGGCAGCTTTTTCCAATGCTTTTCCTGTCTGAAAGGGTTCTCCAGATTTTATTTTGATACCTGACAGAGTCCTGTGCATTTTGCCTAAGTTTTGCATAATCTCCAATGTAGTGCAGAAAGCTGGATATACAGCAAAATACCACTACCATGCAGCTGTGCTGGAGAATTAAGGTCTAGGCTGCTGTAGACTACAGAGGATCTTTGTTTGATATTCAGATTATGACTGACCTTACTGCAGCTATTTTAGAAAAAGGTAGTACATACCTGTAGGTGTCCCACTTGCAATTTTTTACTGAGAAAAAGGTGTTGTCTAAGCAAAGCAGTTGTCTAACATGAGGTTGCAAAATTTGTTTACTTCAACTGGCCCACGAATCTGCCTCCAAACTTAGGGAAATATCTGAATATTTAATTTGAAATATCTTTAAACTTTCCATTTTATTCAACAGGCCTTATTTGGTCACGGTACTCTCTAGTGATTATCCCTAAAAACTGGAGTCTGTTTGCTGTGAACTTCTTTGTTGGCTGTGCTGGTGGCTCCCAGCTTTTCCGAATATGGAGGTATGTGTTAATAAGGGTACAACTGCAGCTAAGCATTAACCAGGAATTTATAAATGTTGCCAGCCTCTCTGTCAGTGCAACAGGCAAGAGGAACTGAACCTTTCATGAAACATTACAGAACCTTTTTGCTACATTGTTAGTTTTACAGTTAAGTCGGAGTGAAGCTGTAAATATTCTCAGTCTAGCTAGAGCAGCATTGAATTGTGTCAGTTCCAGCTGGATCAAAGGATTTTTAAGCAGAGCAGCATTCTTAAATTATTTCTTGAAGGAAACTTTGGGAGTTTTCTGGCTTCAGTACTGGCAAGGAATATGGCAAACTTAGCTACTTTGGAACTTCTTACATGAATTAAGATATCCTATCCCGAGTGTCCACCCTCAAGTCCATTGTAATTTTAAACTTCTGCTGAAGAGAATGCTAGGAAAACACTGTTACAGTAACTGGTGTTCTATTCTATTCTTAGCTTGTGCTCTTTCTTTTTTTTTCCTATAGGTATAATCAGGAGTTAAAAGCACAAGAGCAGCTGCAGTAAAGAGATGCTTAACCCAACAGATCAAATCTAGCAACGCACAAACCCATCCCCATGGGACCTAGCTTCACTAATTTTAATGTTTTCTTCCTCTGAGAAAATAAAAGAGGAAATTTAAATGTTTAGAGAGCAAATGCTTTCTAAGTGCAAATAACGAAGTATCTCCACACATTTAAATAAAGGGCAACCTTTTAAAATGAAGGCAGAATTGTTTGTCTTGTATTGTGTCTTTAAAGAAACTTGCTGGATTTTGCCTAAAAAGAGTTGCTGAGCCTCACCTTACCTGACTCCACTGAATGGTGACAGCCAGTCTCAGACTGAAGTGATCTTTCCTGTCACAGTCAGGAAACCACCTGGATGAGGGTTTGCCATATTTCAGTAACCAACAGTAGCATTTGCATTGCATTTCCTGATGCTCTTCCTTCCCCAGTAGCATAAGGGTATTTGTTCCAGCTTCAGCTCTGTGTGTCTTCATTTGTTCCCCAGCCACCGCTGTCCTGAACAAAAGGACAGCAAACAAATGCCACTGGTGTTCTAGCTTCCTTCACAACTCCAGGCAGAAGATCGGGGTGTTGAAGCACCAGGCTCAGACTCGGGAATTCACATGCAGGGGAAAAGATAACTGAGGCAAGGTAGGTTCTGATGAGTCTGTCAGCTCCCCTTTTTCAAAGGCTGTCCCACCATGAAGTCAGTTCTCTGGTCTGCCACAGTTCCACTTGCATGTCTTGGTCCTTGTGGCTGAAGCAGTAACCCAGGGTCCCAGGTGGTGAGTTCTCCAGCTGTGTTGGTCACTGAGTGGACACAGTGACTGAAGGATACTGCCAGGGAGAGAGGTGGTGTATTCCAGTCCCCCTCCCTTCCCAGTCCCCAGCCAGGTAAGACTCATCCAGCAAACCAGTAATGGGAAAAAAAAATTGTATTAAAATATTCACAAGATTACAATAGAAAACATTAAAGTCCATTCAAGAAAAAATATCCAAGATAACTGTTTCCAGATGAGTCTGTAAAAGCAAAAGCACTAACAGTTGGTACACTGGCTCTTCATGTTATCAGGCCATGCAATGCATATCTAGCTCCCTCACATAGATTATACACCTGTCTTACAGGTGTTTATTGTCCCACACACCTCCAGGACAGAGGTTTATAAAAGAGAAGTGCCCAGTCTATATTTTCAATTACATTTACCACGTAAGAACAGTTGGCATTGCAGGGAGACAGAAAACATTGCACAGCACACTGATCTCCAAAGGCATTGAACTTACATTTTAGAGTGCAAAAATACCTGTAAATGAAAGGGCTTATTAGCTTTAGGGCAGTGAAGAGAAGGGAAAGAGAAACCTAAAGAAGAGAATAATTGCTGAGCCTTGTTAATATGATTCTGTGGTCTCCCATATAAAAATGTTACACTGCAGTGGTGTGGCCACAGCGCAGAAGTCTCACCCACTTTCTCTTTTGGTGGTTTGATCAAGGAAATTTTTCCTTCACCTGTGATACAGTAAGAATATTTTGTATTTGAGGTCCTTGGCAGATACCCTAATAATGTAGAATTCCAAGACAAGATTCCAATATAGAGTGAAGGTGTTCTGGTCACAAATCAAACACTCCATACCTGACCCCAGTGAATCCACTCTAAGGCAATGCAGCTCTTAAGCTGCATACACACCTCTACTGCAGTTACAAGACAGATGGTTACCTAGACAGTTCTAACAGGTTTTAAAAGTTTAAAAACCCAATCACAGCTCTTCTAGTCACAAACTGAAATACCACTAAAGCTTTGAGAGAAAACAAAACCCTACAGGTCTCCAGTTACAAATGACACATCAGGCAATGGGTTACAGGGTTACACCTGCCCCCCTGTAATGGCTCTTAATGCTAATCTTTTGTCAACATGGTGAGCATCTTCCTCACAGAACAACTGCTGAAGTCAAAGGGGGCCATGGAAACCTGATGGACTGAGTACAGCTCCCAATTTACTTAGCTTGATACCTTATTTGTAATCCTCTTGAAATTCATTTACGGTAAGCAAAAATAAGGAAGATTTCTGATTGATCCCAGTTTTGTTTGCATGATGAATAAGAGAATTTATTGCAAGTCTTTTCCATCACACAAGCCCTCCCAGGTCTGCTATCCAAGAGCAATGATCCCCCTAACTGTTTTAGTCACTGGCTAGTGCCTTAAGAGAAGTGCCTACTCTTCCTCTGGGCTGTTCTAAGCTGGCATGCAGCACTTGTTTTGAAAAGAGAAGAGATGATCCTAAAAAGAGCTGGCAGCAGTGCTACAAAAGGACAAGGAAAACACCCTTCTTGTTCCTCAAAGTCCAAGCTTTTTCCACCTGCAATGAACAGCATCAGAGAATTAAGAGAATAGCAGCAGAGCAAACGGAGTTAAGCTTCTGGTCACCAGAACATCAGGATATGATGACCTTGTCTGACTTAAATCTCTGCTTGCTCTACCCATCAAGGAAGAGAAGTCCCTGTCTCCTGAGACTTTACTAAGTAATCCCACTCAGCATCAGCCCCTTTCATCAGCACAGGTTATCATCAATAAACCATCTCAGATAACCTGAGGAACAGAAAGCTCACTAGTGTTGTCTCACAATGCCTGAAGTTCTTTTGACTTCAGCATGAATATGTTACTTAATAATTACATTGCTCACTTCACCATGACCAAAAAAAAACCCAAAAAAAAAACCAAAAAGAAACAAAAAAAAACCAGCCTTGGCACTGGAGAGGGATTCAGACAGATTCCTGCCATTCCTGGGGGAAGACTTTTGTTTCTTTCTAAAAAGACGTTCAGTGTTTTTTAAAAATACTTCCAAGTTCCTTCTGCCTTCATAAAGAGGACCCAAGAAGCCTTGCAGGGAGCCTCCTCAGTCTAGGCAATATGAACATACCTGTAGCTAGACAAAAGCCATGCAAGGAGATGTCTCCTTAAGTCAGTAAAAACCAGCCAAATCAGTGTGTCTCCTAAAGTTAGCACCAGATCAGTCCTAAAGTTAGCACCAGATTCATGTTCTTCCTAAAGTTAGCACCACATCAGAATTGTGCTCAGATTCTCCAGTACATTCCAGCAAGAAAAGAAGCAAACATTAGTAGCAGACTTCAGAGGCAAGGCCAGCCCCATCTTCTTATAGCAGCAAGTTTCTGATTGCCACATTCATCACAATTCTCCCTCTTACTCAAAAATGTTGGGGGAGAGAGACGGTGATGCACAGGGATGAACACAGGCAGATCAAAATCAAGTTTCTCCATCAACTACATCCAAAGCATTAGTGTTTTATTAAGTGTAAAATAAGTGTTGGGAAGGAACAGCCTGATAGATAAGCAAAGCAGCAGCAGCAGCAGGATTCCTCTTGATCCTAATCATAATTTACACTGGGTTGGAAGGGACCCATCAGGATCATCAAGTCCAACTCCTGGCCCTAGGCAGGACACCTCAGGAGTCACACCATGAGCCTGAGACCACTGTCCAAAAACTTGAACTCTGTCAGGCCTGGTGCTGTGACCACTGCCTGTTTGCTGCCCAACTACACAGACTGGAATGTGTCAGGAGGTAGCTTAAAGATCATTCAGTTCCAACCCCCCTGCCATGGGACTTTCCCCCCGACCAGGTTGCTCAGAACCCCATCCAACCTGACCCTGAACACTTCCAGGGATGGGGCATCCACAGCTTCTCTGGGCAACCTGTGCCAGGGCCTCACCACCTTCTAAGCAAAAAATCTCCTGACTACAGTCACCAACATGAGCACTGCAGCAACCAAGAGAGTGGATCTTATCAACAGATGGATGCCTGAGGGTGGACAAACTACCCCTGAGCATTTCTGGGCTGAGTAGGTCCCACTCCGTCAGCTTCCAGCACTTGGTACGAACACCACAGCCCTTCATGTGGAGTCTTGCTAAAAACACCCTGCTTAATCCATGAAGTAGAAGAAGATATTTAAAGGTCTCCTGTGAAGAAGAAATTTGTCAATTTTTCATCTTGAATGTGTTATTGCCAAAAAATAAAATGCTAAAATATTTATGGAGCTGTTAGTTAGCCACAGTTCGGTGTCCCAGTTCCCTACGAGACTTGGCAAATACCTGAAAACTGATGCCTTAAAAACCTCCTTTAAAACTGAAATATGCCCTCTTTTTTGATACCAGCCAAGTCTTGGAAGAAGAATTACACAAATTCAGATATTGCAGGACTAGCAACTGACATATGGCAGAATAAATTAATCCATGGTTTCCTTCTGAGCCTCAGTTTTAAGAAGCTGGTTCTGGCTTTGAGGACAATGTCCTAAGATCTACCCAGTGCATGTGTACAAAAATAAAGTTGTTGATTTCTAATAAAGGCACCTGTTGTCAGGAAACCAAAGAAGTCTGATCCTGATGAAAGAATATAGTGTTGGCATGACTAACTTTGTTGGGGAAAAAAAAAACCCACTGTACACAAAGTAGTTATTAAATTGCACTGTCATAATTAAAGGATTATCTAATGTAGTTGTGAAAGGGTCTGCCATGGGCCTGTAACTATTTTTCATGTGCTTGGTGTTAGAGTGAAATGTGGGCTTGAGTTTGTTTGCATCAGGTTGCCCAGAGATGCTGCAGAGTTCCCACCTGTGGAGATGCTCAAAACTGGGCACAGTGCTGGGCAGCCTCCTCTGGCTGACCCTGCTTGAGGAAGACTGGATGATCTCCAGAGGTCCTTCCAACCTCCACCATTCTGGGACTGATTCTGTGAAACAGACTCAACCAGGAAAGGGGTAAGGATCAGAGAAAAGGGGTTACGATAGACCAAACTGAAAGTTATTTGCTGCCAAAAAAACCAACCCAAAACAAAACCAGCACATCAGGATGTACAAAACAGAAATCCTTCTTCTATATGCCAATTTGAGAAGATCTCTGCTGGAAGGCCACTTCTAGTTTTGAGCACCAGATTTCAGGATACAATGGGTCAGCAAAAGAAATCCTCATCAGCAGAGATCCCAACAATCTAGGAGGAGTTTAACGTAGAAACAAGAGCTGGAGAACTGCATTCAAGCAGTAGACTTGCAGAGATGAAGGAAATAAACTGCCCATCTGCATTTTCTGTGCAACCATTGGTTACACAAAAAAAATCCACACATCAAAAAACCCAAAGAGCCCTAGATTTCCTCCAGAAGTTGTTCAGCCTCCACTACAGGCTTTTGAGAACAGGTAAAGCACCTCCAAGGAGGTGACAGTAGCATAATGGAGCCATGAGAGAGAGGTATGGGAGTACTACAGCTTCCAGATCCCTTGGAGCCCTTTTTAATGCTTATATGAAATGACAGAGCTTTCAGGAAGAAATATTTCACTGAAAGGTTCAACAGAGTCTGAGGTAACCACCTACAGCTACAGCTTCCTATGCCTTTAACTCACTATCTCCTTCGCTTTCACAGGTAAACTAGCATTTCACAAAATTCATTAGATCAACACTATCCCTGCACCTTAAAGGACTAAGCTTGAATAGCTGGGCTCATCGAGAAGTAAACAGTTTTGTGACCCACATTACACAGGTCAGGTAGGCCTAAAGGTTTCCTTCACTCACACTGCTACGACATACATTTCTGATAGCTAGGAGTCACAGTTTGGCTTACAAGACCAAGTGGGAGGGTCCAGTTTACACGAGAAGGCAGCCTGCACTGAGAATCTGACCAAGGAAAGATAAATACCCTGTATACATAAAGAACTCTGAATATAAAGAAGATGTCTTCTTTATAGTCACCCCAACAAAAGAAATTAGGCCCTATAAGCAAAGAAAAAAGAATCTCCAGGTCAATCTAGAATCTTCAGGCATCTTCCAGTTTCTCCATTAATAATCAAGATAAAAATATTTTAAAATTGTGATGCGAGTTTTCACTTTCTCTCTCGTCACACAAGATACAAATAAAAAAGAATATTGGCAATTTATAAGCAGAATTCTTACCGCATTTCAACATGCAACATTGGTCTCACTTCTGTACGATTAAATAGACTATTTACACACAATACATATATATCTCTCCCTCTGTATGCACATGCATTGGTCCTAGCCTAGGCATCAAAGGCCACATGTGAGTTCTCTGGGTCACATCTTGCTCAAGCAATTCCAGTCTGAATGTGTGCTGTCCTTTGGATAGCTGAGGATCTCAGTTCTTCCGAATGTCGGCGTAGACCACAGACTCTGACTTGTTGATCTTGTCGCTGTGCTGTCCCCCGGAGTGATCTAACTGCGCGTAAATGACTGGGCCCTGGGGACACAAGGAACAGGCACAGTCAGGCTTCTGCACAACAGGCCACACTGCCCCTCGCTTCCATGGGGGCTGCAGCAAGGTGACAGCTAAAGCAAGACCACAGAGCTTTCATGACTGCGAACGGCACTTGGAAGCAGGTGGAATGAACCCTCAGCTGCACGTGAGCTCTAGTCTGCCACCTTTCTCCTCTCAGGAGCATGCCAAACAGCACCCTTGCCTCCCTCCAAAACTGCTTTCCTGTCACAGAAAGCAAAATCTACGATCCCTTGCTCTGAAAAGCAGCAATTCTTACGTGCTATGGAGCAAAGACACATGGCTTAGTCAGATGCATGCCAGATTTAATATTGTTCAAGAGGAACTGTACTAGAGGTTTACCAGTCAACAGCAGAGTGTACTTCCCAAACTGCTACTCAGGTCCTGTAAATCCCAGCATGGCTGTGCCACTTGGATAACGAGGGAGAGGATAAAGCTGCAGCCACCCTGTGACTCAAGTCACTGCCCGAGCCAGTGATGGGGCCAAGACTTACACAGCAGTGAGCCAGGAAGTGCTAAAATGGTGCAGCAATACAGAACTCTTACCTGGCTTCTGAGCCAGCCCAGGCAGCAGCAGCTCACCAACACCTGCGGCAGGCACGGCCTCACATCTTCGTGACATTTGCTGGGGTGCAGGGGAGGACATTCCAGCCCTGACTTTCAGCTGAACGTGTGAACACTTCCTAAAACACCACATCCTCTAAAACATGGCCCAGGGAAAGCCAGCTGCAGCTACTGAGGACAGGACTGCAGCCTCCACGGAGCAGAGGTCCAGCAAGGTGGGACCTTGATGCCAAGAGAGCTGCAGCTCCCACGCTGGACCCCCCGACTGAGACAAGCACAGGGCTGCCACCACCTCCCAGGTGACCTCAGCAGAGAGATCACACACCCCACACAGGAGGAAAAGGGACTGCCTTATCTGGGGATGAGTGGGGAGGAATTAAAAAAGAGCGAGCTTTTAATTTGATCGTGGCCTTTCCAGCAGTTTTTCCTTCAAAACCTTTCATCCATTTAACTGTTCTGGTTTGCCTTATGTGCCAGGAAGAAGTAGACTTCACTGGCACTCCTCTACCCCCTTCTTGCCAGTACTTTTGGAATCCTGACAAATTAGGAAACATTTGTATAGACCTGACACAGAAATTTTGCCATCTATTTTCAAAGCAGTTATGAGCCAGAGATGAAAACAGACCTTCTGTACAGAAAATTAAGCCCTTGAAGGACCACAGGTATTGTCCTGCACAGCTGTCTTCCCCCCAGCACAGTGGCAAAGCTCACATCTGATAAATACCTTGTTCCTTTCAGAAGTAATTAAAATCCACATTTGCTTCCTTCTGGGTAAAGCATTTCCAAAGTAATAAAGAATAGAGGAAGAAGATGGACTGAAGGGTGAAAACTTGCAAGCAGGTATAAAACCCTGAATATAAACAACATAGTGAGAAAATGGGAAAAAAGGACACTGATGTCCTAGAAAGCTCTGGATTTCAAATCTCATTATAGCCCCTTTTCAAAAATTTCTCTGCTATTTGCTTTCATGTTGTTCTGGTCTCCAACACTGTATTGAGATTACTAATTCCAATCAGATCACATTGTCTATATAAACTTCAAGGCAAAGTAACCCTGAAGTTTAATTGCAAGCAATTTTGGAAATCTCATCTGCCTGAGGCCAGAGGTCAAGGGTATGATAAATTCAGCTTGAGAGCACTATCAGTTAAAAAAATATAAAAAAATAAATCTAACTGCACAAAGTACTCACAGTGACATTCCAAATTTTGTTCAAGTAATTCTGATGGGTCAATTGTCTACCAGTGGAGTTCACTCAGTATCAGTTACCACTGCACTGGGTTTTTGCCAGTTTAAATATTGTCACTGTGCTGCAAGCAGCATGTCAGTGGTGTGGAGAAACTGACTGGTGTGATCAGCTGATCCAAACCAAGCTATCATTGTCTCAATGTGTTCACTGTCAGTCACCTAAAAAAAGTGGTAGATAGCCAACACAGAGAAAAGGAGGGACCAAGGATTTATTGAAGTGCTCATCTATATTTGGGTTGCTGCCAATTGATTCTCTAGCTGACTGTAAGTGTTGCCTGGGCCATTTTAAAAACAGTCTTAACAATTCAGAAATTTCATCTAACCCCAAGCAGGCTCATCTAAACTTTTGAGAACCAGAAGACACACCACCACTGCTACATAAAAGCAGCATTTCCTGAAGCCTTGCATTTTTTCCATTCAGAACTGAAGGGAAAAGATTAGCAGGTGTACCTGCTAAGAGTTTGTCAGCAGAGTCATGAATTGCAAGTTACAGCAAAGAAAAAGGAATTACAAAGTTAGACCACCATGGTCCAACAAGAGTCTACAGAATTTTCAAATTTCTCAGATTTTGAATGATGTTGCAACTACAACAGATTCAGGCTCTGAAATTTCAATCAAGATTATCTGAAATTTCAATCAAGGTTCTTGGCATCACAAACTGCTCCTTCTCAGAATCCTGGGATCCAAACAAGGACATCCACGTGGGAAATCCATGTAGTTCTTGCCTTTGCTGTAAATCATTTCTTACCCACGCAAATAACAGTCCTGGTAGAACAGCAGGTACTAGAGAATGATGGCATGGACAAGAACCACCACAGACAAATCTGACAGGACAGAACATACCTGCTGGGAAGGAGGGCACAGTGAAAACAAGTGGAGCTGATTCAAGCAGCTGAACACTCACAGCATCAGATATGCAAACTCCAGAAAGCAAGGTCCACACTTGAGTAACTTGCACTCAAAACACAAAGGAAGTGCAGGCTCAGCGCACTTTCAGCTGAGATGTGATACAGACAAATGCTCCATCACTGATTCTTGAACTGATACATAAATTAAAAAATGAATAAACTTCATTTAAATCATTTAAATGCCACTCAGAGTGAATACCTCTGTTACTGTTTGTAACTTGCAGAGGCAGTTTTGCTTGTATTCACAGTTCTTTTCCACCAGTGAAGTACAAAGCATTCATTCACTTCCTACACATCCTACCTTGTAAAAAGCTCCAAGGAAGACCACAGGCCCCTGCTGTTTGACCATAGCACTGACTGTGGGAACTACTGGTCTAAAAGTGCCAGGCATTCCAAGAGACAAGAGGGTGCCTGAATCAGCAAACAGCCTGCAACAGCTCTGGGAACTGCTGGGAATGAGTATCTGCCTTTCACCTGCACCGCAACTCAAAAGCTTGAATACTACAACTCATTTCTTGAGTACCAAGAAACACCAGGTTTTACTTGTATGTGATGAAAGATTTCAAATATGTTGATTTGCATGGAGATATGACCCTTAAAAGAAATAACCAAACAATGGCTAGAAGCTAACAATGTAAGTGTAATCAACTGAAATTTAGCTTCCTCACTTGTTTAAATATTCTGTTCAAAATCTGATCTACCCTGATTTCACTGTGGATCTTTTTAAAGAAAAGTAAATATGTTTAGTTGTTCTGTAAAGGTGGGGCAATGTTCAACAGAAGGTAGAGGAACTACTTGCTGCTACAAATGTCTGCCACAAAAAGAAACTCTGTTTGCCTGACAAAAGAGATGAAAAATGTAAAATCTAAACTAAAACTGAACAAAACAAAAGGCATTTGCAGTATTTGTCTGTTGAGGTCAGCAGTGTTCACACTTTGTGTTTTCCTTTAGGAACTTACCTGCAGGGAGAACTCTGTCAATGAAGAAACAGACTGGAGTGACTACAGAAGGGCAAGAGCAGCCTGATTCTGAACTAACATCACAAAGTTCAGATGTGCTCTGCTGCTCCTTCCAGCACACTGAGACTCAGAACCCTGGGTACATGGAAAGGTGAGAACACCACAAGTTTTCACACCAAAACATTGGAGCATTTTTGCTCTCAAGATGCAAGCACAGAACAGCATTGGTGTGTTGCTCTCAGGGCACTTACAAGTCCTCCTTCACACCACAACAATAATTTTTGATCTATGGATCTATGGATGTTGACTCCAACAGCTACCATATCATAAATCCCACTGTGATGGTTTTTCAAAATCTTTTTTTTTTTTTTTTTTTTTTTTAAGGGGGGACGGTGGGAATCATTTGTCTCATTCACCCATTCCAGAAGTATCTCCCATGATCTAGAAAAGACAAGTTTTATCCAGGCCTTACAGGCAGATATAAGACCTGCTGCTATAAGACCTATTCCAGTCAAAATCTGACTATTTAAAAATCCTGATTATATAGCCTCTGTGAATAACTGATCTCTGAAGGCAGAAGGCAGCTTTGTGGGCCTCTGTGCTAAAACTTTGGAAATACCACAGAGCTCAGAACAAAATGCATTTCAAAACCAAACAAGAAGCCCAGCGGAGTAGGAGCTTTGACTTTACTGAGCTGACTGTTAGCACATTTGGTTTTTTCCTGTCGTGTTAATACATTAACACACATCTCCATTATTTTGTCAGGAGAAATTAGGAAACCAGGTGACTTGCACACACTATTCTGTAGCCACTTGCTAAAAGGTGGCTAATTAAGAAAAAGTCCATTTTGAACTTATACTCTCTCAGGACCTGTATCTTAACAGGAAAATTGCTAGGAATACTCAAATCAAGAGGGAAGAAACAGCTTCCAAATAAGGAAATCCTGTACTACTAACAGGTAATGATCTGTTGCATAGAATCCCTGTCTGACTCATGCTCTGTTCCCTCCCATGGGATGCTAAGTCTGGATAAAGCCACTTTTTCCCTTCAAAGTCAGCAGAACTTTGCCAGCTACAGCAAGCACAAGGAGTGGCACTTCCAAGGCCACAAAAGTTGGGAGCCTCAGCAGAAGAGAGCTCCCAGCAGCACAAATCATCTGCAAACAGGTCAGCATCTGGCTCCTCCCCTTGTGAAGGAAGTACGTGCCATGGAGCATGAGAGTGCAAGGCAAATTCCTCCCCATGACCATCCCAGAACAGACTAGGCAGCTTTATGGGGTGATTCATCTCTGAGAGACATTGCTGTGTGTCTATGTTCAACAGACACCCACTGACCGCTCCTCATCTTTGCATTTCACTACCACCTGTGTATGTTAATGCACAGGATCACAACCATGGTTTTTTATTCTTTAGTATGAAGAGGGCATAAAACTCCCTCATAGAACTCAGCTCATACGAAGACGCTGCTCGTTCAACTGCACCAAGCCTTCTGCAGCAGAGCTCAGTTTACTGCGTGCCCCGTGTCCAGCGCACGGCCTTTCACCAGCAGACAGCCCCTAAAGCACGAATCCCACCCTGCCTGGATGTTTTCCACAGCAGGGGCCCCAGGCTGGGGGGAATCCTGCCTCGGGGAGCAGCAGGAGCAGTTTACCTGGTGTGATCTGGCGGGCACGGTGTTTACCAGGCCCTCTGTGTCGGAGGGCGCCTTCTGCGGAGCCTGCTTAACCGGAGACATCAAGCTCTCAGAGGTACTGCAGCTGACGAGGTGGCAGAGCAGAGTTTGCACGACAATGTTCAAGAGGCACACGAAAACCAAACCAAAACAAAACAACAAACAAAAAGAGAAACAAAAACAAAAGACGAATGACGGCAAGATGAAATGTGGCAGGTTACGCCAAAGTAAAAAAACGAACATAATGGATTCTGAAATAAACACACACAATTCTCCATCTCTCCCGAGACATTTCTCTGTCTTTCCTCTGAGTTTCATTGGTAAGCAACAGGAAGGAGCAGCTATTAACACAGGACAGCAGCTCCTCCACAACCCCTGGTCCTTAGATACTCCCTTTCAACTCAGCCTCTCTAAAATCATGTGTTGTCTTCTCAGTTAACAGTGGTAAACAGCAATTATCTTCTAACTAGAAGCTAAAAAATCCCAGTCACTGAGGCAAATGTTGTACCAGTGCTACAGTTAAAGCCAACACTTGCAAGAGCCACCAGCTCCCTCTACACCAGCAAGGTACTTCCTACCCAACTCTGCATTAGTTCCCTTGCTTTTATAGTTACGCTGTGAGCCCAAAATATATCTCCCAGCAGACACCAGTCTGTGGAGCAATTACCTCAAGAGTCACACAGGACAATTATGCTATGTGCCCTCATATAGCTACTTGAATATCTAATCAGGCAAATCTTAGTTTTCAAACAAAAGGACTGTCTTGTGCTGAGAACCAACACCCCTAAAAGAAGGCTGCTGGTTTTCACCCTCTGATTGCTTCTTTTCATCTGCTTAAAGCAGGACTGAAAAGAAAACAAGCCTGTGACAGAAGAATGAATACCACAGAGCAAATGCCCTTTAAGTTGGTGACTTCTGGGCAATGCAGTGATGAGTCTCTCGGTGCTAGGTCTACCTCCTTGTACCAAAGCACACAGGAGAGTTAAGCAGCCACCTCCTTGGCAGCAGTCACAGGAATGCCCTCTGCTACCACAACCCTCTGACCACTGGGCATCCTTTGCCCTCAGTCTTTGTAGACAGTGTATAAAGCGAGTACAGAAACAAACGAGGACAGTGACATTAAGCAGACCACCTCCTCCCAGGGCAAGCATTTTTTACTCTTTGGTACGTCTTACCATAGCAGATTTACCTCCTCATACATGCAGCAGTTAGAATTAAAGGAAAAAATACTACCCCAGCTATCATGGCAAGGGGTCTTGACTGTCTCAGAGACAATGCATCCCTTCTGTTACCAAAATTATGTAATCGTTAATTGTTTTAGTCACAAAACTCCTCAGATCTACACTATCTCAATGTTATCATTCAGGTTTAAGCAACTAATGTACTTAGATCCCTGCAAGTTTCCAACACCCAAGCTGTCTGAGCCAGAGGAACACTTACAGGGAATTTACTTTTATTTTGACTCACAAAGAGCTCTGAATTTCCTGTAGTTCAGTCAATGCACTAGCAAGTTCACTGTTGGAAGAGATGGAGGGACACCATCTGGGATAAACAACTCCACCCCAGTCAGACACGAGACAATGAAACCCAAGCGCCCAGTGAAATGCATCATCCCTTTGCCAACAGATTCCAGCACAAACTACAGTGATGTTAGTAGAGATCTAGCTGGTTAGTCAGCAAAGGAAGAGGAAATGTGTACACACACACAGGTATTAACAGCAACCACCAACTTGATTAGTTACCATGGTGTCTAGTGGGACTGGAAGAGAAGACCCAGCCCTGTTACATTCCCAATCTGGCGTCTATATCAGGATCTCTGTAAGGAGAGGAAGGTAAGCAGGATCCGATCCCAGCACACCAAGGCAGAAAGAAAAAACAAAACAAAACAAAAGAACACCAAAAGTCAGAGCATGAATGGAAACCGTGGCCATGCAGGGGTTCCAGATGCCACGCAGGGCCCCAGCCCACCTCAGCTCAAGGCAGAATGGTTATCTAGGAGTAAGCGCTTCTCTCCACCACCACACACTGGGTTAGCATCATGTAGAAGACAGTCTGTAAGTCTGGAGGGGGTCACAGCACACTTGGTTTCTTTCTACACATCATGCAGAGCTGGCATGGTCAGTGAAAGCAGGATTTAAACCTCAGAGATTACTTTCCCAAGAGAGTAGTTAACTCTGCTACAAGAAATCACAGTGCACGTACTACTGCTCCAGGCTCAGCACCAGCATGTGTCCTCCAGCAGGAAGACACTGGAGAGCACGTCAGTGGGAAGCAGGGCAAGCAGGCCACCTCAGGCACACTGCTGGTGCATGACACTGCAGGATTCTTTTTGGTTCTTAGAGGAAGGACACATGCAGAAAGGGAAAACCAGGCTTTCCACACAATTCTGAGCACACACACAGCCACCCCTGCTGTATTTAGCCTTACCATTGGGCAATGGCCAACTCACTTTGTCTAAGCTCTCCAACTGGGAAAAGGACAGGGCAAAGTTTAATTTGGAAATCCCCACAAGATTATTTTTGGAGTTATTTTCTTATATCCCACAGGCAACCCAACAAACCTGCAATAAGCAGGAATATTTGTTGGGCAAAGAAGAGAAGAAACTTGTATGTTTGGGGGTTGTTTCTAAGACTAGATACATAATTTTCATTCTTTCTTAGAGAAGCAAATTACCAGCTAATTAGAGAGGAGAGAAAAGGAAGCAGCTCCTTCAACAGCAGCAAGGTTCATCACCACAGGACTCTCATCTGCCTTTGTCAGTTCTTGCTGCTTTTTCATATGCCCACTCAAAGAACTGTGCTTCACTTTGGAGTTATCCTCCTAACACTAAAAACCCTGGATGGTAACAGTTGACAAAACACAGACAGTGAATGAGAATGGATGCAGAGTGGCTACTCCTTCCTTACTTTCAAGTGTGGTGATAAAGGGAGTTTTGGCAAGTATTTTGGTCCAGGCTTAGGTAGCAGACACTGGTAACAGAAAAACCCACTCCTAGTCTTAACACACAGCATTCCTTAAAAGTGCATGTGTGGTGCTTTTCCTTTGGAGGTGGTAAGGAAAGGAGAGCTGGAGGGAAGGGGAACAGATCAGAGCGAGGGGGTCTTGGATTAAATGCTCTGAGGGCATATACCCTTGTGTCTGGGGATCAACTTCAACACCTAGTGATTTTCAGGTGCAACTCATGGTCAGTAGGTCTCTTCAAGCACAGTACAGAGGTAATCACTAAAGGCAGATGATCACAGTTCCACATGACCACACCTATCTCTAGCTGTGATCGCCAAGGCTTGGCTGAAACAACTCCTACCCCCCTTTAAGCCCTCCCTCTGATCCTGCTGCTGTTCCTCACATCAGCCACAGGTGAGGAGGGAGATCTCTTACCCAGAGTATCGTTTTTTAGAGTTGTTCTTTCTGATGACAAGACACACGACAATAGAGATGAGCGATGAGAGACCTGTAACCGTACCGATGGCTATCCCTGCCACGGTGGCAATGGGGAACGCAGGCAGGCTGTCTGCGGAGAGAAGGGAGAAAACATTCAACTCTTCTGCATTCCCTGCTCAACAGAAGTGCAAACCACAAATGCCCTTGAGCCTGGATTCGTTTAGAGGAGGAGGGACTAACGTAAAACCCAGAAATTACAGCATGCAGCCTAAGTGGCAGTGGCAGCAGGCAGCCAGCAGAGTACCATACGAACAGAGCACACACCAGGAATGTTCTTAATGTCACTGTCCTTCAGGAGAGAGTTCATGTTGGACCAAAGGTTTTTACATGTCAGGGAATGTAAGTGACAATGAGGACAACCGTGTCTCATTTTGTATCTGAAGGGGGAAAAAAAACAGGTTACAGCCATCTGGCGATTCCCAGAGAGGTGAACAGGAAAAGGCAGGGACTCTTTGAAGGCAGATTTGGACACAGCACATTGCTAACCCACTAGGAGTGCTGAATGCTGGGTGTTCTCCAGAGAGCATGCAGCACACAGCAGAGCTCCTACCCAGGATCACTCTTAGCAGTGTTTATACATGACTCTGGTGTCTCAAAATACAGCCCTGTACATTTTTATAGACTCATTTTTTTCCCTTCTTAAATCAGGATCATTGTACAATACCAGGAAAACACGTAGAACACGGTATTGCTTTACTCACGTTTTCCCTAATATTATTTTGGGGGAGAGTAGGCCAAAAAAGAGCATCCAGAAACAAAAGCCAATCAGAGAACAAGTACAAAATACTTACAAGTCAAAGAATACACAGACTACCATTACAGTTTTTCCCAATGAGAAAGAAAGTCCTTTCCTTCCCCCCACATCGTGGTTAACACAAGGAGCATCCCAGGCCAGAGGGTTTCTTACAAGACTCCATGCTACTCTAGCTACCTGTCCCAAATAGAAGTGAATCACCAGAAGATCCAAGAGGCAAAACCTACACCTATCTAGAAAAATCTCTCAGACACCTGCATCTGATCATCGCAGAATTGTTGAGGTTGGAAGGCATGTCTTGAGACTGCCTAGTCCAAACCCCCTGCTTAAGCAGGGCCAGGTAGCACAGTTTGCTCAACACTCTGTCCACCTAGGACTGGACTATCTCCAAGGATGGGAGACTCTTCAGGCAACCCAGTTGTCATGGTTTGACACTGGCCCAACGCCAGGTACCCACGAGAGTCACTCGCTCACCCTCTCCTGCCACAGCTGGGCAAAGGAGGGAAAAGAAAAAAAAAAAACGTTAACAAAGGCTTCATGAGTGAGAAGGACTGGGAGAAATATTTCAAGGGCAAAACAGGCTCACCTTTAGTTGCAAAGTGAAATTTATTACTAACAGAAGCAGAGGAGAATCATGAGAAGTAAAATAAGCCCTGAAAACACCTTCTCACCCTCAGTCCCTCCCTCCTTCCCACTGACAGCACAGGGAAACATGGCATGGGGGTTTTGGTCAGTTCACCACCAAGATTTGCTTCCGCTGCTCCAGGAGAGGAGTCCTTACCCTGCTGCATCGTGGGGGCCCTTCCCATGGGAGACAGTTCTCTGTGAACTCCTCCAGCATGGGTCCACTCTCACGAGCAGCAGCCAAACTGCACCTGCTGCAAACGTGAGTCCCTCCCACGGGCACAGAGTCCTCCCAAAACTGCTGCTATGTGGCTCTCTTCCCATGGGGCACATTCCTCCAAGGACAGGCTGCTCCAGCTTGGAAGTAGGGCCCTATCTCTCCACTGGGTCTCCCACTGGATCACAGCCTCCTCCAGGCATCCACTTCCTCTGGAGTGGGCACCTTCTCCATAGGCTGTGGGTGGATCTCTGCATCCCCCGTGGATCCCCATGGGCTGTGCATGGATCTCTGCATCCCCCATGGATCCCCAGGGGCTGCAGGGTCACAGCTGCTTCACCATGGTCTCACCACAGCCTGCAGAGGAATCTTGGCTCCAGTGCCTGGAGCATCTCCTCCCCCTCCTTCTCCACTGACCTTGGTGTTGCCATGTTGTTTCCCTCATATATTGTCACCTCCTCCTCTTGTCTGACAAGAAGCAAAAACCCCCGTGACTTTGATTTTCTTCTCAAGTATGTCATCCCAGAGGCATTACCAGCCTCTCTCATTGGTCCAGTTTTGGCCAGCAGCATGTCCATCCTCAGAGCCATCAGCCATTGGCTCTGCTGGACATGGTGGAAGCTTCCAGCAGGTTCTCACAGGAGCCACCTCTGTGACCGCCCTGCTGCCTAAAACCAGGCTGTGCCAAACCCATACACTAGTCCAGAGTTCAACCACAGCAAAAACGTGGGGTTTTAAGTGCAGACAGAATTTCCTGTGTTTCAACTTATGCTGATTATCTCTTGTCCTGTCACTAGGCATCACTGAAGAGCCTGGCTCAATCTTCTTTAGGTGCTATCAAAGTACATGAATACCTGGAGAGAGGATTCTCCTGAGTCCTTCTCTTTTGCAGGCTAGATCACCCCTCCTCTTCTGCAGGCCAGACAATCCCAGCTGCCTCCATTTCTCCTCATATGAAAGGTGGAACAGTGCCTTAACCATCTTTGTTGGCCTTTGCTAGACTCATTCCAGCAGGGACCACAGACCAGCATTACCCCAAAGCAGGAGCATCATACTGAGAAAACAGGGCTTACATTTAGTCCTGTTCCCTTGGAATTCAGTGACTTTCAGCAGAAGGGCTGTTTCACTGATCATAACATCATTCAGCCAAACATCACATCAGCAGCTTTCTTGGCTCCCCAGTGTGATATGCCAGTTCACAGCAATATGGGAATTCAGGTCTTAGTAAGAAATTAAAAATTAAGATATGAGTGCTACAACTTAAGAGGAAGACATTCTTTCCAGAACCTTTCAGCAGCCCAGGAATCCATCTGCTATTAAGGAAGAGAGTCCTACAAGTGACCACATTCAGATATGTAAGATGTGATTGGATTTGAGGCCCATGCAAAAACGAACTAATTTATTTTGAGGCATATAAGCAGTTCCCTAGTTGCTGTGCTTTTTCACCTTTCCAAAAGTGCAGAAATAAAAGTCTGCAAAAGCATCAAAACAGACATGCATTTCTGACAGCAGACCTGCTGCTGCCTTGTACACCAGAAAACACACATTGTATTAGAGCAAAGAAGCAAGTGACAATCCAAAACTATAGTGCAGAGTTTCTGCTGAAAGAATGATATTAGAACTCTGATAGTTTTGTCACTTCTTTGACCCATGAGGGTTTTTTAGGTTGGTTGAATCTGAGTGATGGACAGCAGTTAGGTCCTGTTAGCAAATTTAAGACTGTAGAAAAAAATGTTAGTGTTTTCATGTGAAACTAAGAGTCTGGCTTTACTGCTTTTCAGAAAATGGTCCCTATAATTTCCAGCATTCCGCAGTTACACAAATTCCTCATAAGCACTTCCAGAGCAGCCAGTGACTTCATTGTGAAAGACAGTCCCAGCTACACAGCGAAACACCAGCTCTGAAAGCCAATATTTAAGTTAACAGCTCAACACAAACCAAAAATCCAGCCATTCAGAGAACACTTTTCACTGATTATTACTGAAATTCAGAGCAATTTCCATTTCACTGACAGCATGTCAGTATCAGTTTTAAGAAGGAGGCAGGAAAGTGAAGTTTCCATTGCTCCTAATGTAAAGATTTTCATACCATTCTAATTTTTCCCCCATGCATGTTCAGATCAAAGATCAACCACCTCCAGGTAACACAAGCTGACTTGAACAAAGTGTTAAGCAGCTTCCTGGTACAAGCAGGGTCAGCCTAATGTAAGAACTAGGAATTCCCTATGAATTTCTGTTGTTTAGCCTTTAAATGGTAGTCCTTTCCAGATTCAGAGAGTCTATTGAAAAAACAGTGTTGCTTTTCATCCCTGCCAGTAGAAGTCTTCCAACACACTTGATGGAGCTGTTCGTGCAAACACCATGTAGGTACTGCAGTGAAAATCAGCTCAGTTAGTTTGGCAATTTTTAAAAATGAGGCCACCATGAAACTTACTAAATGTTTAATCCAAAACCCAAAGCTAACCTATCATCTATCAGATCATTTAAATGTGCAAAGAATAAACGTGGCTTTGAACAGTTTACAACACCAGACATACGATTCAGAACCTTTAGATGTATATAGAGTAAAAACCCAATATGCACAAGTGCCATCATGCATTTATTCCACTTGAAAAAATTGCTCCAGCTCAGTTCAGGATGAGTTACAACCTATTAGAAAAGCTTGAAAACCCATTTTCAGTCTTCCTAAGAACCTGAAGACAAGTGGTGCAGCATTTTTTCCGACGGTGAGAAGCATTTCAAATACAGGGCCCCATTCAGAATCACAGGGAGATTTTCTTCCAGATGCCTCACAAATGGAGAAGTCAGCATGCAAGTCTGTTGAAAAATATCAGCGGAATTACTGTCCTGAAGTCAGTCTTTAGTTGCTTAATCTGGGTAAAAATCTGGAAAGGCTTTTCCAAGACAGACTTTTCCTGACTTTGCCAAACTGCTTCTTCACGGTGGCTAGATCATTGTGAGAAAATAAACAGACCCTATTTTGTATAGGCTTCAAACTTCCAAGAAACAGGGAGTTCCAAGTGATGATTGGACCTCCACAGGTCTTACCCAACCTGAACTGTTCCATGAAGAGAAAAATTAGATAGAGACCTGGCCTAGATAAGAACATGGAATGACCTCGTGAGCAGGGGTAGGCACCTGCTCTAGCAGCAGTATCATTCCAATTAGGACACAGAGATAGGTATCTTCCCTAACATATTAGTACTAATGGAATAGCTGCATCAGCATGGCCATTTACAAATTCAACATTTATTGTTGTCCTTCCTAAATTATAAATTTGGAAATGCAATTACTGTAACAATCATTTCATTGTAGGAAAAACATCACATTTTGGCTGACCTCCAGCTGAGGTAGAACGATCAAATGTTTTGGACGATCAAGGGAAATAAAGAGCCAAATTGACAGACAGAATCTTAGCGCTCTTGAACTGTGACAAATGTTACCAAATGCTAACCAAAAGCCTCATGTGACTGCAAGCAGCCAGGCCCTGAAGTTTGCAAGAGCCACCATGGATTCTTAAAGAATACCTGAGTAAAAGAGACTGAATGCACATTCAGCACAAACACCTTTGCATGGAACACAGTAGCATTTCACTTTCTGTATGTTTGGACCAGATTTATAGTTTTGCATTCCATTAAATATACCAGAAGGGTTTCAAAAAGAAGAGTCTGCTACTTTTTCTCCTTGCTCACCAGATTTCATAAGTCACCCTAACCCTTGATGCAGCATAATGCAGGAAATATATTCATAGGACTTCAAAATGAGAAGAAGCGTTTTCATCAAGCCTTCATGAGCTTTTCCTAATAATTGTTTAAACCACAAGAATTAGTGGGCATAAAGGAAAAGGGTATGACATAGAGTTTTTAAACAGCTGACAGATACTGGTTCCATTATTAGGACCTGGAAGAAGATAATTAAAAAACAGTTGTTCCCTCCAGGCTACTCCCCCACCCCCCAAAAAAGTGATTTAGACAAGGAATGGAGGAAAAAAAAAAAAAAAACAAGTGAGAAGGAAAAAAAATCATATAGGTTGAATGAATACCTTTCTCCACAACTCTAACTCGGATTTCTCCTGGTTTGACAACAATGTCAGGTGGGTTCTTGACATCGCAAATGTACGTGCCGTTGTCTCGGAACTGCATGTTTGATATAGTGATAGAAGCATCTTTCTTGTTTAGATCTCCAGCCCAAGTGATCCTGTCTTTAAATGGTATGTCCTTTCCAGGGTATGACTTCCCATTAGAGTAATAGAAAAACTGCAGTCAAGGAAAAGAGGATATAAGAACAATCCAATTAGCAAGTACGGAGCCACCGTGCTTCTCTCGCTATGACAGCATTCTCCCCGAGCCACCTGTGTTACACACAGCCAGTAGCTGAGGCTTTTCTCCTCCTGCCTCACCACTTCAGTCTGCCTTGTTGCCTCTTGATCACATAACCATGCTTGTACCTCAACCATACCAGCACAAGAGACTGCAAGTTTCAGTTTTCAGTTGGATTTGATTTGTTTTGTGGTTGGATTGGCTGGGTTTGTTTTTTTTTTCTGTTTTGTAGGGGACAGAGTTTAGCAGACAAGGAGGTGGGGGAAAGGGAAAAAAACCTGGTAACCTGATAATAATTAAAGGACAGAACAGTCCTGGAACACAGCCATCTGTCTTTCAGGCACAAGAAGCCACCTGCATGCTAGCAGAAAAAGGATACCAAGTTTCCCACTTGTGTTTTGCTGTGTGTTACTTGCAACTAAAGCACAGCTAAATTAACATGCAATACTCTCCCTTCCTTCCACCCCCTCAGAAAATCCCATGACCAATTTAGAGTATATCTAGCTGTTTTCCAGAAACCTTCAGGTAACTAAATATAACTGTTTCCCAGTTTTTAAGTGACTAAGCTGCACATTGGCTCTGCACTCCCTATAGATGACCAAAAATCTCTGAAGAATAAACCTCTTTAGTACAGACTAAGGAGGATCTGAGTATTTCCTAACTATACCTGCCCAAGACTGGAATTTAGAGCAGTAGAAGTGCATAGACTCCTACAAGACAACTCTGCTTTCAAAAACATGGGATACCCTAAGAGAGGCATCAAGGCTGCAGGAGAATTGCAAGAGCACATTCTTTCTTAATTGGATATCCTGCAAGACAGCAAGACAAACCTAATCAAGAATCAACCTGAATTCCCTCCAGTTCAGTCTCCAGAGAACAGTGAAAGAAATTTAGGACAATATTCCAGCTTCCTGTTTCTCCTGCCTTATTTACAAAGCAGTGTCTCTGCCACAGAACAGACTGCCTACAAGACAGTCATATTTCCATTCAAGTCACCTCCTATCCTTTTTCCTTTTCCTGCCCTTGATCTCAGCCTTGCTATTCCACACCCTCTCTATCAGACTTGCACTCTGAATATCAGGCCTTATCACTTAGCAGCACAAATCTTGTCCAGATCAGGTATGTGCACATCATGGCCATCTGTCCTGCTGCAGTCAATCTTATTTGTTGTCTACAGATTAACATAAATTCAACAAAGTATTTCATGTGGTAGAAAGCTGGCAAGCACAGTCAGCTGGCAACATTTTAGAGGGACTCTGCATCAGTCTGCAGCTTTTCCAGCTGGATTGTAAGCTTTAGCACAGCAGCACTGCATTACCACACCCCTGTGCACAGGGGAAGTCATCCCACTGAAAGTCTAAAAGGCCAGAGGCAGATTCCTCAGCTCTCTAGATGTCCTCACTTGAGGGAGCAGAAATCACAAAGTAAAATATGTCCTGAAACACAAGCTAAGTGACTCAAGCCATCCCTTGTCTATGGTGGAATGAGATGATACCTCTTTGGAACATGTGGTGAGGGAAGTGGATGAGCAGGGGAAGCTCCCAGTCAAGTCAGCCCCACCATACAGCCACAAGATTTGCCAGTGTGATTCTAAAGGGGCACAGGACCATCCTTGTCAAGAGAAGCATGGGCTTAGCTCAGACATAAGCTGATCATGAGATTGATCTTTCAAATTCACACCCACAAATCTATGCAATGCCATGACTCGGGCTCATAAATAAGCACCCCCTCTAACACCTTCCCCAGACCCTCAAAAGAAATGGAATTAACATCTAATTGTGCTGGGTCACTTCTGCTCAAAGATAATTTGCTTTTTTCCGTTGTGCTGAGAGCTACATCCAGGTGGAACATCTGAACTGACTTCAATTCCAAAAAAAAAAGTTATGTGCTGAAACTGTATTCCTACAACTGAGCAGTGATGCAGAAAGGGAATGGCAAACCAGGATATATGGGGAGGGGAAAACACACAAACAGATGGCTTATCTTCAGCCATCCTGTTCAACACTGGCAGGAAATATGCCCTACTTCCGTAAGCTTCTGCCCAACGACTGCTTTGGATTCCCAATGGGAAGAGCTCCCTCTTCAAAACTAAATATTTATTTCACTGAGAATTTTGACCATCTCTGCTCTGAGCAGTGAAGAGCTCCTAGAGTTTAAATGAGCTCACGTCTGTAGCAGAGGAAAGGAGACAAACACAAACAGGTTGAGCAACCTGCTGTCCCCACAGCCTCAAAGCTGTCCCAGAGTTCCTTGTTCTGCTTCCTCTAAATTCTCACTCAGGACAAGGAACAAGAAATAAGCAGAAGTGTCAGAGGAGGAGGAAGAGAGCTATCAACCTACCAAAGCCATTTCTTTGAAGATTCACATCCAAAGGATCTGAGCCTACTTGGGCCCAACATACAGGAACTGAGAAATGACAAACATTATTTGCCTAAGTTCCTTGCTAGCCTGATTTTCACTTGTCAAGTAACTATAATATGAGGATGTAACTGCTTACTGATTTGAGCTATTCAATTCTGTTCTGAAACCAGGGAGACTGGTCTTACTTTAAACCCTTTCAAACAGAGGCTATACAGTACACATGCAAAATAAACAACATCCACAATACACAATGTAACACTGCAATTACAGTGGTAATTCAAATTCTGCAACTGCTGTATTCAGTCAAATGCAAAAGGATAGAGGATTCACAAGATTCCTAGATGCTCATCTACTTCATACATACAGCTTGCATATCAACATCCCTCTCCTAAGACTAGCAGGGTAACTAGTGTATTTTGTGGTCACTGCACATTCCAGTCTTGGCAGAGATCTAGCAGACTGCACTATTTTCATACAACTCTAAAAAAGCCCCCTAAAATCACAGTGACGGACATAAAGCACATGAAGGAGAGTCCAATCCATATCTGCTTGCTCCTTAGAACCAACTAGAAGACCACTGCTCAATTATCCCAACCTCCCCTCCCAGGTGTGTTCCCCTCCAGCCACTGCTTACTGAGATACGAGTGGCTGCTCCCTCTGGTTGAAAGCTCCAGGAGACAGATGCTGCGCTGCTGATCACTTCGACGGATGTGAATGTGCAGGGGAGCTTTGCATCCGTCCCGTTCTCCACAAACATCTCCTCTGGGGTGTTGACCTCTACTGCTGATACTTGGACTGCATGGGAAAGGCAGAGAGAAGAAAGGAGGAGAACAAGACACATCAGTGCTGCTTTGAGAATCAGGAAGATCACATCACACTGCTTAGAAGGGCAGAAGAGAAGAGGCATCAATAACTCCTGCATTGGGTAATTGCACAGACATTGCATTATATCTGCATTATACCTGCAATTACACAAGTATAGAGTAGGCCAAGAATATATTCACTTCTCCTTCCTTGTATTATCTATGACAGGATGTTTTCCACTCACAGATGTTTCCTCTACAACACTTTGTGGAAGTCAATTCTATGGTGCAAAGGATGAGTTTAAAACTTTTTTGTACCAGCAGACAGCAGGCATTGTAATAATTAAGCCTCATCAGAGGAACTAACAACCTGGCCCAGCTATTACTCAGTTTCCTCTCTGGCACACATCTTGTTTCATATCCCCAGTTTTCCCCAGCTGTAGGTGAAACAAAAGCTCACATCCAGAAAGCTGAGGAGCAAACTTCTCTCGCTCCCAGCTATGCCATCTACTGCTCTCTGCCATGCTCCAAGGTCTGTATGTGCAAGACCTCACAAATAATCACCCAGTTATAGTTTAGAAGCATGAGAGTAGTTTTTTTTCTACCTTAGGCACCGTCAAAACAGCAAGCAGATCACAACCACCCTCCAAATTTAAAGTAATTGAGGTTAATCTTGTGCTTGTACTGGTAGTTTTCCTAACAAGTAAGTAAAATTCATAATGATTCAGAAAACAAGTTGAAGATACTCTTTACCTGGCACCTTCTAAAGTGCCAATGCACTATCCCTATCCAGATTTAAGCAGATGCATCTCTACATTCATTCAGGTTTATGTAGAAAAAGCATGATCTTGTGACATCACAAAAGAATGTCTGTCAGGGTTCATGTCACATCCACGTGAAAGTAAAAATCTTGCCAAGTCAGTGTGGGTGGGTGCACATGTAACGTGTGTTCCTGGTACCTCAAATATAAGTTTTGATTTTTATTAAACCATGATTTTCAGCATAGAGATGGTAACAGCAATCTACTTCTGTTCACAAGATTCTATGTTTCTGGGCTCCAGTACCTTAAATCCCCTTGTTAGAACAGGAGAACAAACCTTCCTGCTCCATCAGTACCTCAGCTGATTTGTTTCTCAGCTTTGAACAAAGTTGCTCGAAGTAGCCAAACCAAACAAAGATGCAAGTCAAGGACTGTTTAGAGAAAAAGAAAGAAAAGAAAAACCCACCCACATTAGTCCTCCAATCATGAGGTTTGAGTTTTTAGTCAGTGAGAGCAATCAGCTCAGCAGCCTTCAGAAGTTGGACAGCAAACATCTGACAAGAATGAGCACGCGAGCAGGGTGGGAGAATCGAGCACATCACAGTAATTGCAATAACCAAAACGAGAAGAAACCACCATTCATTAATTCTGCTGTTCAGAGTCCACACTGTTCACTTCCAAAATTCACTGACTCCTCAGTCCCATCGCGTTATCTCTTGATATCTCAGAACCTCATGACGACAATTTACCACCCCTACTCCCCACCCCCCTTGGGGCACTTTTTCTCTTGGAAATGAGAGTAATGATGACAGGAGAATCTATCAGAGCTTCCTTTCTCTGGTACATACTCTGACTATGGGCCAAAAAATATTCTTTTGGAAAACAACAACCAAATATTTATTTGGAACATACAAAGACTTCTAGCAATCAAATTAAATGAACTGAGAGCTGCTGTGCTGTATGTATTTTCTGCAGCTAATGGTGTAGAAAAGAAAAATAAAACAAAATAAAATCCATTGTACTAAGCCCAAACCACAGAACAAACCTCCCTTTCAAGCATAAAACAAGCAAGATGCCCTCAGTATTCGTGTAGGAAGAAAAGAGTCTGCACAGACATTGTCTGCTTGTACATGGTACAGAGAACTCCTTGCCACACACAGGCAGTGGGTAGCACAGATCTGCCTAATTTAAAGAAGTCACTGTTCTAACTCACTAGAACTGTAGTGAAAGTAAAAAAAAAAAAAAAGAAAAAAAAAAAGACTTCTCCCTACTTCTTCCCTAGTCTGGGAAGGAAGGAACTATGTAATCCTGTACAGATATTTCTATCAAGGTTAATTTTCATCTGTCCTATTGTTGGCTCAATTTCATGTTCTTCTTTGCTGATTTTCTCCCCTCTGCTTCTTTCACTGCTTCAAAAATATTTTTCCTGCCTCTGTTGCCTTACAGCATGAGACACAGGCTCCTTAAAACATAACCTGACTGCTTGGTAAGGAGGCCCCAAGATTTGTCACTTGTTCACCCTCAGCCCTCTAATCCCATACTTTTACTGATATGGTGGCTGCTCCCACTACCTTGAACCCTTTGGCCTCCTCCGTCATAATAAAATCCACATGGGTCATCTCCAGCTCTAGCTCTTTTCCTCCTCTTTCCACATTTACCAGGATTACATCCACCTTCCAGCTCCTCCACCTATTTAAATATTCCAGTTGGAGGAAGTTGAGTTTTGAGCCATATTTCAGTCACACTTACACACTGCTCTATTCCTCAAGCTTACTCAGCCTTAGCTCCTCTCAAGAGGAAAAAATTATCACAGGAAACTGTTTGAGAGAGAAGAGTGCTTTAGGAAGGGAAGGTCAGCAAAGCAAATAGGGCAAAAATAAATATTTGCTCTTCTCCCATGCATTGTCCTTGATCCCATCAACCCTGTCCAATTGCCCATAGCCCCAGTATTTCCTTCTGAACATCTCATCTAGCCTTCAACTGCTTTTATTCTTTTCAGCAGAAAAATGGTTCTATTTTTCTCACCTATCATCAAAATAATTTGAAAAACAAACCACCTGTGCCTCTTCAGCCATTTCTTTTAAATCTCTAGTGTTGTTTGAGCGGTTTTACTCCAACTACAATAACCCTCTCCAGCTCCATTTTCCGCCCCCACACTGCAATGAAAACTCTCCATCCACATCTTCCTTTCCAGACAATCCTCTTGTTCTTGAAATAGGACAAGACTCATATTCTTACTAACTTACTAACCTTACTTACTAATCTTTTCTTATTTTTCCCATCATGGATCTTCATCCTTCATCAACGCTCTCTCTATTCTCATGTCTC
This sequence comes from Nicator chloris, assembly GCA_013400495.1. Lineage (NCBI taxonomy): Eukaryota > Metazoa > Chordata > Aves > Passeriformes > Pycnonotidae > Nicator > Nicator chloris. The sequence continues at coordinate 57,520 of WAAE01021212.1, forward strand.
TCTTTCCTTGGTATCTGGCCTCAGAGATCTCATCTGCAAAACAAGTTCAAGCTCCCATCACTGCACTGACTATTCAGATCTGCATTTCTGCTCAGGATCTGTCTCCTTATGTTCAAAGAACAGCCTCAGTCTGACATCTTTGTCAATGCTAAGTTGTCAGCTCACACTAAATGGGACTAAAGCTGAGCTCAGAGCCCTCCACAACTGCTTCTACCACCACGGACCTGCCACATCTCTCCAACTCAACACCTGTGCAGCACCTCTGACTTTGAACATTTCCCAGGTCAAGGCAGTCTTTCAGAGTTTCCAGTCACCTGTTCAGCTGACACCAGACTAAGACCTCCCGTTTGTACGTTGGCCTTCATTGTTGTGATGTCCTTTTTACTCTGGACAGATGGACAGTAACAGACCAGTAAGTACTGCAGTTCCTGGTAACCAAGCTGCTCCAAGGGTGACACTAAGAAGAGGGGGACATCACAATTGCAAGATCACTGCTTACTTCCATGAAGTGGAAATGACACCAAGCACCCATCCCTGTTTCAGCATGAAGAGACTCTTCTCCCCAGCAACATTATAGCATTAGTCTCATCCAAAACTTTTCAAATCCAAACTGTAGCACCTCCTCCTAAATGCTGTCCCTCAGGCTTGGGAAGATCTGCTCAAGGGTGACACTAAGAAGAGGGGGACATCACAATTGCAAGATCACTGCTTACTTCCATGAAGTGGAAATGACACCAAGCACCCATCCCTGTTTCAGCATGAAGAGACTCTTCTCCCCAGCAACATTATAGCATTAGTCTCATCCAAAACTTTTCAAATCCAAACTGTAGCACCTCCTCCTAAATGCTGTCCCTCAGGCTTGGGAAGATCTGCTCAAAACCAGCAAAACCCTTTCACTTCCTTTGAGCCCTCCAAAGCACGTGGTAACTGCATCTGTATGAATCCAACAGTGCCTAAGCTGCCAGTACTTGGAGATCAATGCCTTTTAAAACTGAAGTCATCTTTTCCTACTTTTACTTGTACCCCCTGGTTGCTTATACTTGCCTCATAGTGATTTTTAAAAAAATTTGGGGGGGCAAGAATTGTTTTTATTCTACATTTTTTAATGTAGATATATGGTTGACCATTTGTTTTGGTAACATATCACAAAGAAATCCTGTGCACCAAAGTTTTACACTAATTAACACATAGATAATTAAAATTTCTTTGCAGACCACTGTTTCTACTGCGATCTTGGATCCAATGAAAACGTTCTGTTAATTAAGACTGTGAACACACCAAAATAAACTCAATTCCCCTGGATTCAACTCAATTTGATCACTAGGAGACCTAACAAACCAAGAAAGCAAACAGCTAACACTGTAATCAGAGGCATCTTACTTCCACCAGCACAAACACAGCCCACATGGAAGCTTTCATCAGATTGCTAAATACTGGATGCTTATGGCTGCTACAGTTCCCATCCTAAACCAGGAAGACTCTCATTCCCCTCTTCTTGAAATGGCTAATCATCAGTTTATTAATTAATACAAGCAACTTGCTTTGCTTATCTTAAAGACACCTGGTAATACAGCCGTGTATACAATTTATAAATGAAGTTACTTATGGATGAAAGGTCTTGACAAAATGACAGAAAATTCAGTGTTTCAGTATCTTCACTCTGGTCTCCCCAGCACCCCAGAAGCTTCATCACCATGAACAAAGGAGGATGTGTTTTTTTCTAATGACTAATGGTTTCTAAGGGTTTTAAGTCACAAAAACAATATACACTTGAGAATCGGTGCTTTCATTAACAAATACTCTTACTCAATGTCAAGTGTCTTGTGAAACATCTACTGTTGACAGCATTCTCAACTACAGTTGCGTGGCATTTAGTTCTTTCTCCCACAAAGCAGCTGCTCTGTACAATAAGCATGAAACAAAAGCAGCCAGACCCCTACAAAACATCCCAGAAAGCCAGAACAAAGTTATGGTCCCCAACTGCAACTACAGGCACTTATGTCTCCACAGACCATTCCTTCACTGTGGATAGAACACCTGGTGGAGAAACCTCACCTTTCCTGCCTTAATAGACAGTAGATACGGCAAAATCGTTCCTCTGAAACTGCACGAGATCTGTTAAGGCACCCAGATGCTGGATAGAATTTCCACACAAAGAATTCCTTCACATCATTTAGCCTTCACAGAAAAGTAGAACCCATGCCAGCAGTTCCACCCAGGAGCAAACCATGGTGTACTTCATAAGGACAACAACACACAAGTATTAAGAAGCTACATGTGTCCAGCCCCTCCTCACAGAGACTGTCCCTCCAGCCCCTCTGTCACCACGACCTTGATGTCTGCACTTCATGCATTTACACAGGCCACAAAGCAACACCAGCTACAGAAATGATGACTAGACAGAGTCACACCAACCAGTTCTGACATCTGAGTTTCAAAGCAACAGAAACTAAATTCCATTGCCTCGAAGGAGGACAGAAAAGTTTAATTTCGCTCTCAAATGCCAGTTCACCAGAACAGCTTTTAGCTGCTGCCACAGCATCTCCCCAGGTTGCCAATCTTGTCAAGTAACCCAGGCTGCTGGAGGAAAGAGAGCTTCCTGTCTCCAGTAACACAGCCGGTCCCGCAGCACCCTGCAGCTCCAGGAATCAAAAAGCACAGCTGTGACACCCAGCCCATGAACACCTACCACCTCCTGCCACCATGCTCCTGGAAACCTTCATCCCCCAAGCAGAGACAAGCATCTGCTAACACAACATTCACTTCCTCCTGGCCTCTTAGCACATTCAGCTAAGCTCTGCCTGACTCAACAACAAGGGGAAAAAAAGCATCTTGTCATACCAAGTGAACGGAAAGCAGTTTCATTGAGAAGTCTTGAGCAGGCTGTGGCTAAGCTGAAAAGCAGACAATAACATCCATGTATCTCAGCACTCCATACCTCCATGCACCTACTCTGGCAGGACTTAAAGACAAGTCTCCAGAGTCACCAAACTTTGGTACCTCCTTCTCCTCCCACACTGCAGAGTCAATTTTTGGCGTGTTCTCCTCCATATGACGCAGAGTTGCTCATTGTTCTGCCAAAGAGTAGCAAAAGAACCTATGCTGAGATTTACTTTCAAAGCCCATGCTTTAATCAGAAATGAAGAACAAGCATGAGAAACAGCAAAAAATGCCTGAGCTCCCTTGCCAGACAGGCCACAGATTTCTTGTTCAGTCCTGAGGAAATAATTTCATTGCTATATCACTCTCTCAACTCTCTCATCTCATAAAACAGAAATGCTTGTAAAGGTGCTGAGGCTACAAACAAGTAAGCAGCGTAGCTGCACGGCTTCATGCTTCTGTTACAGCAACAGTCATATGTCAGGTTTGGGCAGATATTTAGTCTTGAGGCAAGCAACTTCTGGTTACTTCTAGTACTTTTCCCTGGGGATCAAAAAGCAACACTTCCCTGCCTATGCTGCAGGCTGGGGCACCAATCAGCAGCTCAGGTACTTTCCAAACCACACATGACATTTTTCTGCTCAACAGCCCTGAAGTGGTTTTCCTTCCATGCCCAAGTAAGCCTACAAGTGATCAAATCCAAGTAAACAGTTCTTGTTGACAAAGCCAAACCAAAAGAGTGGAGAACCCAAAGGGGGCAAATTAAGTAAAGCTGTTCAAAGTGCAAAGGGTAACTGGAACAGCTGATGGCAGCTGTTCTACCTTGGCTGGAACAACAGAGTCACTAACAAACACAGCACATCATTTTCTGGGCACAAGGAAAGATGCCAAAAAATGGGAACTGTGATTACAGAAAGGCAGAAAAGACAGAAAAGTCTCCTTGAAATACACCAGGTTTTTCCCACAAATAGAGAATGACGCTTACTTAACTGAAGATCTGAGAGAAGCTGGGTAGACATCTCAACACATGGCAGAGAGAATAAAAAAAGCATCTCACCATCACAAGCATTTCCTAAAATTGCTATAGCAATCCACTAAAACTGTCACAACTTGTAAGGAAATGAGAGTATTAAGGATCAGAAGTTGTAGACAAAAAAACCACAACAAACAACAGCAAAACCCAAACCCATGGAGTGGACAGTAGAGACTGACATATTGCTGGCTGGAACTAAAGCTTCTCTCCAGGCTTTTTTCTTTTTTTGGTTATTAATACTATCTCAAGTGAAACTATGTTAAAAATACCAGTCATGTTGCCAACTGTTGATGGCATGCAGCATCTTTTTGACAAAATCTATCATTAGCAGCATGGGAACTACCAATTTCCAAAACAAGCTAGGCAGTAGAATTTAGGATGTGGATACACAAATTTCATGAGGAGATATAGTGCAAAGCCTACATATCAGACATAGGAAGCTGCCCTTTTTCTGATCCTTTTACAGTAATCAATCCACAAAGCTGCAACCATCTCAGTCTATACACACCAAGAAACATCTGCAAAAGCTGCACTTTGAACCAGCCAAGGTATCAGTAGCATTCCATGAATAGTCACTCCCATGAACAAACCAGAATCATGTCCATCTCTTGTCAAGTATTGGTATTTCCACCAGCCTGAAAGGTGAGCACACAATTTTTTCCTGTATACAGAGACTCGATTAAAACCTGTTAAATAAAATCCTACCACTTAACTGAGCAAGAAGATAGATGAAATTACATCATCCACGTGATTACAGGGTATTCATGCAGCCAATCTGTCCTGGTGTGACTAGAGACTTACTTCAGCAGTTCAAGCAAATCCAAAGCCCTTGGAGGACCAGATTCCCTACTGACCCGTGGACTGCTGAACACCTGCAGCCAGCTCTGGCACCAAGCTTGCAGCAATCTCACACTTACTTGCTAACTGAATTGCTGAGAAAACTCGTAACCAGCTATAACCTGCAGCAGCACAACCACAAAACCAAAAGGAAAAGCCCATGCTAAATATTTCAATGCATTGTTCCGCAAGAATTTGTCAGTGGTGGTGCCAATTTAAATACCTCATATCCACACTCAGAACGAGATGAATGTGATCAGGAACTAATCTGTGTTCAAAACAGCCCTTTCACCATTGTTTTCTTTCAGACCAGACCAACACCCCAGCCCAGTCCACTGTATACTGTTTTGTACAACCGAGGAGAGTTAGGAAGCACCAAGTAGGAGCTGATTCAGCTGGTTTTTCTCAGGAATGCTTCTTTGGTGAAGAATTTATGGCCTTCCTTGTAGCACGCTACATCACTTTCCCACTTTACAGGTGTGGTGGTTTCTAGAGCCATCCCTTGGATTGGGGCAGCACCTCCCATCAAGCAAGATCCTGCAAGACCTTGATCTGACACTTCAAGACACAGAAACCAGTCCGACTTCAAAACTCCTGCTGCACATACAGCTTTACGGAATTTATTGCCAAGAGGGAGCCCTGTTCACCACCTTTCACTTGCACACATTACAAAAACAAGTTACTGAATAACAGGTGGCTTGCAGCCAACTCTAAACACCTCCAGCAATGGCCATTTCACCCACCTGGAGATGGCCTGCCCTGATTTACCTCCATCTCATGAACTGCAAGTGCCACCAACCACTGGCAACTGCTACAGTGCCCACACTTTAACCTCCTCTTAAGGACCACCAGCCCAATTTGATTTTAAACACTGAAGGTAGGGTAAAACCACTGTTACAGGGCAAGTTCCCTTCGTGCCCCTTAACACCACGTGTGCAAAGCATCAGTGAATGTACCACAAAGCATCTTTTTCTGCAGGGTTGGAGGAAGGAGAGTTCACAAGAACAACCACAGCCTTTCCTTATGCACTTTAAGCCAAAACCTAGCAGCAGCACCGAGAGGAAAGTGCCAGCTCAACATGAAAATGCAGGAGCTGAAAGGCACAGCAGCCAAAGGGAACAATATACAAGGAGTGTGGGCTAACCCCAGCAGGCAGCTCAGCCCTGCACAGCCCTGGTGCCATCAGGGAGAGAAGTGGAAGTGTAGAAGTGAAAAAACTCAAGCGTTAAGATTAAAACAAGGAAAGCACAAGCCATTACCCACTGCTTCCATCAGCAGGCAGGTGCTCACCACCTCCAGGAAAGCAGAGCTTTGTAAGACGTAACAGTGACTTGGAAGACACATACTGTAATTCCAAACAGCCCCCTTCCTCCTGCTTTTCCCAGCTTTTATTGCCGACCATGACTTCTGTGGTGCCCTCCCAACTCCTCATGCATCCCCTAACCCACCTGCTGTCAGGGAGGGGTGACAAACAAAAAAGGCCTTGGGGTGTGTTAGCCAATGCAAACTAACCAATGCAAAACATTGTTATCAAGGCTCTTTTCACCACAAGTCCAAAACATAGCACCACTCAAGCTATGAGGAAATTAACTCTGTCCCAGATGAGTACCAATACGTTTATTTGATATAAACATTTTCATTTTTTTCTTTAAAAAAAGCTTATTCAGGACAAGTAACAGAAGATAAAGATAAAAGAGATTGGGAGGAAAAACTTTCTTTCAACCTGCTCAGCAAAAAATACTGATGTTGCCTTAGGATGCATTGCCACATCTTCTGTGCTATGGGTACTGTTTACTGCTAAACCCTAATCTGAGCAAACACTTGCTTTTCCACATGACTGCTGTTAGAGATAACAGTGAATCACTGCAGTTAGAGTTCCCCAAGTCTCTTTGCTGGCAGTAAAGCCAGTTCAGAACTTCTTGTCCTCTCCTGGCAAGCCTTTTCTTACACATCCTCTCCATTGTGCTAATCATTTCTTGTGGGGTTTCACTAACCCAGACCACTAAAGTAATACAGACAAACAAACCACACACAGAAAAAAAAGACAAAAGGATATATGCCATAAGTATGTCATAAGGATGTAAATGTTTTCACACAGAGTTTCCAGCTTTCTGATGTATTCCTAGGATATTTTGAGTTAGAATTCAATAGTTCAAAAATGTATTTTCTTGAATACAAGGCTGTTCATTTTGTTCATTACATGCAAGTGGTAGAAAGAGCAATGTATGCCATACATGATCAAACCACATCACATCATACCACACTTGGAGAACTCCCACCACAGATGCTAATAATAAGCTTTGGATAGATGACCTGATGATGATCTATATGGCACTTCTCCAGAAAAACAGTCTCTAGAAACTACTCAAACTAAAATCTTTCAAGATACACAGTACAAGACATCTGCCTCATAATACTAGGTTTCTTTTTTTTGGTCTTCCAGCTCAACTCTGTATGGGACACAGGATATCCAGCACTAGTCAGGACAGAGGGATCCACAGACAGGCAGTGGAATTGCTGTTTAATACAGTCAATTTTAATTCAGATAACAAGCAACACAGCCATGCATGCTGTTACTTACACAAGTAATTGTAAGAGACTGAGACTGTTGGATGGCTGGGGCTAAGAAGCATCTGGCCATTTTACCCCATTTTATCACCAAAATATTAAGGTACAGACTTTTCAACATATTCAAGAACTTCTTGCTGCTGCTGCAAGGAAGGTGAGCTAAGAGTTTATCCAGCTTCTGCCTTTGCAGAACCCACTGAGCAGTGCAGGCAAGGCAGTTTTCCTACCTGCAGCATCAGTGGGCTGAGCTTAAAAGGACTAACAGCTTCTGACAGGGGTGACTACAGGAATTCTGACTAAACCTGGCACAAGCACAAAGTGAGCATTGCAACCCTGACTTACGCTGTTATTTTCAGGAAACATTTCAAGCAGTAACTGAAATGGGCTGGTGAGCTCACAGCAGTAACAGGCACTTGAGCTATTTCACATCTCAGTACTCTGCTTGTTACTGACCCATGTGTATGTGCCCACGTGCATTTGTATGAGTGTGTATAAAATGGGCAGTAGGAGAAAATAAATTTCAAAAAAGATCAAGCTTTGTTGGTATCAAAAAGAATAACAATAAAAAAAATCAGTATTATTTCCAGTAATATCTAGACATTTTTTGAGACTATCACAAGTAATCAGGTACCATCCTCATGTCACAGGCAGGATACCACTTTAAGTCATAATTACATGGCTTACAAATGCACAGTTGCAAAATAATTCATTTTCTTGATACTCTTGGCTGGTTTTTCCAGGCTCACTCATGCACAGAAGAGATTATACCTAGATTAACTACTTATGCTACAAAATGTCCCCAGAATCACAGACAGCACAATTGACAATGATCCCTCATTCTTACAAGTAAATGAAGCAACGAGGTTTTCAGATGACTGAGCACAAAGAAGCAAGATGAACTCCTAGCCCACACATGCAGGGGCACATATGAAAATAAGCCTAGAACTGTGTTATCCGTGCCTAGATGTGAAGCAACCGGGCTTGGCAGAGCAAGCTGTGGTGTTTAATGGGGCCTGCAGAGCACAGCACTCTAAGGAGTATTTCTGTCTCACTGCAGGTTATTAGCCACAGGAGCAGACCTGCCACGGAGCATATGAAGAGGCAGAAAAGCAGGCGCAAGGCACAGCAGCCACGTGTGCAGCACATCACCCAGCCCAACACCACATCCAAGCGAGGGAGCAGCTACAGCTCTCTGCAAACACCACTCCTGCCCTTGCCAAAAAAAGCCAGGTTCTGATTTCTGAACCTCTCAGGAGGGCAAAATCCAGCACAAGGAAAGGGACTGGGAAGAGGGTCCTTCAAAAAACATCAGGAGCCTGAATGACACAGGCAAGAAGAAATACACAGCACTCATTACCCAGGACTCCTTAGCACCCCAAATTCAGGGGAAGGTCATCTTTTTCTTCCCATCACCAAACTCCTTTGGGTATGCAAAAGAAGTGAAGAGCCTGCACTCTGATCACTTATTCCCATGCAGAGATGTAAATGTTGCTTTTCATAGCAGACAGGAGGACTAAGGATGTGCAAGGAGAGAAGAAACCAACGCGGGAATAAATTCAGACCTTCTACAATGATCTACTACTCCCACCTACCCATAGCAATACTGTAGCTGTACCTTTTGTTGTGGTCAGGGGAAATATGCTTCCTTCTTCTCTTGCCTCCTTATGTATTTCCAAAGATCTCAGTTTTACTGTAATATATGCATATTTCACATCTACCTACTTAATCCTAGATACTAGCTCTGTCTCTGAAGATACACAGGAAGCCTTAGCAATCTCTACTTCTTTATTGCAAAATGCAGTCATCTTAAACAAATGCAAACAATGCTCTTTGGGACTAGATGTAGGAAGAGAAATAATAATAGGAATTAGATATTAGGAGGAAGTTCTCGCTGTGAGGGTAGGGAAGCACTGTAACAGGTCGACCGGGGAACTCGTGGATGTTCCATCCCTGGAAGTGTTCACGATCAGGCTGGATGGGGCTCTGAGCAACCTGGTCTAGTGGAAGATGACCCTGCCAATAGCAGTGGGATTTGAAAAATATTATCTTTAAGATTTGCTCCAACCCAAACCATTCTAAAACTCTATGACATAAAATTTAAGTTCCTTACCACACAGCCCAGTTTCTTAATAAACCTCTTCCCAGACAGACTTATGGTTTTACACAGTTTTCCAGACATATGAACTGAGGACGCATAAGGCTTCTCAATGTCTCCTACTGAAGTACTTTGCAAAGTTTTACCCACTAAGCAAGTACTGCCAACGCAAAATATCCATCAGTGGATATCTGGGGTGTATACATATTGGATATTCCCTCATTGTCCATGCCTAGCATCTACACACAGTGAGCTGGCATGGGAAAGGTGTGTAACTTCTCGAGTCCAAGTGATATGTGGAACGCTCTGCCCTCTAAGAACATAAGCCACAGCAGAGTTAAGCATCACTTTTGCCATTCCTACCACTCCATAGCCTTGTACTCCTCACTAGAAATATTACAGAACCATCTGGACGCAATCCTGTGCCATGTGCTCTGGGATGACCCAGCCCGAGCAGGGAGGCTGGACCAGATGACCCCACTGTGGTCCCTTCCAACCCGACCCATTCTGCGATTCTGCACTTACTCTCCACCTATACGAGTCATAAGTGCATCATCTGACTGACACAATTGTCAGTCCCTCCACCCAAATACTTCACCACTGACCGAATCAAGTCATTTACCACAACCCCAGCATCCCCATTCCTCGGTCACCCCGTGGCTCTCCCAACAAACACCACCCGCGTCCCTGGACTGAAGAACCCACGGATGGTGCTCAGTCCCAGGCTGGGCTCGGTGACCTCGGGGATCTTTCCCAAGCGAATGGATTCTGTGGAAGCAGCGCTGACACCGGGCCGCCGCGCATCACTGCCCAGGCACAGCGGCACCCCCTGCCCTGCCCACGCCGGCTCCCGGGGGCTTTGTTCCCGGCACACCGACCCTTCCCCCGGTGAGGACGGGGGTCCTCGGCCGCCGCCAACCCAGCTCCAAACCGGGTGGGCAGCGAGCGGCAGAGCCGAGCCCTGCCCGCGGAACCGCCCTCCGCCCCGGGAGCGGCGTGAAAGGGCCGAACCGGCGGCCGGCCCTCCCTCGGTCCCTGACTCACCGGCGGTGAGTGCGGCGGCGGCGATCACCAGCCACGCCGTGCAGGGCCGCCGCGCGCTGCCTCCGCCCGCCGCCATCTTCCAGCCGCCGCCGCCTCCCCGCGGCGCCCTCATTGTCCGCCCCCGGGCCCCGCGGGCCCGCCCCCCGCCCCCTGCCCTGCCCGCCCATTGGCTGCAGGTGCTGTCAATCACACACACCCCCCGCGCCCCTCTCGCCCCGCCCGTGCCCTGCCCCGCTGCTCCACAACGATTGGACAATGGAGCCATCAGTCAAGTTCAGGTGACCTATGGGCGCGGGGAACGTACTATCCCGCCCCCCAGCCGGGCGCGTCGCTGGCGCCCCCCCGCGACGGTTCGGCGGTCCTGCGGGGGGCGCGGGCGCTGCGGGGCCGCTCCCGGCCGGTGCATCCCGGGGATCACAGAAACGCTGAATCATAGAATCGCCAAGTCAATGAGGCCGGAAAAGACCTGTGAGATCATCGAGCCCAACCTATGACCCAACACTACCATGTCAATTTGACCACGGCACTGACTGCCGTGTCCTGCCTTTCCTTAAACATCTCTCCAGCACCTCCCTGGGTAGCTCATCCCAATGTCTCATCAACCTTTCTGTGAAGAAATTCCCCCGAATGTCNTGCCCTGCCCGCGGAACCGCCCTCCGCCCCGGGAGCGGCGTGAAAGGGCCGAACCGGCGGCCGGCCCTCCCTCGGTCCCTGACTCACCGGCGGTGAGGGCGGCGGCGGCGATCACCAGCCACGCCGTGCAGGGCCGCCGCGCGCTGCCTCCGCCCGCCGCCATCTTCCAGCCGCCACCGCCTCCCCGCGGCGCCCTCATTGTCCGCCCCCGGGCCCCGCGGGCCCGCCCCCCGCCCCNGCTCCCGGCCGGTGCATCCCGGGGATCACAGAAACGCTGAATCATAGAATCGCCAAGTCAATGAGGCCGGAAAAGACCTGTGAGATCATCGAGCCCAACCTATGACCCAATACTACCATGTCAATTTGACCACGGCACTGACTGCCGTGTCCTGCCTTTCCTTAAACATCTCTCCAGCACCTCCCTGGGTAGCTCATCCCAATGTCTCATCAACCTTTCTGTGAAGAAATTCCCCCGAATGTCCAACCTGAACCTCCCCTGGTGCAGCTTTAGGCCATGTCCTCCTTGTCCTGTGGCTGGTTCCCTGGGAGAAGAGGCCAAACCTCACCTGGGTCCTTTCAGATGGTTGTAGAGAGTAATAAGGTCACCCCTGAGGCTCCTTTTCTCCCGGATGAACATCCCCCACTCCCTCAGCCACTCCTCACAGGGCTGCCTCGAGCTCTGGCACTGTCTGACATTTACCCTGCAGTGCGGGAAGCTTATCCAAGTGCCTTTGGAGGCATGGTACCAACCATTCCAGCCACCACTGAACCTGTCTGGACAATCACTCACAGTCACAAAACTGACAGTCACTCCAGTGGAGCTGTGCTTCCTGCAGTGAAAGAACACCACAGGAGCTGTGGGGTGACTGTGGTCCATAAGGACCATAGCGGTTTGTTTGATCACTGTGGTGTGGCATGGTGTTGGAGCACTCTCAGCTATGGAAGTCTCCTGCTGTGCATCACTCAGCCTAGTTTCCAACAGGGAAGTGACAGCAGGAGCAGATCCCAATGCTCATTTAGTGTCCCAACCCCTCTGGCAGCCTCGAGTTTCCCTGGGCGCACGTTACGGCACCAGTTTGTCCCAAGGGAAGCAGGAGAGCGCTGCTGCAAGCTCTGAGCACAGACAGTGGTGGTTCCTCCTGCCTCCACAGAAATCCTGCCTGCTGTTCCCTGTTAACTCAGAGAGCCTGTTTCGGCGTGCATTGCCTGTAAGCACAAGCTCCTTCAGAAGCTCTCCTGCTGCAGCAATCACACAATCACCTTTGCCTTTCGCCTGAAAATACCTGCTTGGAATTTCCCTCGGCTTGCTGACTGGACTCCCAGCTACTACACACCCCTTGAGACCAAGCTTTCATCCTTCCCTCTTCCTCCTTGCTTCTGAGAACCTCTTTGTTGTGCCGTGTTTTCCCAACCATGCATTTTAAAGAAGTTGCACAAGCTGAGTCATTTCTCAAGGCTATTGCTCACTGCATCCCTGAGCCTCCAGAAGCCTGTGGGGTGCTTTGCTCCTGCCCAGTGCTCCATGGATGCTGGTCCTCACCCAGATCCCTGTGCCACCAGTTTCTCTGCCACTCTCTGGACACCTCATCACATCTGCAGGTGACAGAGGCCACAGGAAAGGCCACTGTGTGCCATGCTGAGGAGGGCTGTGACAAAGCAAGCCGGCAAAAACACAGGCAGATTTTTTTTTCCAGCTGTGGTGCCAGACACCACCTTACAATTCTCATGGGATTTAAAATGTAACAGCTTATGCATCCATTATTTATACCCTAAGGGGAAGCTCTGGAGCACGTTCCTCATCTAACGGTTGTGCATGTTTTCTAGAAACCCAGGCTAGCAGAAATCAAGGGCACCTCTTGGGAATAAATACCAACAACACAGGCAACTCTTTGTATTACAGGGAAATATCGCCTTGTTTGGTTGGCACCTCATTTGACTTCCCTTGTGGGTGGGTCTTTAGCCAATTCATCAATAGCCCTGCTTTCCAAATGGAGCAGAAACTGATAGGCAGTGATAAAACTTTCATTCCAAGCCCTTTTCCCTCAATATTATCCTCAGAGCTCTTCCTTTCCATGGAAACTCCGCCCAATCTTACAGTTCTCCTGCGTGGCTGGAAGCGCTCTTACCAGCATGGAAGCACCTCAGTAACCAGAGTTCACTGTTTACCTTCAGATCCTTCAGTACTGCACAGTTTAAAACTGTTCAGTCCTCTGAAGAGGCCAAGCTTCACCCTTCTGGGTATTTTTGCAAGATAGTAAACCTAAAAATTTTTTTTTTTAATTGCATTTTTCTTATTCTCAAATTGACTATCCTTCACAGAGCTCACGTTTCCTTTTTGTGTACTAAACCTGATTTGGCCACACATAGCCCTTACCTACACTCTCCCTTCCCTGACAAAGCTGAGATCACATTGCCACAGGAACAGCCCTGACTTCCCTGTTTGCTGTGTAGTAACACAGATGTTCAGTACAGAGAACACCTGGGACAATATCTGGTCTACTTACAGCAGATCATTCTTTGTCCAGATAGATATGATCAAATTATTCTCTTCTGCTACTTCCAGAGAGGACATGGGGTGCTGGGACAACCTAATTTGTCCCAAGGAACATATAATGGATCTTATTCCTTCTTGCTGTGTATGTTAGAAATTCAGATCTTTGTTATCCTTGTTATCCTTTGCTTTGGAGAGGTCTCTAGCAGCTTGCCACAGGGAGCATGCAGGATTTTGGTGTTAAAAAAAAAAAGAGGAGGGAGTAATAACTTCTAGGAGGAAAAGAAAATATATTGACTGATTTTACATTTTTAATGGTTTTGATTGTTTTCTCTTTAGCCTGCATCTCTGTACATCCTAGAGGAATTGTACAGTATACACTATTTAGTGTGCAAAGATATGCACTCCTGCAAAAAAAAATCCCACCCAACATACTCATTTCCAATTAGTGATAGAAAAAATTAGTGAGAGGAAAAGGAAAAAACCCAGGCTCTATTTGTACAAGAAAGCATTGTGTGTCCCTTACAGCAGTATTTTTTCTTCTGCAAGTTGGGAGAAACTGTGACTAGCAGATAATGCCACATTCATGTTTACTTTGGTGAAATAGAAACACTGGGGTTTTTTTCAAAACTCAAGAGCTGGCAGCAGCACAGTAATTACATAGAGACTTTGAAGAGTTTGGGAACTATTTTTCACAGAGTCAGTGTTGTTGAGGCTGGAAGGGACCTGGGGAGATCACCCAGCCCAACCCCTCTGCCAAGGCAGGGTCACCTTGAGCAGATTACACAAGGAAATGTCCAGGTGGGATTTAAATGTCTCCACAGATGGAGAATCCATTACCTCCATGGGCAGCTGTTCAGTGCTCTGGCCCATTAGCACAAAGTTCTTCCTCATGCTGAGTGGAATTTTTGTGATTTAGTTTGAGGCCATTGCTCCTCATCCTGGCACTGGGCATCACTGAGAAGAGCCTGGCACCATCCTCTTGACACCCACCTTTGAGGTATTTATACACACTAATGAGATCCCCTCTCAGTCTTGTCTTCCATAACTTGGCTTTTTCATCATTTGATTGAGAAGAATGTCTTGGATCACCCACTATGCAAGTATAAGTGTTCTCAGGAAAACTTAGGACGGAAAAGGACGGGAATGATGAGCTATTCCAGTGCTGAATGGACGCTAAGGAACAATTTAAGTCATGAGTCTTCCTGATAACCTTGATACATAAGAAAGCACATAAAGTGGAACCAGTTTGTCTTCCTGTCTCTCCCTCCTACCTTTCCCCCAGCTTCTTGGAATATATTGGACTATAGGCAAAATTAGTTTAGAGACTGTTACTGTACAGAGGAAAACGCCAAGATAACACTGACCTCCACCGTGACCAGCATCAGCATTCCAAGACTCTCTATAAGCACGTCTGCATAAAATCATCATCTGTAAGTTAGGAAAACAAGGTTGCCTCAACTCGGCTGTGGTACGGTCTGAAATTCTGGAAAATAACCACGAATTTCCCCTCACCACGCTGTATGATTCTCGCTTGCTGCTGCGGTCGATGGCTCGCCGTGTAGGAGCAACTTTTGCACCCACAGGCAGACAGGGCTGCCGCGGTGCCCGTCAGGAACCCGGGGAGCGCCGGCAGCCACAGAGAAGCGCCTGTGCCGCCTCAGGAACCGGGAACACCGCGGGAATTGGGACAAGCCGGAGCTGTCCTGGGCAGGGGCTGCTCGGCGCCACTGGGGCCTTCCTCTGCAGGGGAGAGAAAACACTCCTCATGGCGGCTCGTTGGTCTAGGGGTATGATTCTCGCTTAGGGTGCGAGAGGTCCCGGGTTCAAATCCCGGACGAGCCCAGCTTTTTCCTTTTTATTTTCTTCTCCGCAGCAGCGGAGGCTGACAACGGACGGGACTGACAACGAGACCCACTCGTTCCTTTTAACTGCAAGAAAAAGCGTTAAGAACTCACCATGAGCGGGCCGCTTCTCTTCGTCTCGCACCGGGCGTCGCTACTCCCATTTTTCCCAGGCAGACCCCCGCCCTCTCCCTGACCGAGCGAGCGCTACGAGCGACCTAACCTCAGCACGGCTGCGGCGCCGTCCCCGCGGCATGAGGAGCAAAAGCACAGTAGGGCCCCGCGACGGCAAAATGGGAAGCGCTCCCGCGCCCCCTTCCCAGCGGGCTCGTCCGGGATTTGAACCCGGGACCTCTCGCACCCGAAGCGAGAATCATACCCCTAGACCAACGAGCCGCTCTGTAGGTACTTTCCCAGCTCACCACTTCACTGTCGTCCGGCCTACTCTCGCCCTGGCCGTCGTGTCAGTGGTTGTGTAGGTCTGTCCTTGCCAATCCCCACCAGCGGCTTTGCCCAGCGCTCCGGAACACATCTCTGCTCTCCCGAACTGCGGGGCTGCGGCCATTTCTCCCTGCTCGGCCCGTCCGTCTCCTATCCCAGGGTAATCCCTGGCATCGCCCTTCCCCCGACCCTATGGCTCCGCTCGTTAGCGATGGCTCCACGTCCCCGCGGGGGGTGCAACGGTCCCCGCGGCGCTCCGCTGCTTTCCCCCGCGCAGATCCCGCTCCCGCACTCATCTGAGGGGCGCAGGAACAACCCAGCCTTTCCATCCCCACTTCCACTCCCATTCCCACTCCCGCTCCGCGCGCGCGGTGGCGCTGGAAGCCGGGCGAGCTCGTTCCCAGAGCATGGGGAGGCGGAGGAATGGGACACCCCACATCGCCCCCCCCCGCAGCGGCTTTTGGTTCGTCCCGGGCCGCGCCGTGCGCTGCGCCCCCTGCCGGAGCGGGGGGTCGCACCGGGTCCCCGCGTGTCCCGGGCGCGCTCGGATCCTGCCGGGGCTGATCCAAGGGCAGGACAAGCGCCCACCGGAGCCACAGGCATCGCCTCGGGGTTCTGAGCCCACAGCAGCCTCCTGGCTGGAATCCCGCTTGTCCCTGATGTGCTGTGTTCTGCTAATGCTTCCTGACATCCTCATGCTTCCACGCCTCTGCATTCCAGACTTTTTGAAAAAAGACACAGTCCTCCCTGTTCCTCAGTAGTTGCTCTCTCATATTACATTTCAATTTTGAAGTCCTAATGCCAGTGGAAATCTCACCCCTATTTTGCCTGCTGCTACCAGTTCTGTCCATTCTTCCTTGGGCTTCTTTATCTCTCCAGGAGGAAACAAAACACACAGATTTTTGTTTTGCTTTGGTTTCATTCGACATTTATTCTGTTTCTCTCTCCCATTCCCGTGCTCGGGACACACATACACATTCTCTACACAAGCACACATATATCTATATGTACAGTAAGGCACAACCACTCACAACCAGATGGGACACTCTGCTGAGAGCAGAAACAGAGGGCAGCCAATGATTGCAGCCTGCCCTGGAATAAAAGCTAGAGCAAGCAGATTAAAATGGATTCAAAGGCAACAATGCTTCGCAGCATGGCTCAAAAGGGTGTGGAGGTCCTGTTTGCCAACAAGCCCGTGATAATTTAGGAGGGCAAGCGCTGCTGGCTCTCAGCAAGTGTGACCTCAGCCCACGTCACACTATGGACATTTTGTTCGTGTGGCCAACACAGCTTCAGGCACGGCTGTCAGGAAACTGGTCATGTGAGGGTCTGTTATCCACCTTCCCCCAAATAGTCTCCAGATTGAAATCGTAGTGACTGCTAGCCCATGACTTTTAGTAGCCCAAGAGTGAACACAAATCTAGTACAGTACATAGGTGCCTCAGAGGGACTGGCTGCCTGAGCTTCGCGAATTCAGCCAGGCAACTCCACCGGAAAGTCAGCCAGCTCGGACTTCTGCTTTGACGTGCACAAAATTAATTGGCTGTTTCCAGGAAGCTGGGATGCTTTCTATAAGTGGCTCTTGGTGGCCACACACCAGAAGTTTCAAAACAGACGGGATAGGGGCTGGAAGTGAGAAAGACTGATGGGCAAGCAGCCCTTCTAAATCTGACTGGAGTGGCTCTTGGTGGCCACACACCAGAAGTTTCAAAACAGACGGGATAGGGGCTGGAAGTGAGAAAGACTGATGGGCAAGCAGCCCTTCTAAATCTGACTGGAGCCCAGAGCCAGATAAGAGAACTTGCCCTATTGACCCACTCAGCACATCTTTTCTTTGCTTACGATCCGCTGGTTGTCACTTTCCACCACACTAAAAGCACCCCAAAGCTGAAGCACTCAGGACCTACCAGCCTACCACAGGTGGCTGTTTCACAGATCAGCCCCACTTCAAAAGGATTTTATTTTTATATATTTATATATTTTTATGATCAATGTTCTAGAAGTTTTCCCCATGTTCAGGGTTCACATTGTCTGCCATACAGCACATATGGAGAAAACATACTGTTTCCTATTGTTAAAACATTATTTACTGAATTTTTAAAACCCAAAGTACTTTAAAAGAAGCTACCAAAAAGGCACCATACGTGTATGTATGTACGTAACTGATGAACTTCATCTAAGACCAATGCAGGGGAGAAGAAAACATTTTGGAGCAGGATGAAGAAGCAGAAGGACCATGAGTGGTGGTGGCTGCTGGCTCCAGGACACTGTGTATCAGGTCTCTCAGTCCCCAAATATCACCAAGGAACGCCAGCCAACACCTGAATTTTGACATCTGAAGACATTGCAAACAGTATCTTGTTCCAGCTGTCCCAAAATATGATGGTGCAAAGCAGAGAGCCAGTGAGTGGCCACTCAGCTCTGTGATGAGTCTGGACCTCAGGGGATTTCTGCATTCTGCTCCTCTCCTGCCACTGAAGGTTTTCCGGTAGCTTCCATCTCGATTGGGTTAGATGGCTCCTATCCACACGTTAAGTCTCCTCTGCCCTGACTGGGTATGTCCTTTAGAGAGGGGAAAATAAGGAAATAATGAAAAATAATCATAGGTCTAAACAAAGACAGTGCTGGGATGTCCTGGGGATACTTTGGTGCTTTCTGTGCTAGAAGGCAAAGGTGAGCTGCAGCCTGAGCACCAGAATCCTTCCTTCAGCTGCTCCTTGCCAAACCAAGGAAGCATTTGAAGAGGAGGTGGTTGAGGTGGGATGAGACACATCCTCAGGCATCTGTGGCTATGTTATCAGTGGTTACAGAACACACAAGAAGGTGCATGGAACAAGGCCTGCTTCAGCCAGCAGAAATCCTCTTTTATTTCAGTGGCAAAGGCCCATGCTTGCACGCTTGCAGAGCTGATCATCAAAGTGGTGTGCCCTGGGTTTGCTGGCAAAGCTAACAAGCTAAACACATAGGGAATATATGTATGTATACATGTGTACACACAACGTGTGCACACATACAAATATTTACATGTAAGGAGTCATACTGATATAGTGTATA
Source organism: Nicator chloris (assembly GCA_013400495.1). Taxonomy (NCBI): domain Eukaryota; kingdom Metazoa; phylum Chordata; class Aves; order Passeriformes; family Pycnonotidae; genus Nicator; species Nicator chloris. The sequence continues at coordinate 76,440 of WAAE01021212.1, forward strand.
CGTGGTTACTGCTGGGGAAATGTGCTTTTTACTGCTAGTATTTTCAGACTGCTTTCAAAACAGCAAAGCAGGAGTGTGCCTGGTGAGCAGAGTCTCTCCGTTATACTCAATCCAGAATCAGCTTTGCTTCTTTTCCATCCTCTCTGTAACACCACCCAGGAGGGCTGGTTGTTTTGAGTACCCTGCCTCACAGTCTCTGCAGGCCTGAGATCTGAGGCTTTTGACATGTGGGGAGCAGCAAAATTGTTGTGTTCTGTCACAGTTGTGATTTTTGCTAACAGCAAAACCCTCAGGTGCCTTAGGAGCCACCATCACGCTGCCCCATCTTACCTGTGTGTCACAGCTACGCTGTGCCCTGCTCCTGCGTGACTGACACTGAAGGCTCACTGGCAGTCCCTAATCCCACTGCATCCTGCAGTGGTTCAGGTGCCAGTGCTGTTTCTTCAGTGTCTGATGTTCTCTGTGTGTCTGTACTCTCACTGCTCTCCCTTGTTCCAGCTTCAGCTTCCTCTTTCTCCTTGTCCCCCTTTCCTTGTTCACAGGCAGTGCTTTGCTGCTCTTCTCCCTGGGGACTGTCACACACCTCATTGTTTCCAGAGGGAGGCTGAGGAGAGTTCTCCTCTCCTGGGACATCGTGACACACTTCCTCCTCCTTTGTATTCCCTTTGTTATTCTTGCAAGGAGTAATTTCCTCTGCCTGTTTATCCCCTTTTTCCCCATCTTCTGATCTACTGGATCCTCTCCTTGACGGGGGCTTCTCATCAGACTCTGCCTGTTGCTTCTGCTCTTTGCTCCCTTTTTCTTCATCCTCTGATCTGCTGGATCCTGTCCTTGATGCTGGCTTCTGGTCAGACCCTGCCTGTTTCTTTTGCTCTTTGCTCCCTGTTTCCACCTCCTCTGTCTTGCCGTTGGGCCCAAAGACCTCATCTTCCCTGGCACCATTTTCTGGAGAGGACAAGTTGACCCCTAAATCTTCCCCGTCCCCGTACTCGGACAGAGATCTTCGGAACCTCCGGGAGGGAGGCCTGCGCTTTATCGATCCTCGCGTCCGCACCTGGGAGGCAGGAAAAGCAGACATTGAAGCAGTCAGGAAAGCAGTAATGGGAAGCAGGAAAGAACAACAGAGGAAAATGCCACTGCATGTACCAGCTTTTTCTGCTCTTGGCAGGTGTTGAGGAAGGAGGCTGCACTCCAGCTGGTGATGGTGAATGCAGGTTATAGCTCCTCACTTAAGTGCCGAGCGCTCTGGTGACAGCTGGCAAACTGCCGTGCTCTGTGTGGCTCCCTAAACTGAGCCTCAGCCACCTCGGACATTCGCTGGCACGTGACACTCCCTGGCACCAGCCACCCCCTCACTGCCGAGCTGAGGTGACTGGGTCCTGCCCCTTCACCCCTTCCTTCACACACTGGCCAGGAAGGCTGCTCGGAGCTGCTGGCAGGCAGAGAGGACACTCCATACAGCTACACTGAAAGGCTGTTTGGAACCTGGTGCATGGTTCTTCTCTCTTGGCCACAAAGACACACTTTTACAGCAGGACTGAGGGCTCAGCCTCCTCTTCCTCTTCAAGCAATAAGCAAGCCTTGTGGAACGGAGAAACCCCAGCACAGGTATCCTACCTTGTTGTAGAACTGCAGCTGAGTGCTTTCTGGGGGCTGATCAAAGCTGACTGGCGTCTCGCTGGGCTGGGGCTGGGTCCCTGGGCTGGTGGGCGTTGAGGGAGGCGTGCTGAACGGAGAAACCAGGACTTTCAGCCCAGGGCTTTTGGGAGACACTCCCGGCAGCAGAGCAGCTGGAGCAAAAGCCAGATTGGCCTGCAATGAAAAACCCCCATTAGGGGCATGGTGACAGCAGCATGTGCTACACACGATAACCACACAGGGGAACCTCTGCCCTGCCACATCTCTCAGCTGTCACAAGCCACAGACCTCCTGGTTGTGGGTTTCTCTTGGTGACACTGTCAACAAACAAGTCTGGGCAGAGAAGTTATGACTGGACATTTGTCTTTCCCTGGCAGCTGGAACTCTGGACATGTTCTTTTGTCATCCTGAGGCCTTTTGGGATTTTCCAGTGACCCAGCCAAGCCACCACAGTCTGCAGTGGCTGAGCTGGCAGAAAATCTGAACATACAGCCAGCAGTGGTTCAAGATTTAAACCCTCCTGTGTGTGCCCAACTGGAGTTTGCATTTTCCAGCCTGATCTGCAGGTCTTGCAGAATGACTTGTGCAGTTGTAAGAAGACCATGGAAAGCAGCAGGCTTGTGATTAACTGTGGCAAAGCACTTCCTGCTGCCCTCTACTGAGAAGCTCCCCTGGGCAAATGTCCTTGGGTGCATCAGGAGGGACAGTGCTATGAATAGGCTCAGGTTGTGTCAGGGTGGCCAGGAGGCTCTGGAGTGAGACTCCAGAGTACTGCTGGGACAGGCAGCTGGCAGGGGCAGGGCACTCTGTCTTCAGGCCATCAAGTGCTGATCTGCCCTCAGCAGTGCAGCTCAGGCACCACAGAAACATAAAAAAGGGCAGGAAGTGCTGGGTGTGTTTGTGTGTATCTGCAGGAATCCGGATGAGGGAAGTGCAGTGCAGAACTTCCAGGCACACACACACACAGGACAAGCCAGAGCCTGGAGCACACACCCTACTGCTGGGATTGTCACTGCCTGTGCTCAAGGCCAGCTCCCCAATGGAGTGCAGAGGACTCAGTGTGAGGGACAATGCTGTGAGGAAAGAGCTGGAGGAAGTCTCAGCCAGAGTTTCCCTCACTTTCTCTCAAGAGCTGCTCTTAAACTGGGGCTCCTGCCCCTGCTCCCTGTTTGAGCAGTGTTGCTGCCATGCCCGGCCATGTATTCCACAGATCCAAATCATCCTGATCCATGCACTGACATGCTTATGGAAATACCTGAAGTGAGGCCACTGCCCTGTTTACCTGGCTGTCACCCCTGGCTCCTGCAGCCCTTTCCCTTCCCCTCTGGCTGCTCTGCAAGGGAAGTAGCTGTGACCAATGCCAATCGGTTTTAATTTGCTGGGGAAGCCATGTGGGTTCTGCCAGGACCTACCTGCAGCTTTTCAATCATGGGTGAGCTTTTCACCTTGACCTTGGGAATGGAGCAAGCATTTGGCGACCGCTTCTGCGAAATAAAATGAAGCAGGAAAACGTCAGTGTAGTAGGTGAAAAAGAGGAAATACAATAAAGGCAGAAAACTTGGAAGAGATAAGCAGCAACTGCTGGTAGGGAAGCAAATGAAGCTTCATAATAGTGTTTCCACACAAAAGTTTCTTTTTCTTAATTCCTGACCCCGTTCTCCTTTTGTTATCTAGCCATCCTAGGGCTAGATACATGTACCCATCCTCTGGGGAAAAAGGGCTGCTGCCTGCAGTGTCTGAGTTAGGTGATGCATGATGGCTCTGCTCCTACATTGCCTTCACTAAGGTATCTAGCCTGTGGCACAGTTTCCCCCAGTATTATTTCAGGACAAGGCAGATTAAAATTCTACCTCTTAAAGCCTTAATGTTGGCAAATATTATGAACTTTCTGCAATGGGAAAGACTTTCTGCCACCACTTGAGTAACCAAGTTAAAGGATATCCAATTAGTATAAGCAGGAAGGGCCTAAATGGCAGGAAAGGCAGAGATATGAAAAGGCTGGAAGCAGTTTGGGAAAGAGAGAGCATTGCTTTGAGAAGGGGCATATTGCTTTTTTGAGAAAAGGAAGGAATCTAACATTTTAAACCTTAATGTTCCTTTGGCATGGAGGCAGCAAGAGCCTGTAGCTCACAGATAAGAAGGACAAAGAATTACCTGCTTGTTAAGGGCAGGTGACAATGTGAAATTTGGTGGGTAGACCTCATACCCTGAAATACGGAAGGACAGAAGTGACCAAAGAGGGCCTGAAGGTAAAATTTCACAAGGAGCAGCCAGCTTACTGGGACCTGCTCATTCAAGGGTCCTAAAGAAATATTCTGTGGGTATTGCCAACAAATCCCTCTTCAACAAAACCCTCTCTTCACTCTGGATTAATTATTCCCTTTTTCTGAAAATGGAAAAATCTCATGAGCAGAACTATTACCATTATGCTCAATAAACAGCATGAGTGCTCCCTGTTCGAATCTAATAAATACCAGTGGTTCCTGAACAGTGGTAACTGGATGGATCCATCAGTGAGCCAAGGGTGCAGAAATGGGCTGTGCATCCATGCCACAGGAGCAGGGAACAGCGTGGAGCTGACTCTGGGTCAGTACATGTGTGAGAGCAGGGGCAGGTTTGCTGCTGCATGATTGATGGCTTTGGCTGCACAGCCTGACCTCTCTGCCACCTCCAAACTCGTGCCTCAGGAGAGAGCAGGTTGCAGAGAGGAAAGACCTTGTCCCCCTATTAAATTGATACTCACTTGCTCATCATTGTCACTTGTCTCAGTTTTGTGGGAATACAAGGGAAGGGAGCAGGGTGGTTTCCTCCGAGTTGGCTTATGAGGTGGTACCTAAGAGAAGAAAACAACCAACTCAGCAGCAGGGAAATCAGGTTTCTTAAAAAGGAAGTGAAATTCAAGCACCAAAGGGCATGCTGTGTGAGTGACCTGCTCGGGAGGCAGGGCTCAGCCTGCCCCAATGAGTCATCCAAAGGCAGCAAAAGATGGTATTAGCACATGGGTGTGCTTGTGGCATCTAGAGCCCAGTTCTAGTGTTGGAAGAGTATCTTTTTTTTTTTTTCTGTCTTTTTCTTTGTGCAACAGACACTATTCTAAGCTGTGGAGGGTGGAGAAGCCTTCCCAGAAACTTTGTCTTGCAAAGCATCCTGCTAGAAACCCCTTGACACTGAAGAGGTTGCTACTGTTCTCTTTCCTGTCATTAGCAGAATTTCCTTTCAGTGAGTCTCAGCTGCCTACCTGGTTCATGATTTCCTACTTTATCTCTCATATATTTTAGGGGCAAAAAGGGGTATTCTGACTTTTTCAGAATTTCAGCCCCATTTTTTTCTCCTGAATGAAGGGAAGCAGTGCACAGGGACAAGGTCTCAGCTGCAACCTTAAATTCGACTAAGAAACAGATTCTCCAGAGGAGAAGGAACAAGGCAACTTAATGGCAGGAACACTGATTCCTTCTGAATGTCCTTGGACTCTCAGAATTATGAGAGAGCTCCCTAGGAAGGAAGGGATGCATAGCACGTAACTATTGCTCTGGTCTTGAAGCCAAGCTGTCTCGATTTTTATGCCAGGTTTGTAGTCTCCTGCCAAGCTGTTAACACACTTTTCATGTGTTAAAAAAATAACCCAAAATAACTGACTAATATTTGGAATCTTAGATAATATCCACAATAAAGTATTTGGATAATTTCACAGGCTGGCATATGAAAAGTTGGATTGTGGCATCTTTGCCCGCTGTACAGTTGGCTGTCTTGGAGGCCCTGTGGACCTGGTGTCACTCAAATTCTGGAGGTGCTGCACCCAGCCATGGCACTGCTGCATCTCTAAGCAGCCCAGGGCAGCCCTGTCCTTATCCTTGTGTCGTGCCAGGAAGCAATAATGTGTCTTGTGGAAACCCCACCATTCTGCAGCCATGAAATGCTGCGCTGTGCCACAGTAAATGTGTCAGAGGTTCCCTGGTTGACAGGATTCCCCTCTGGTGGCATGGGCCAAGCAAGGGTTAAAGAGCATCCCTTGAGCCATTAATCTGAAGCCAGCTTGAGAAAGCTGCTGGGGAAGTTACAGATGGCTTGGAGAGAAAAGACAGGAAACTTTGTCCTCTTCTGTCTCTGGAGAAAATGAGCTTCCTCACACTGTGAGGCCCCTCCACGCTGCCCTGGCTTGGGAGCAGCAGAGGTCTGCAGATAACAGGAGAGAGGTCTGGGAACTTTCTGCCTTCTGAAGGGTGAGCCACTTACTGCAATTAAATCCCATACCTTCAAAAGAGGAAATTACTGTAATGGGACGGACGGAGTGGTGTGCTGGCGACTGGAGGGAAAAAAAAAATAGTGCTTGGGAAAAGATTGGCTATTCCCATTCTGGGAGTGCTAACCTCTGATAGATGATGGCATGCCAGCCCTGCAGGGCAGAGGTCACCACTGCATCCAGCCAAAGACAGGAGGGGTGACAGGGAGGATACCCTTAGGCCAGGCTAGGATCAGGAGCTGAGTGACAGAAGGGAGCAGTTCAGTTTCCAAAGGTGCCTGATAAGGGCCACCAGCAAACATTTATGCTTCTAAAAGAAAAAGGCATAATGATACAGAAAGCTCTCTGAAAATGTCAACCTCCTTTCATAAATAACCCTGATTTTCCTTTCCTCCTAAGAGAGGTATTCTAGTGTTTTGCTTAGCTGGAGAAAGTCAGCGTATGAGGCAATGCTTGGCAGAGTGGGATTTCATTAAAATAAAGTGTCAGCGTGATAGAGATAGGTACAGAGTCTGAAATATCATTGGGAAGAGGCAATGAAGGTGAGTAAAGAGGCAGCTTTCTCTGAGACCTACACAGAAGTAATAACCTGGAGGAAACCTCCTTTTGTGAACGAAGTGATGACCTGCCACTGATGACCTGCCACTGGCTGCTACACTGCATCATCTGTTGTTCCTTTCTTTTCCCATCCCTACTGGCTATTTCATTATTCATTGCTGCTGTCTGCCCACAAAAGCCAGCCCAAACAGGACATGCATGCACTGCTGTCTGCTGCTGTTGGGTAAATCTGTGCACCCTACCAAGCTCTTCAATGTCTTGGTTAGTGTCTGTCCCAAGACATGGCTCTATCAAAACACTCATCCACCATCCAGCAATGCATGGAAGATACAGCCACAGCTTGCACTGTACGAGGATATGAATCCTTTGTGCAGATCCAAAATCAAGGTGGATTCATGCTCAGATATTCCTGATGTTCCAGCAGCAAGAGACAAGTGATTAACTTCCCTTTCAATTTCCTGCCGGTGGCAGATTTGTGCAGATCCAAAATCAAGGTGGATTCATGCTCAGATCACTGATGTTCCAGCAGCAAGAGACAAGTGATTAACTTCCCACTCAATTTCCTGCTGGTGGCGGCAGAGTATCTTACCTCTTTTCCAGGGATATTGGCTGCTTGCTCTTTGAACTTCCCTGCTATCTGAGCCACTGAGGGTGATGCTGACTTGTCCACCTCTGAGTTGGTCTCTGCTGGCCTGTTCTGACAAACCAGGAACAAGAAGCTGTGAGTGAAGGTTGGGAAAAGCAAGCCTGTGTATGTGTTACAAAGTTCAAGAGTACGCAAGGACTTGAAGCAGAGTTTCTCACATCTGGCATCAATCAGCCAGCCTGAGAGCAAGAGGTTTTGGAAGACAGGATTGAGCAGCATTTTCAAATATCCCAGAAAATCAGTAATTCATGCAGAGCCTTTCAGCCCCAGCTGAAGAGTCTACACTCAGTACTTTTCAACGGAAGCAAACCAGGTGTCTCAAGCCAAGTGTCTGTTCCTCTTATCCTTGCAGTGAGCAGATGGAGCAGGCAGAAATGTACATTCCCATACACATCCTCAGCCCTCTCATACCCTTGATACTGCCCTGGTCACCATCAGCCTTGCTTTTCCAGTGGTTCTGCTGTGAGAAGCCATTCCCAGCCCTCACAGCAAGGCAACATCTGCTTGGAGATGTGTCCCTTGCTGTTCTGCTTTTTTCTCAGTGAAATACTGAGGCGGGTGAGGGGGGAAAGGAGGAAATACCATGGCTGAGAGAAGCTTCTCCTCCCTTGGGTCAACAGCAGGCTGAGAAGCAGAAGGATTGTGCTGGAGTCTGGATGATGCAGCTCTTCCCACATCACACTGCCCTGGTGTCATCCCACATTTACCTGGTTTTCTTTGCTATGTGTCTATTGAGCAATGTGAGTAGAAAGCCTTGAAATCAAAGCTGATGAAAGGAAACCTTTGTTCTTCATCTCCAGCATCTGATGCCGGGGAAACCAAACCAGAGGAACTGAGAATAACTAACCAACAATTGTTATTCCAACCAGGAATAACACTCCTGATTTTGTTAGAGGTGGAGAGATCAGAACATGAAACCAGGCTACGAACTATCAGTAAGGAACCTCACACCTCACAGCTCCCTGTCCCACCACCATGAACCCATGACCAGCCCTTCTCACCCCACTGCCTCAATGCCCTTTCTGCTTCTCCATTTTTCTTTGCATCATGGAAGAAGGCCTTTCCCTTTCTCAGAGAGCTGTAAATAAATGTTCCCAGTAAAAGTTATCTTCTTTTTCCCAGGCCCACAAGCCCCTGTAGGTGTCTGCCATTCCCTGTTAAATTCCCCATACACTTCGGAATAGCTTTCCTGAATCCAAGGAAGTCATATCAAGCTGTCTCGTGCCAGTGACCTTCACACACTTTCCCCTCATCTTTTCACCTTTCATTGGGGTAATTACAGGCAGGGAAAGTGGCAGATAATGGAACTGAAGAAAGAGTGAGGTAAGCAGATCAGCAGGGCAACCTGCTGCACATGAAAAATGATGGCTGGGCCACGTGGGGAGGGACACCAGTTGCAAGATGCAGGCTGGGTCTCCCTGCTGTGAAGGGAGGGCAGGCTGGAAAGAGGAAGGAGCAAAGAATGAGCCTGGAGAATGCAGGATGGACTGGGAGGCTTGGCTTATCATACCAGCTCCCGGGATACCCAGACATGGCAGAATGGACACCTGAAGCAAGGACTCAGTTGAAACTAAGCAGCTGCAAGTGCTCTGCCTGTGGCAAAAGGCTGCCTCCCTCCTAGCCCATTTTTCTCCAAGAGCTCCTCTGACAGCCCTTTGCCTTTACCCAGAAAAGACACTGAACTTCCTCTTGGCCTCTCTGACCTCTTGTTTTCGGGGTGAATTTTTCCTTTCTTTCTTTTTCTTTTAATTTCAGTCTGGAAACACAGCTGCCTTTCTTTGATCAGAGCTGGGAGGCCAGCACGGTTCCATGGGTGTCTTGTGCTGGCGGCTCCTGCGGGCGCGGGGCGCGGGGCCGGGGCGCAGGAAGCACTGAACATGCCATTCTAAGATTAGCACCAGTAGCCCACGGGGCTGTGTCCTCCAGAAACTGCCAGCTGCAGGCTCTCCGATTACGGAAAATAAAGAACGGGAAAGGATCCTTACTCAGACCTCTTCTTACACTGCTGTGCTGTATCCAGCTTTTTTGCAACTTTTTTTTCCGCCCCCAGGTGATATGCCAGGCTCTGTGTCTTCTGGTCAAGGGAAAGCAAAAAGTTCCCTTCCTTGCACTGCAAGGAGAACATGATTCCTCTGACTTCCAGGAGCTGGGCTGGCAGTCTCCCTCTCCTCCTTCTCCACACTGTGAGGAAGGTGGGAAGCCTCATTTTATCACTTTCAACCCAGAGCGTGCACCAGCCCTCAGCCTCTTCCACACCTAAGGCTAAGACATCTGCTTCTCTCACCCCAGAGCTCAGTGCTGGCTCCTCCTGCCCCATAATATTAATTATGCAATCTTTCCCATTCCTGGTCACGTTTCCCACCTTGGTGAAATAACCCAGCACTACTTTTCTAAATGGTGATGAGAAGTAGCTCTTTTCCTTTTCTCTCTCTCTCTTTCTTTTTTTTTCATTTTTTCTCTTTTTTTACAATAATGGTGAAATTACTCAGACATGATTTTTGTGCTTTTTGCAGCCAACTGATTCTTTTCTTTTTCAGAAGAAAAGCATGGTCAGTCTGCATGGGCTAAAACCACTGAGCTAAGGTTAAAGGCTTAGTCCATCAGTAATTTAGTGACTGCTCCTCTGAGGTTTTTACTCTTCCATAAAAATAAGTGTCTAAGCATTGTATATTCTGAGAAATGTCAGACAGAGCTGTAAACAGGAATTGAATTATACCATCAATGTAAGCATGGCACTGTCTGCAAAAAAAAAAAAGGAAGTGCAACTACCAAGTTCTCTGTAAGGTGATTGTTTCACTTTTCCAAATAAGTTTATAAAATTGAGTAAATTTGAAAACTGTTTTCAAAACCATATTTCTTCATCTGCTTTTAAAACGGACCCTAGTCCCTGTTGGCAGCACTGGGGAAGAAAGTTCTGCTTTTATCTCTATCTGAGGTACAAATGTGCCAATTTGAGCCTCCCAAACCTCTCCTTCCTCATGCATCAGAGTCCTTGCCTCTACTGTGAGAGCAAAACTGCCCACCAACCCCTGACTCTGCAGATTGTGTGAAGGGAGGCCACTGTTTATGGCACAGATCCTGCTCCTCTCACAGGCTGCCTGGGTCCGCTGGATGCCCACAGATATGACCTGCTCCACTAGGTCCCCACAGAAATGTCTCATCATGTTCCTGGTTTGACTGCTGAAAAGAGGAAAGTTCTACTGGCTGTCATACAGTGGAGTGTTTTGGCTAAACACCAGCTGAATAAGAGCAGAGATCTATCCTTCCCTAATCTCCTTCCCTCCCCTACAAATCTTCTGACTTGTCTGCTTTTGCAGGTGGGACATATTGGGCAGATGGGTCACCTTTTATCTGAGAAGCAACACCTCCACAGCACCTTGCAAGGCTGGAGTATTTAGCAGCTATGAAATCAGTGATGGCTACACAATTTTGGTACTAGTCCTGTGCAACTATCAGCCCAATTCTCCTGCAGCTGCATCTAGACATGGTTTTGAGGCCAGTCCCTGATCTCCACATCCCTCCTTTGTTTCCAAAAAGCTTCACAGGAATGATTCCCTGCAGCCTGTTCTCACACCAGCCCATCGTGCCAGATCCTGTGCTCACACAAGCGCTGCAAAGCTCCCCTGTGACTCCCATAGGGATCTTTTCATTGCTGCACACAGAATCTACCTCAGCAACAGGAAATACAGCAAAAAATAATGACAAATATAATGCCTCAGAGGCAGACACAATAAGGCATCCAAGGCTCAGGGCTAGTGTTTTGATTACAGATCCAGAAAGGGTGATATTCAGCACCCAGTGCTGCACCATGAGAAGGGAGATGTGAGTATGCTAGAGGAAAACAAGAGAGTGTCAGTGTTTTTGGGGCACGCTTTCATAAGGCCTTGGTTTCAGACAGCTTATGTTTCCAACCACTCATTCTCCCCTGACCTTTCCTTTCCCCCTTCCCTCCTCCCCTGCACCCGTGTGAGTTTGTGGGGCTGTGCTGTAAACTGGATCACTGAAATGACCTGGGCTTAAAATACACCCCTTAACTCTTTACACGGTTATTTTTAACCCAGATCATTTCAGCCCTGGAGTTCACAGCACGGCCCAACACGCGCTTGCCCTGCTGTAGTGGAAAGGGATGCAGGGGTGGCAGGGGCAGCCTAAAGCACAGAGGGGAGGGCTTCCCTTTAACTGCTCCAGCCAGAGCCTGAGGAAATTACATCCTTATGTGTCCTCCTGCACTGATGAGACAGAAAAATCATATTTTTTCATGCCTGCTGGTAGAGGCTGGCCTGGTCTGTGGCACTGGTGTTTCACCCTGCAGTCTGTTGCCACCCACCTGAGGTGCAGCCAAGTCCAGGCCATGACCTGTGAGCCACCACAGGGAGCACATTACTGGTAAGAAGTTGCCATTAAGCACCCCACACAAAAAAACCCGTAAATATCATGTCAGCCATCCCCAGCAGTTCTGCTTCAAATAACAGCAGCCACAAGTGTAAGCAGGTTCTCTGCTGCATGGCAGCGGTCAAGCTCTACACCTGGAGGACCTGCTCAGCTAAGGAAGGGATGGGGATTTCCTCCTGTGGGGAGGAAACTCCTGAAGCCAAAATAAATCATCATCACACTCTGCCTGGAGGCCAGCAACTGGGAAGCAGTGCTGTGGTTTTGCTGGGATTAAAGCATCAATCCCCACCAAGGCGCTGGATTTCAGGAGGGAACGGAGCCTCCTGCAGACCCCTGCTTCCCTGTCTGGCTCAGCTCTCTGAAGGCAAAGCATTCTGCACAAAGCCCTCCTAGGACAGACCCTTCTCGTTTTTCAGTGAGGTAGCGGCAGGATTTGAGGAGCCAGCCAGCCACAGTCCTTGTCTGCACAGGAAAGCTTATACCAAACTGAGCCAGGGCAAGATACAGCCTTGATCTGATCGAGGTGCTGCTTTTCTGCCTAACTGAACTCATTTGCAATCAGCTTGGCTGAAAGGAGCTGTTCTCAAGCTCTCACAGAAATAATTTTGGGAATGACACCGTAAGCTGCATGAGGGAATCCGTCTCCTTTCGGGGCTTTAGGAGGGGTGAATGCCTCCTACTCCTACAGTGAGGTGCTGCCTCTTCCCCGAAAATGTTCCCCTGCAGAGCTGAGGTTTGATGAACTGGAGATGTCCTGCACATCTCAGACCAAGCAATGGAGAAGTGATGACAGTACAGCTCCAAACTGGGGTGACTACTTCCATCGGTAAGAGCCAGTCCCTTCTCCCTGACCCATCTTTTATTCAACCACAGAGGACAGCTGGAGGCAAAAGGTCACTGAATAGTCACACAGGGCACGATCTAAGGTATGCTTCCTGTTTATCTGCAGAGGACATGAACTTATGCTCTGGAAAATGCACCGCAAATGAGTCTCAGTTATTTTGGCTCTCATATTTTTTAAGTGCAGATAAGATTAGATGGGCAGCTCATAAGGACCTCCTCTTTAAATCAACTAAAAAAGCTCAAGAATTGTTTTTATTTAGGATTGGACTCATGCTACTGAATGGAAAAACCTCTCTAATATGTGGTTTGTAGTTTCATTCAGTGTCATCTCTCTGCATCTGACATTTAGATGAGTCCCAGCTTGCACCCTCCTGCCAACATAACCCGAACTGATTTATCTGTACCCATGTGAGTACATCAGTGGCATCGGGATCATATTGAAAGGGGAACATTGTTTGCACTGAGAAGGGAGAGGCAAATAAGCAGGGTATATTTAAAACACAAACTCCCCCAAAGAGCAAACTGAAAGACGAGAGGGTGGGAAAACACCTGAATCACAGCATGAGGAATCAGGTAGCAAAAAGCAGGAGATGCTGCTACCCACAAGCTGAGCCTGCCTATTCTCCCTGTAACCCACAAAAGCACAAACACAGGCTGAACACAGATTGCCCAGGAAGTGGGTGGGCTCACACTGGCCTTGACTCATGTTTTACATCCCTAGAAGGAAATCTCACAATGCTTGTTCCGACTGGAGCTCAGCACCACGCTGGGCCCCTGGCTCAAGACACAACACATCTCAAGATGTAAACCCTGAATAAACAAAACTCTTCTTGCTACACTGACCCCTCTTCATCCCAGCAAAGCATCCTTCTTCCCATCTCTCTCTTTACTCTTCTTCACAAATCATTCTCACTGGAGACCTTCCAGCTCTCTGTTTCAGGAGGGATTTCTGTGATTTATTTACTCACTTGGCGTCTTATCTGGCAAGGAAGCTGCTTCTTGTCTCATTGTAGTAAATTTTAATTATTGGCAGAAGCCCCAGCTGGAAGTGGCTACAGCTGTGGCTCTGTGATACCTCATAGCCAGTCCTGTCCACCATTGTGTCAGTGTAGCCTGTAGCACCTTGGGATGCAAGGCCAAGGCTCCTACCTGCCTTTCCTACCATTTACTGTACAGCAGGGGTGATATTTACTGTGCTGTGCTCCACCAGAGCAAAAGCTACCCTGTGAGCCACCTCTGCACCTTCCTCTGGTGGGGCTAGGCTAGCCCTCAGAACTTTGTGAGCATTTAGAGCACTACCACAGTTACTTTCCAGGAGAGGACAAGACAAGAGGACAAGACAAGGTGTTCCAAATGTATCCTAAACGCTATCAAAAAAACCCCTATTTCTATCTTTCTGCAATATTTTCTTTGGTTATCCTTTATCAGACTCTAAACATCTCTATTTTACAATCCCAATGAGAATTTTGTGAGCTTTATGAATGGCAGCATGCACAGAGTCCTCATCCTTTTCCCTCAAGCTGCCATCAGATGGCTGAGCAAAAAGGAATAACTGGTCTCAGAGTGCCATTGGCCCCTCACTGCTACAATGCAGGAGTGAAACATAATAGAAAGCTGAGCAAAGTAAGATTTCCACTTGAAAGATACAAGAAGAATTCTGGAGCTGCTATCTGTCCATAAAATCTCGTTATGAAAGACTGTAAGGGTTTGTTGAGGAGCATAATGATGACCCCAGCATGCTCTGCAGAATCCTTGGCTGTTGTTTGCCAGGACTAGCATTTTGAAGGTTGTGCAAACAGGTTTCTAGTTTGACTTGCAACAAAAGAGTAAATGTCTCAAATGAGTGTGGACAACTGCGCAGAACCATTGCATGTCCAAGATAAAGTTTCATCTACGTTATGAAGCCTCAGCCAGTGCAGAGGAAGCCTCCACATCTGGTTGATGTCACACGCAACAGATTCATTCTTGCAGCTTTGGGGAAAGCAATCTGTGAGTTATATTGTGAATGCTGGAGTTTGGGCTCCAGGTTTCTGAATACTCTGCAAAGACAACAGGACCTCAGATTAGGCTTGGGACCAGCCTGAGCTCCTGGCCCCAAAGATGGGTTTTGGACTCCTCTGACCCAGCCACACATTTCGTCATCATCTTCATTCCCCTCATCTCTGAACATATCTCTACATAGCTGTAGATTGTGGTTTCCTTGAGACAAGGGAGTGCTTGTTAATTGTGGAATGTCAAAAAAGTAAAGAAATATTGGACATGGAAGTTTTGGAGGCTACCAGGAGGAGGTAAGAAGTCCTGCTTACACGTGCTGCCTTCAAGGCAGTCAGTGTTGTTAGAACCAGAGATCCCTAGCAGCTCTCCTCAGTTCCCTCTGAAAACAGGACTCCTCACAGCAGCCCTAACAAAGATTCAACTAAAACTGAAATGCAAGTGGGAGGAAAACACATCAGGTCTTCTCTGGAACTCTTCCTTTTTGAAACATTTTCAGCAGAGAGCAAGCTCCTTGCCTGAGGATAAATCACTGCTGGCCTTCCTCTTAGAGTCTATTAATAAGTTAGCCACAAGAACAACTCAGAAGTATGACACTCCTTCTCAGAGTGGCACCTAGGTCAATGCTTATCCCACCACAAATAAATGAACACAGGATGAGTGTGTGCCTGACCTCAACAGCAAGGCTATTGCACAGCTATAATGAGGGTGATAACGAGGAAGGAGCTCTGACTATAACCCAGGGCAGAATTGTATGAGGAATGTGGACTACCAGGGATTGATTGTTTTGAAGAGAAAAGGGCAGAAAATCCCACTTTACATAAAATATGTAAAAACATGTAATACTTCCCTGAGTTTGGAAAGAGTTTGCTTTAGGGCAACATTTTTCTCAAGACTTGTAGTGATCTGGTCTTGATTTACTCATTCTGAGAGTTGCCTTGTGAAGTGCTGCCATCTGAAATGCCTCACTCGAAAACTACAGAGGGTCAGATCTGCCAAATTTAAAGGCTCACCAAAGTAAGATTTGGGAATCAGGTAGAGGCCAATAGGTAGCCCAAAGCTAGTAAAGGGACAAATGATTCTCAAAGGAGGAAGCACTGTGTTGAACTAGTCCACTACACTGTAAACAAATGGTTTGTGCACTCCCAGCCTTGCCTACTCAAAGTAGAGGGGAAACTCCTGATGGTTTTCCATGGTTTAGCAGTTTGAGGTACCCAGGTCTATTTGTACCTATGAGGTACCAAAGGCCCAAGTGTGCTGGGCCATGGGGACCACTGGGTGGTGGCTGGAATGAGATGCTGTGGTGTCAGCAGAGCCAGGCAGTGCCAGGCAGGAGGAGACAGGCAGAGGAGAGAAGCCAGTGCCAGACACGCAGGAGAGGAGCTGTGTCCTTCACAACAGAATTATAGGAAACATCTGTAGACATCGGGAAATTCGATGTGGTGAATAAACTATCTACCTTCTGTTTCGGAGAGTGACGACAATGAAAATAAAATGAGATGATCATTATTTTAAGCAAGCTGTTCTTTCCTTTGTGCCATGGTACGTAGCTCGCAGGAGTGCCTGGCCTGCGCTTGCCAAGCTCTGTCTGGCGAGATTAGCAGAAGCAGCAAGAGACACTGTGAAAGGCACAAGTGAGATCTTGAGTCTCCCTTTTGCTAATGAGAATATTTGGCAATTGCCTGGTGCCTACATGGTCCCAACACTGCATGGGCTGATTAATCTCAGCGGCATTACCTCAAAACACTGTTAGGAGCATCTGCTAAGACGGTAATGTATGGGCTTGTGCACTTTAATGCCTATATAGCTACTGCTGCATACCCCCCAGAACTGGTCCTGAGGCAAGGCAGGGTTTCATCTGTCAAGAGAGTGCTCAGGTGACCAGGCAGGTGTGTGAGGTCTCACCTGCCCCAGCAAACCTTGAATTCTTTACTATGTGTTGGCACGGCTTTAACAAGCAGGCTGGCAAGTGCTTGCCCTAAACCCTGGATTAAAACCCATCCCTTCCTGGGCAGACCAAAGAGTTTGAAGTCCACACTCTCAGAGAACAGAACAGAGCCCAGGCTGCCTGAGCAAGTGTCTCATTGCATCTGGCAAAGGCTGCCAAGAGGGGTTTGATCCAGCACCACCATTACCAAAAGAGGCAGCGAACTGCAGCACCTGGTCCGTGCTGGGCAGGGTGCCTGTGCAGGGGCAGCATGTGAGAAACCTCAGCCTGCACCCCACAGAGACACAGGCAGCTCTTGGCTCTGCTGTGCCCTGAGCAGGAAAAGGCATCTGGCTGTTCAGCCACGACTCTGCACAGGGCATGGCAAACCAGTTAAAACCAATCATTTAAATAAATTATTTTGTGTCTGTTCATATAGTGGTTTGGGAATCCGTGACCGCAGAAACCTCCAGCAAAACATGGGTGTCACTGTCTCCTTTTCTGCAATAAGTGCTTTTTGTGAGATGACTGATCCTGTTTGCTTGTGTTTGCCACGCTCAGAGTATTCTAATGGGGAAAGGAGTGTTGGGAAGAGATGAGAATGTGGGACAGGGGGAATGCAATAGGAACCCAAGGACAGGTCAAGCAGGGCAAATCCAGGCTTGTGCAGAAGCAGCATCCCAGGCACTGATTAAATTTTCATGCAGAGCAGGCAGGTGCTCAGTGAACTGGAGGAACCTACAGGGTCAGGCAGTGGCTGCAAGATGAGGATTGAAGCCTTTCCATTCTGCATTAGGCCTGTAGTTGATCTACGACAAGATAATTCCCCTCAACTACTCATAAATCCAGGACAGAATTTTAGTCCAGCAACTAAAATGAGATTTGGTCCCAGAAGCCAGAATGCTCAAGAGGAAAGACACAAAGGGTACTCAAGAAAGGGCAAGGTGACTCCTATTGCAGGGAGAAGACAGGAGGTTGGTTTGAGAGGTAGGAAGGTGAAACAAAAGGCTGTAAAGTACCAGTGAGACATGAGGAGGAGAGGCCATGGGACACAGAGTAAAAAGAGATCATGATCATCAGGATTCTTTGGTTTATAAGATACATAACAACATTTGCCTGCAGGCAGTGACAAGGAAAAAATAGGGGGGCTGAGCAGAGAGGCAAAAATCTACATTGCCAGCCAGGCCAGCTGCCTACAGACGAGGTGAGCGGGGTGTCCAAGAGAGCAGGGAAAACACAGAAGCTTCATGAAGGAGTCCAATCAATTCAAGAAGAAACGGCCTCCGCCTTTCCTGTAGCAGGGCCCTGCAATTGCCTCACGACAAGCCCAGCACAGCTGCTCGCAGACAGGCTGAGCAGCCAACATGGAAATAATTTCAGGCAGCAGGAAAAGGATCGTGGATAAAGTTGATATGTGGCTGGATGCGGTCATACCCAGCCACACAAGTGGAAAAAGAGGGAAAAGCACAGAGGCTGTGCCCACACAGGCAGCATGGCGGCCTTTCCCTGGGGAGGCTCCATGCAGGGGGGTTCTCCTGCCACCTGAAGCAGCAAAGCTTCAGAAACACACCCACACTGGGTTTTAAACCCAGACATATCACACAGGGTCCTCCCTTCGACCCTTTGGGGTGCATTGTTGTCTCTGTTCAGAGGCTGAGGTATCTAAGATGCTACAGCTTCAAGAAATAAAAAAAGAAGTACAGAAGGATTGAAAAGCTGGTAGTTTACTATGTGGCTATTGTAGGTGGAAACGTATTGCAAACCATCTAACTACAACTCTACCACTGCAAACTGGAGCTCAGCCATCAGTAACTTCAAGCACTGAGACACAAAAACCAAGAAGTTTAACACAGATCTCTACAACTACAAAATTTGACTACACTAGGAGACTAGACTAATACACCTCTTCCCTTTATGAAGTCCTGGAAGCTCAGTGTCTTGCTATTTCCTTCGAGGTAATATACTTGTTTCAAAAATACTGGCTGTATTTATCTGGAACAGTTTCAAAAAAAAGGTGGGGTTTTTTTGCTCATTTGCCCTTAAAAGAACAGTGCTGATATTGCAGAGCTCTTCCCTCGCTCCAAGTTTACACCAGGGACACATCTGAAGCAACTGTCCATCAAGTTTACCATATCCCTGAGTCTTCTGGGGGAAATAAATGCTGCTTAAATGGGAGTGCTATCAGTAAGCCAGAACCTTGCAGCAGATCCACTGAGCATTCCTATTATTTGAGGTTATGAAAATTCAGATTGGGATGCTGAAAATAAAGTCCCTTACTCTGGAATGTCCTGTCAAATACAGCCCTCAGCTCCTTGCTTAAAGAGGGCCACAATGAAGGAGGCCAGTGGGAATATAACAAGAGGAAATGGCTTCAAGTTGCCCCAGGAGAGGTTTAAATTAGGAAAAATTTCTTCTCTGAAAGGGTTGTTCAAGCAGTGGAACAGGTTCCCAGGGAAGTGATGGAGCCGCCATCCCAAAGGACATGTACATGTGGCACTTAGGGGTATGTTTTAGTGGTGGGCTTGGCAGGGCTGGGTTAATGGTTGGACTTGATGATCTCACAGATCTCTTCCAATCTAGATGGTTCTGTGATTAACTTGGCAGCAGGACATCAGTCTCATCTGAGAGCTAATGCACCACTTTCTTAAGTAATTGAAGATCCCTACTCTCCTTCAAGCAGCACTACTTTTCATTTCTCCAAAATTAAATAAGGTGATCACCTAAACAGTTTTCAGCTTAGTTCAGGAAGACGTCTGGATTTTCTGGTATGTCAGGATATGGATATAAAGTCCTGTCATGAACTCCTTCTCTCCATCTGATGGGAGCCCTCTAGCAATAAATACTGTCTGAAAGCTTGGTGATACAACCAGACATGAGCTATAGCAGATATCTAAATTGCAGATAATATGCTTGAAAGCAGATGGGGGGGTGGGGAATGGGTTATCTCTCAGAAATTATCCATTGAATAAATAAGTTGATGAGGCTATGTTGTTTTAAGGATCCACAGACACTCCCAATGTGGAATTGCTCCGTCGGAGCCAAGGGCTCATCTGTACTCTGGCAGGGTGATGCTGATGTCCTGATCTACAGCTGACACCAGCTGTTAGCAAGATGTTGGTCTGGCTGGCCTGGAGAGCATTGCTTCCCGAGTGTCTTCAGCAGCTTGTCCAGGCAGGCTCTGGGATGTGTCCTCGAGACTTCCAAAGGCTGCTTCCAAAGGCTCCATGGCTGGAGGGGTGGGGTGGCAGCTCTGATGAAGAGCAGCAGTGGCCACTGTAAGATGTAGCTGCTTTCCTGGTGAGCTGCCTCCACCAGCTGCTTGTACAGAGCTCTGCTCCTGGCCAGGGCTTCCCTCAGGATCCTTCTCAGCTTCCCAGTGTTTCGCTTCCAGACATCTGTTTTTCCTAATGGTCTGGGAACTGTACACAGCTTGTCAAGTTCCCCCAAATTAATTGGTGCCTCTCTGTGTGTTACTTCCAGGCCTTCTTCTGGGGAGCTCTTGCTGCTCTAGAAGGGTAAGGGGTGAGCTAATGGAGGAACAACCAGCAAAACCTCCCAGGCTGCCCACAGGAGACAGGAAATAGTGCAGTCTGTAGGGCAAGTGCTCCAATCTCACATGAGCAAGGAGTTCTAGACTAAGACATAGAGAGGAGAGATGGCCAGGAAGGCTGGACTTGCATGTGTACTACTTCAGTGGGGAATGAAATGCATAAATCATGTTTATCATATGATACAGATCTCCGAGATGAGAAGTTTTTTGTTGTGCCTCGAAATAAATCATTATTTTATGCCATCTCAACCACAGAGTTCCTTTAAGTGGCTTGTTGTGGCTGCAGACATGATGGGAGGCTACATCCTGCTCTCACCTGCAGACAAGGAGATCCTTGGGTAGGTGCTATCTAAGAAACAAGCTGAGCAAATGGAACAGCCCCTGTAGCAGGAAAGGTCTCAACCCAATGGATATTGTCCCTTGGTTGCCTCACAGGGGGTCAGGAAAAAAAGCCCTGCTTTTAGCAGAGTCTGGAAAAAAAAATTAATTTTGGCACAAGGAGGCTCAGACTCAAGATGTGGGATGAGGAAGGGATCACTCTTGGCCTAATGGAATAGTTAAAGAAGATGAACTTTAAGCAAGTGCAAAGACAAAATGCATAAATTATCTAATCTGAAGCTATTCAGAAGGTTAAATTAGAAACTGATATCACTGAACTGTCAAAGAAGGTGCACAGAGAATGCAAGATGCAGGGACAGTTCAAAATACTTCTGATAAATGCTGTAAGTAGGCTGTGGCACCTCCTCTGTTAGAGACAGCCTAGTTGTAGCAGTGCAGGGATTCAAACTCCTCTTAATTTATCAGGCTGGGAACAGAAAATCAGAAGGGTAAATGAGCCTACACAGAGCTTCCAACTGCAGCGGCTTCCAGGACTCATCAGTTAGGACTGTGCTATCTTTGTGACACATTGCTATTAAATTAGGTCTGCGCTGGATACAGGCAGGTCAGAGAAGGAGGTTCATATTTATCTAAGCCAGGAATTTAGTCTAAAAAGGTACACAGATATGGAGTGGAGGAAAGTGATAGCAAGCACTCTGCTGGCAGCCAGCTTGAGGTGTGAATGCTGAGCTATACCCACAGAGATGTCTTGTTAGTTGGACCCTGGAGGGCTCAGTAGCGCCAGTGGCACTGAGGATCCGGGTCTGCAAAGCTGCTTTCCCACCCTTTGGCTTCATCCAGAGTCTCCAGTCTGTGAGAGTCCTGAAAATTGGGCCAAACAGCGGGAAAATGTACCCAGGCAGCTGTCATTTGCTGTTATGTTTGAAAATGCCTGAGTTTTCAGCCCAGTCTGGATCAGCCATAATTGATGCTACTATGGAAATTTAGTCTTTCCATAGGTGAGCAACTCCCCCATATGCCCTAAGGAAAATGCATGCAAGCAACTCCTGAGCTGCAGCTTGGCCTTTGGCAGAGATTATTTTTTGGTGATATGAAGAAGATAATGAGCTCTGTTTCTGAGTAAAACAGCTCATAAAATTCTCCCAATGTGCTCTAACAGAGAAACCCAGTGTTTGCAAGAGCTTTGAAACACACTACCCTAACTTCAGTGCTCTGTCTTTTACCTGCTGGCTGATTGGAACTCGTTTATAGGTTCTTTCTCTGGCAAGAAGAGGAACTAAAGTTCCTTCAGCCTCAGGCACAGTTTCCCCAGGTTCAAGCTGGGCCACCGGAACCAGGTGTCCAGGAAGTGTGGGCTCAGTGCCTGCACACCACTTGCTCAGTGAGTGAATGAGCACTAGGAAGCTGTGGCCAGCAAGTCCCTGAGTTCACAGGTGCTGGGAAGAAAAATTAAATTCAACCTTTGATCTCTGGAATCACTGGAACGATCCAGTGATTTCTGAGTACATTTGTTGACTATGTCAGGACAATGTATTACATGAGATTGAAGTCCTGATGTGAGCGGAAAAAGCAACTTGGCATTGAGCTGGGAGATGAAAGACACAGTGCTAAGATTGTTTCTTTTTTGTAGGAGTAACCAGTGTATTCAGCAATCCATTCCTTTTCTTCCACTCTGTCCTCTTCACAGGCACCTGCTGTCTGCAGGACCACGTTTGTTTGCACGGAGAGCCCCTCTACCTCTAACGGGGAATGAACACCTTCAAACTGGGAATGCAAACCCTGGGTTCTCATGGAGGGACGGTGTCGACAACTCCATGCACCTTGTAAAGACCAAATGGGAAACCAGGTTAGACTGTGCGCATTTCACAAGTTAAACATGCCCTCACTGCAAGGCCCAAAGGGTGAAATTCCTGGGAAGCCTGGCACACCAGCTCAAGTGTGTGTCTATGAAAACAGGGCATGTTTCATCTGAACTTACATCAGGAGGAACATGGCACTCAGCAGAAAGGTATTTCAAGATGATTGATGGCTTGAGTAAGCCATGATTGCTGTTGCAGCATGCAGTTTTAAAGGATAAAGAAACCCATTCTAGAAACAGGAAGAAAGAATAAAAATAAAATTGGCTTTGTGTTTTACACAGGCAATAAAATAACCATTCCCAGACTCTGGCAGATGTGATGCCCATTTATTTTGACCTGAGCTTCCCACAGGCAAAAGTTTGCTGGCCTTGACAATGCACTGCAGCAGGGAGGAATCATAAACACTTATGGGGCCTGATGCTGAATAGCCACTGGCTTCTCCTAGCAGCCCACACATGGAAGAACTGCAGAAACAGCAGTGGTGCTGCCCCTCTGATAGGTGGCCCTATCAGCACCACTAACCTGAATACAATTGAAGATTACTTCTTATCTTTCTAATGCCCAGTCTAGTCTATTTTTGAATCATTCATGGGAAAAAGATTTCTACTACTTTTGGTTCCCACTACGCTACTCCAAACCATGACAGACCTCACTGTTAGAAACCTTTCCTGCTATTTGGCAAGATACAAATCTTTCCTTTAACTGAATCCCATTATTCCCAGTGCTTTTCCTATGCACTAACAAATTCTGTTTCCTCTGTGCTAACAATTTTACATTACTGTCCTCAGTCTCCTTGCAAAGCCACACTGACTTGTTAAACTCCAGCCTTCTGAGCCAGAATTCCCTCTCCTTTGCATTTTTGTGCCTTTCTGTGCACAAGAAGTCACTGGTCTGCACCCTTTAGATATCCAGGTTTTCCAAACCACACACCATAATTCTCTGTGCATTCAAGAAGCCTGGGATGAACAGGGGCTTTGTTGAAGCTGGCTGTGGTAAATTGATATCCTTTGCAGATTAGCCACCAGCCATCCAAACTGACCAAAACCCTGTGTGCATCTCATTAGAAAGGGTAAACAGGTGTATTTGCACATGCAAAAATACCAGCTTACAACTTTGCTGCCTGTTCTGTAAGGTTTGAGCTCTTTTAAAATCTGATGATGAATAATGAAGAAAAAGCCATGCACGTAAATCTGCCATCAAACTGGCAAGTGAGGTGTGGGTCTTTGTTTGCAGAAGACTTCCAGAAACACCTTCAGCAAGTGATGTGCTTGAATCTGACAAGAGTTTTGGTCTTCTGTCTCCGAAAAGTGAAAAGTTCATTTGGCACTAATGGGGCAGATAAGGTTTACCCTCACCAGTACATTAGACGGACCCAGACACTGGTGCTAAGATATAAAGATACAACACAGATTTGATGGAAAAGCATTTCTGGCATGAGACTGCATAGCTGGATACATTGTGACCTGCATGACTTAAATCCATGCCTAGGTGAGACTGTAGGAATGAAGTGCCCTGTGCCTCTGTCACAACCAGGTGTGAAGCAACTCTCTGGTGAGTGTGTAATAACCACTTCTCCTTACACAACAGCTCTGCTGTCCCTAGACCACATTCATCTTATCCTGCTGTCCTGAAAACTGCTAAAGGTATATCCCTGTCTGCAGAGCACCAAGACAAGGTCCTCCAAACAGGTTTCCTTGCTGCTGGGTTCAGCTGCCAGCTCAGATCCCAAAGTCAGGCTGCAGAGTTGCTGATTTAGGAAAAGGAGCGTCTGCCTCTCTAAAACACCTTTGTTAACCGACCGAAGTGGAAACAGAATGGAAAACCAATCCCAGCGTGTGTGGGCTGGTTCATTTCCATGATAAAAGCCAGCAAGTTTCCAAGCAGCATCTATTGATAAAGCAGTGCTGATGTTTTCCCCTGTTCTTCAGATAAGCAGCTCCTGGGAATGCATGAGAAGGTATGTGTGATATGCTGCTCAACTGCAAAGCATCCTGCCAATTAGGCTGTGGAGCACAGGACAGAAGGCGTTTCCAAAATGCTGTCACCATGGCTTGGGACACTCAGACAACCAAACTGGGGAGTGAGGAGAGGTTCAGAAGAATTCTCCCTCTCTGGTGGCGCAGGAAAAGCTTTAATTCCATTTATTCTGGGGTCTCTGCTAGGTGGAAGAAAGGGCTGCAGCACAGTTCATGAGGTTTGGTTTTGTTCTTTTCTGTCCTTTGAGAGTGAGGCCTCCAGTCACGGGGATGTGGAAGTCTGGCAAACCTGATCCTTTCCAGGACTCTTTGCTGCAGACATGCTATTTACTGTCTAGCAGTTCCCAAACCTGCCCAGACCTGAGGAGTAAAATGGGCCCATATTGTACCTCTCCTAGTATATTTAAATACTCTTCCCTTTATTTTCACAGACACACTGCGCAAATGTGTCATTTGGATGAGTTTGGGAGGAAATACTGAAAACAAGTGCATTTGAGGTTGAACTGTTCTGTTAAGCAAAAAGGACAACCAGAAGAGGGGAAAATGAACACACTAACTTTTAGAATGAAAGCCAATCATCAGAGTTTCCTGAGAAAGGGATATTGCTTCCTGGCAGAGCTAACCATGGTGTAATGCCTCTTCTTAATCTCGGCTCCACAGCTGCCAGGGTGGGCAGAGGTCTCTCCCAGCCCAGCTCACCTCCTGTCCTGCTGCTCTGAGGACCAGGATGGTCACAGATTTCAGCCCCCTCATCTGCACAGTACCCATTCCTGCATCCCCTCCAACTGGGTCCCCTTGGGTGACGTCTCCTCAGTGCAGTTTTCCGAAGCACAGGCTGAGTGCAGCCCAGGAAGTTGCCCAGAAGGGTGAAGTGAGCACAGCCCTCAGCCCTGGAAAAGCTTTCCCTCTGCTGAGTCAGTGCACCAACAGGAAAAATGGAGATCTAGCAGGAGTACTTGCAGAAAAGAGACATGGCAGTGGAGGTATCCCAGAATTAAATGGCATCTGCTGGCAGGCAAAAAGAAGAGGGGAGCCTACCCAAAATACACCTGGCTGGTGCACCTCTGCAGCTTAGGGAACCCATCACACCACAGGCAGCCACTCAAGTGAAAATTCAGTCTTGGATTATTTCCCTTTGCTGTGCAAGTAAAGTTCAAGTGTCTCCATGCTCCCAAGCCCCTACAGAGAGCCTGGGAAGAGGAATGCCATGACTGTTGTGGAATATGGGCTGCAGAAAGCCACAAGCACTTTCAGTGGATGCCTTAACTCACAACATCTGCATCAAGGTTTGGGAACCCAAAAGTCATGGGAATTAGACAGCTTGGGCTAAATCTGAAGATGTAAACTAACAAACCAGTGCAAAAATTTCTGACAGTTTTTGTACCATGACTGCAAAGAATGTTTTGTGGCTGCTTTTCTTTGCAAGTGGCTTAGCTTACCCCACTGCAGTTTTACACATTTTTGGTATGAACTCATGTTAATACTCTGTGATATAAACTTCATGATTATTTCTCATCTGCCATAACACTGGAAAGAAAACTGATTCTCCAATCTATTTTGCACCAAGAAGATGGGCCAAAAAAACTCTCAAACAACAAAACAAAACACTGAAGATCAACAGACTCATAAAATTATGTGAACTGCAAGGGCAGGGTTTTGCTGCCTTTTTCTCTCTCTTTAGGATCTTAAATAGTTTCAGTTGCTGCTTTCAATGTGGCACATTCCTGACAGCAGAAAGGCTAAGACCACAGGTACTAGTCCCTAAGTTGCAGCAAACCCACACTAACCCCTCTAAGAAAGAGATCCCAACTAACTTGCTTCTGTGGGTTTTTCAAAACTAGGTTCTTCCTGCCAGAGACATGATGGAAATCAGCTGGCTAGGTCAGCCCTGGGCCCTTTTCCTCCTAATGCTGGTAATCCTCATGAGTCCCATTAGAGCAAAGAGCTTGCCAGTTATGCCAGCAGGAAAGCATGGAGCAGCTCTGCCTGCCACTGATGAAGCAAACAGGGAAATGACAGGACTCCTCTCATTCCTGCTGCACAGGATCATTAAATCTGGTTTTAAAACAAAAAGAATGTGGTAAGCCTCTGTGTCCTGCCTGTGAAAAGCCCTCAGGAAGACACAGAGCAGAGAATCAGCGGGTGGAAAATCAAGTTCTTCCTCTTGGCTCTATTTTGGTCCAATATTTTCCTACATTTGGGACAATAAACACCTTTTTGGAGGCTTGGGGCATGACCAAGCGCGCTACTTATAAAATATCTTGGAAATTGAGATGTTTTAAAAATAAGAATGGATTCAGCAATCTACAGATGACCAAAAAAAACCCAAAAAAACCAGGTTACACAGGGAAAAGTGGGAAATAGAGGAAAAGGGACAGAATCAAGAGCAGGGAGCTCTTAGGTCAGATACTTCAAAGAAGCTTCCTGGTCACCAGACCTTCCATATGTGTCACGTGTCTCCCAAAAGGAAATGGCAGGTGTGTTGCTTTCTATTCAACTTTTCACGCTGTTCTTTACTCCCTAAAGAGGGAGAAAATACTCGAGGGGTGCAGTCCTCTGTGTGTAGAGAGGAAAGGGGGTAAGGGGGAGTGTCCTCAATGTGCCAAAATAACTGTTTCAGCCCTAAACTATAACAAATTAGGAGCTCAATTCTCCCTCCTCTCTGAAACATCACAGGATGCTACAGTGAAAAAGAATAAAACAAGTGTTTACAGTGAGTGAACTTGGCTCTGTCAAACCTGAAAACCCTGGTAAAGCCAAACATTTGTCACGTCACGTAAGTAGTCTGTGCTGAGTTGGTTTCACCACTGCCTGATCCTTGTCCACCCCAAAATCTATTTAGATAATTCGTCTGAGGACATTTTTTGTAACAAACACACCTGAACGGGCCAAATCTTTAACCCTTGCTGTGGGGCAGGTCAGCACAGATAACAAGGATGGTGATGTTAGCACCTGGCCGTTATCACAACTGCCCGCCTGAGTTATGCACTGGAAATCTTCAAAGGAAAACTGAAGTGGTGCTTGAAGCACACTGTCCCCTGGTACTGGGGCTGCATCCATGCAGAAAAAGGCTTATCTGGGAAGATAATATGAAGTGTTTAGTAAGGTCTCTGTTTAGCAGAGAGAAATACCAAATGTCCTCTTTCATAATTTGAGGTTTTGCCAATGTTGTAATCACCTTTCTATTTCCTGTGCCCCTCCTAAAAATAAATATTCTTTTTCCCTAGCCACTTTAAAAAACTGTTTGAAAAGCTTGCAAATCCGGCCTGACATGACCAAAGCAAGCACAACCATCCCCATTTTGAATGAATGGGACAGGAGGCAGAGGGAGATGAACGAGGGTGTTACACACAGGAGAAGGCTTGAACATAAACACCAGGGAAGCCAGACTCCTGTCCACCAGCCATGTGCACACCCTGAGACATGAGATCCAACTCTCCTGAAGCACGGGGTGCACAGAGAAAAAGGGACAGAAAACTTTCTGGGGGTGTGCTACTCATCTACCTCGCTCAAGTGCGGGTTCTTGGGTCCCCTTCCCTGACCCAAAATGCTCTATTGAGGAGGAAAATGAGACCTCCCAATCCACGTGGGACAGGGGCTACACACAGCTGAGAGTGAGAATCACAACTGCTGCTGCACAGGTTGGGAAGGAACCAACCCCAAGCAGCTTGTCAGTCCTGGAAGGTTTGTTCTCTGATGTCCCCATTTTTAATGACTCCTTAAAACCTCCTTTCAAAATGATACCTTTTAAAATCTAACACTCTAATCACACCTCGGAGGCTAATAAATAAATGGCAGCTCTTCCTCGTTCCCCTTTCACAGAGGTAATTTCTTCCCAAACCATCCCCCTGCTTTCCAAATCTGGATTAAAACCTGCAAAAGAGTCTGAGGTGCACGATAGGAGTTGGGGTGGGAGGAAAGAGACCTTTAGCTGAACCCCAGCAAAGAGATATTTTGAAGCTGCCTTCAGGGAGAAATTGCTTTGCAAGGTGGAGCTAAAGCAGATCGCGGAGCCAGTCACAAGCTAGTGGAAATAAAAAGTTTTCTTTACCTCCATGTCCTGCAAGAGAGAGGTGTCCTCGGGGCAATCTCTCCTCCCCACGCCTTTCCCTGTTATCCGTGGGAGAAGTTCAGCGGAGCCAGAGCAGAGCCGTGCCGCCGTGGAAGGGGTGGGCGATCCCAGCTCCTGCTCAGCCCGGACTGACGGAGCCCAGCGAGTGGCCCTGCACTACGAACAAGGAAGAAGGGCGGGTGGGTGAGAGGAAGGGAGGGAGGGAGGGGAGAGGAGGGGGAGGCAAGGCAATCAGGGTTTAAATTTAGACACGAATCTAAACAGATACTGTCCTTCCCGGAGCGCTGGGCTCGTCAGACAACAAGCAGCGAGCTCTGCCTCCGCGCCCAAACTTGGGGGCACCGCATGTGCATTCCCTCTCCCTCTTTCTCTCTCCCCCTTCCTATTTTCTATCACCTTATCTTTATTCCCCTCCCACCCCTCCGTTTAGTCTCTATTTCTCTCCACTGCTTGCTGTTCCTGCCGTGGTATCTCTGCTTCGATCTCTCTGCTGTCCACACTTCCCTCTCCCAGGCTGCAGGGTCTCTTGCCTGTTTATTTGTGAGGAGAGAATCCCTTTCCTTCTAACAGCTGCTTGCCTTTCTCTTCCTTCTTTCAGCGATTTCACTCAGCAATGAACTGTCTTTAGAAAGGCAGAATAGGAGGAGAGCGAGGATGATTATTGGGCTTGAACAGAATTTAAGGCGTTGTCCTGGTGCACGGCTGGGACTCCCAGGAAGGACAAATATCCACTGGGTGATCCTGCAGAAGGAAGACAGGGCTTAATCATGGGCACTAGCAGAGGGTCCCCATGCAAGGTTGTCACTGTCCAGCTGTAAAGCAGGACCAGCTCCTTCCACCTTGAATTTGTGTCTCACACCACCAGGTCAGAAGGTGCAGGTTGTCCTCTCCCTTCGCAGGGATGGACAGGCTTGTGCACTGGAAGCGAGAAGCTTCCGTGGTGGTAGAAAAATTCGGATGGGGAAAAGCAAGCCTCCGGAATGTTTTTGCTGAAGTTTCCCTTTCCACGCTGATCACAGTGTTGTAAACTGGACATCTCTTTTAGCAACTGTTTGCATATGCTCCTTCTCAAAGTATTTCAGTCCCCACCTCTCGAGAGCAGGGTGGTGCAGAAGAATTTGGAAACGCTCCCTTTGTCTTCTGCTGGCCTCCTTGCCTTGAGTGCAGCTGCAAAGTGACACAATGTCCTGTCGTCATTTTGGCACGATACCTTGGGGGCAGAAGAGAGTTAAAGCATGTTTTCTAGAAGGGATGCATACTTCTCCTTTGCAGTGTTTCACAAGTCTCTGCTGGCTGTGGCTGAAAACGCTCCAGCATGGATTTAAATGTGAGCACCATGATATCCCAGCTCTCTGTTACTGATAGCAATTCTTCCAGTGTAGTTAACTGTTGCTGTCCTGCATGCTGCAGGACTCCCGTGGAATTTGCAGATTTAAATCATGATTCAATTAACTCCCAGATTCAATATACAATAGTCACTCTGTCCTTAGCCAAAAGAATGATAGGCTGAGTTGCTGCAATCTGGAGATTGGGCAAGAGGACTAATTAATCTTCTGTTGTTGAAACACTAGATTAGATGAAACCCCTCTACTGTAAGCAACCAGAAGATGCTGCAACTGTAGATACAAGAAAATAAAATCTAAAATAAATATTAAAATTAAACTACCACTTGTTTGAAAATCCTACTGATTTCTTCAAGTCCTGACAATGGTACATTAGGAGAGGGAATAGAAACTGAACTGAGAAGTAGGGTTGAGGCAGGGAGAGCAGGATTCTTCCACTGCCCATGCTTTGCCTGCTGTGGGGACAAAAGGAGCATTTCAGGCTCAGGGGTTTCACTGGACATGAGTCACAAGTGTTTTCAAAATATCTGCCATGTAACACACCGTCAAAGTCACACCTCCCATAACTGTTTCCTGCTGCTCAGGGGCTCTTTCAGTATTTTCTTTCTGCTTTCAGGGGTTCTGCTGTGCAGACCAAACCGTTTGCTTAGGTGTACAGAAAAGGAAACTGCAGAGGCAGTATCACTTAACCCACACTAGTAAAGCAAAAGCCGTTGCAGCTGCCTCACCACAATTCTTCACTCCATTTATTTCTGCCTCCAAGTATCTTGCCACAAAGCAAATCTTTTCTGGCTCCTGGATTCACAAATGCCATTGCTCTGGGCATGGTACGCAATACTCAGAGTACTTTTGTCATTTTGTCCATATTTTTGAGACTTTTTGATGCTAAATCTTCCTTCCTGAAGGAGCAAGGGGTGAATGCACAGAAATATGGTGTATGTTTTTCTCCAGACAGGAAGACATGAGGTGTGGATTTGTTCTCCTCTTTCTTGTTTCTGGACTGAAAACCACTAGAAAATCTGAACAAACAACCCATGTGCTTCAGCTGCAAGAACTTTGAAACAAACTTTATTAAGGGAGGTTCCACAGAGAAACTGGGTGTTTTACATTATGTGCATTTGCAAGTATTTTGAGATATCTTCCAGTACAACTCTTTGCATCCTTCTGTAAAACCCTGCTTACAAATCTGGGATGTAGCAGTGTCTATGAGACTAACTTGTTCTTACATCCAAAAAAAGTTCCACATCTGTTCTGCTCTGAAGGAAAAAAAAAATAGTCATCACTAGTGCCATTAAAATAGGCTCAGGGGGGAAATTTCATTTGACTGAAAAAATGCTGCAATTGTGGCCCCCTGGATTTTGCAGCTTCCTGTCTGATTCTTTTCAAGACGTGAGGCCAACACAGCAAGTTTGTTTCAGAAGGAGTGACTGGCACTCCTGCTACAGGCAGCATGTGGAGGAGAGGTGCAAGGAACTCCTTCATGGCGGCATTACTGCAAAACAGGTGGCATAAGGGTTTCTGCCATGCTCGGAAACACCGTGGGCAACATTTGCTGTCTTCTTGCATTTTGGCTACTAAGGATGGACAATGGAGCCTCTGCAGGGTACTCAGAGGGAGCAACTAAAAGGAGATGCAGAGACATGGCTACACTTTATTCAAAAAACAGTTAGTTAAAAGAGCTTTGGAGGGCATCTGAAACTTTGTCTCTGGCATTTGTGTCCGTGCAGTTATCTCATTTGGGTGTGTCTGCCTAGCTGCCAAATCTGGGAAGGTATGTTTGTCAGGGTGGTGGGACAGCCAAGGGTGGAGGGAGCTGTGGGTTCCTGCAAGCCGGATTGCAATTCTGTGCTTTGTTGAGACATTTGTTGAGGGTTTTAGGACAGCTCACCTGTCAGTGTCAGTATCTGAGGTTATTCTGTCCACCTCTCTGCCTGGCTTTGGCTGCTGTTATCCACATCATTTCCCAGAATTCACACCACTAACCAGCAGCTGTTACTATATTGGGCTTTTGACCTCCTGAAGATGGGGTCTCAACCCTTCCTGTTCCCACTCAAGCAACTAATTTTTCAACTGAAAAAAAAAAGGGGGGGGGGGGGGGCATAAGGTAACCACTGAAGAAACAACATTTGCATTTCAAATTTCAATCAACTTGAAAAGCCAACACCCTGTTTTGGGTTGGCTTTACGCATCAGGTCTGACACTGGCAGCCTCACAGGAAGCAAACGTGAGCAGCGTTTTTCTATGGGAAACTCACTTTGTGAACCCACCATTCTGCTAAGGGTGCCCCGAGATGTCTGCCCGTGCCCCTCAGCACTAAAACACTGCCGTGAACGCTGAGCCTCACCCTCCTCTTCAGGGACTTATCAGCAGGAAATGAACTCAGCTGGAACGCTTGGTACCACTGACATTGCTGTGCTCGGGTCCTGCAGCTGCAGAGAAGCACTTCTGAGAGCACAAACACACAAACACACACGTGCCAGCACCCACACGGACACACAGACCGGCCTGCCAGGCTCTCTGCACCCCTGGGAACTGATGTCAGTGGGAAAGTCCCATTACCAAAGGGAATTAAATGGAAGGACGTGGGTATAAAGTGGCTCTCGCTGCGCTGGATTGGAATGTGAGTTTGTGTGTTTTTCGTGGTGGCCACGTAAAAAAGTAGATGGTAGAGACTAACTGAAAGATTGAATCATTTCACATGTTCCTGACTGTCAGCTGATGCCTGAGCACTAACATGGTGGTTCAGACTAACAAGGCTTCTTAATTAGGGCTTCCTAATTGCCAGGTTCTGGGCAAAAGCCTGTCCCTAAGCAGAGTAAAGTTAAAAAATGCTGTATGTCACAGGGAACATTTCACCTCATAATAATGATATCACAGTGATATAATGGATCACCCTGGTCCCACCAGCGGCTGGTGGTTGGTGTTCAGATAACCGGTGTCATCTCCTGCAGCACCTAAATGTCTTTGGAGAGCTCTTTTCTCACTGCTGATCTGCTTGACTTCAGAGAACAAACTGTGCTGGGGTGCTAAGAGGCAAGGCTGCATCCCATTGTACTCATAGAGTGGTGGGACAAATATTATCAGCATGAGCCACTGACAGCTTGCTTTCAGACTGAACAATTCCTCTATAGTTACTAGTTTTAGAACACCAGGCTTAATATAAACCAACAAAACCAGTCAGAACATGACTGCTGACACAATTCTGGGTATATATGCTGGTTTTGATTACACTGTTCTCAGGTCAGTCCTACTGCCCATCTCTCAGTGTCCTAGAAAGCAGCGTCACAAGCAGTGACAGCTTCAGCCAGCAAGCTTCAGCCAGCGTCACAAGCAGTGACAGCCAGCAGCTTCCTCTGCATGCAGCCCAAGCCCTCACTGAACAAGATTTTCTGACTGAAAATGGAACAACATTTCTGGTCCCTAACAGGTTAAGCACAGAGGAAGCTTGCCTTGCCACTGCCTGTGTGGTGGCTGTTAAAAAAGTAAAAGGATTTTTGGCTGAACATCAGGCCAGCGCTATAATAACTTCACCTATCTTCTAAAAAACACACCAAGGAAAGAGTCACAACCTAAATTCCCAACCAGGGTAATTCAGGAAGTTTGAGGGTGAGAACAAATAAATGTCTTATGCACAAGCATGCTCAGCAAAGGCCTGTGTTGTGTGCTACTTCTCGCAGCAGCAGGGCTGATATCTCCCGAGGAGAGAAGCTAACCAACACTTTTAGAAACAATTTGCATGGTGGGTCTCATGTGGCACCGAGCATTGGCACTTCAAAGCTCTGAGCACTTCAGCTTTTGCCAGAGCTGACTCACAGGTCAGTCTCTTCTGTCAAAGGCAGCGGCAAGTGACTTTAATCACCCCGGCGGAACATCCCCGGGACATGGGCTGTCATTTGGATGCGGAGAGCTGGCCTGGCTCAGGAATCAAGCGCTGCACACAGCGAGACTGTACAGCCCCCGAGTATTATCTGGACACAGAAAGGTTTCTGTTCACGGACAGACTGCATGACCTAGACAGGAAGCCTGGACCAGAGCACAGCTAGGCTGTGTCTGAGGAGAAACCGTGCCCATTCCATCCAGCAACCAGGCTGTCTACAGAGAGAGCTGGCTCAGGAAAAACCAGCTCTGAAGAGGGCAGACAAAACATGACACAAGCCAGGATGGAGACCTTGCCCACTTTCTGACTAAAATACATCTGCTCCGGGGACTCAGCCTGAAGCCCATCACATATAAAACACACTGAAATTAAGATTTTTCCATGAACTAAACCTTGGAGGAAGTAAACTTGGCTCCATTTATGGTGAGATATTACTGTCTATTTGCTGGTTTTTAAATGCAGTGAAGCACGAGTTGAAAAGGAGAACTAGTTGTGCCTAGCAATACTTTCTTGACCTTGTTATGCAAGGATGCTGAGAGCGCCCAGACAATATTGCAGCACAACAGAGAGAATCCTTCTCCTTTCTCTGAGATCTAACTGAGGAAGTGAGAGAGCCTAGTGACTGCACATCAGGGGTTTAGGGCATCCTTTTTTTTTTTCTTTATTTTCCTATGAAAATTTTAGTTTCTCCTGAGCATCTCCAGGTGAAGGCAGCGGCAGAAGGCTCCATGTGTCCTGGAGAGGAGGCAGGGATCTCTGCCCACGCTCTACAGGCAAGGGGAATACTGGAGGAAAAATTCATTTGTTCTGCCTGTACAGGACAGCAGATAGATAAATAATCGGGGATGGACAGGTGGTATGCTTTCCTTGCTGAGTTCACCCCAGTGGGATGATCCATCTGGCCCACTATAAACTGTGGGAGCTCTGAGGCACCTGGGGCAGATGGTGGTCACAGGGCAAGTCAATTTAACTTTCTCAGTGCTACATTGCTGTTTACATAGGGTGGACATACTTGGATCCAGGTGGAAATATGAAAATCCACCATCTTTTAGGACAAGTTGAATCAAGTCTCATTATTACCCCAGTTTAAAGCATCTCTTTATACAAACCTTTATAAGGTTACTGAGCACAAACCCATGGATAAGATAACCTAGCTCAGTGTTTATTTGGGTAAGGAATGCTTGGAAGAGCCTTCAGTGGAAGGTGGAATAGTGTTCAACTGACAAAACCAAGCCTTGTAGAGGCAAGGGCTCTGACACACACCCTGCAGTGTTCAGGAGGTAACACCTGAGCTCTGCCTAGTGGCAAATCATTCTGTGGGTTTTGTGGCCCAAAACAGATAGTCCCTGCTGCTGTGATTAAAGGATAAGGTTTTCCCAAGGGAAGGCTGGGCTGCAAACCCCTGTGGTGACACAGAACCAGCCTTTGAGACTGATCTAGCAGTGGGCAGGGATAGCGGGGCCGATGGTGCCACCCCTTGGATTGTAGGAGGACAGAATCATTGTGGTTGGGAAAGAGCTTCAGGATCACCGAGTCCACCTGTTCACCCAGCACCCCGTGCTCACCAGTAAAGCGTGTCCTCAAGTGCCATATCCACGCGGTTTTTGGACGCTTCCAGGATGTGACAGACTTCCTCGGGCACACAAAGCAGGGGCGATGCCAGGGGACGGCTGCTGCCGCGCCATGGCCTATCCCGCGTCACTCGGACCCCGCAGAACGGGCCGGCTCCCAGCCGGAGGGTGCCTCAGAGGGGTCGGGCTCGGCACAGGCGGGAGCCACCGGGACATCGCCGGGACATCCCCGGGACATGGCGGGAACATCCCCGGGACATGGCGGGAACATCCCCGGGACATCGCGGGAACATACTCGGGACATCGCCGGGAGCCGCGTCCCACCAGCGCCCCCCGCAGGCCAGCGGGAGCGCTGCCATCACCTTCCCTTCTTTCCTCGTTGGACGCGGGGAGCCGCTCCTGGTGCTCCAGGGATTGTCTGGGAATTCTGTGGGCCGGGGCCGGCGCGGTGAGTTCCGACAAGGCCAACAATGGCATCCTGGCCAGGAGCAGGAATAGCGTGGCCAGCAGGAGCAGAGCAGTGACTGTCCCTCTGTGCTCGGCACTGGTGAGGCCACACCTCGAATGCTGTGTCCAGTTTTGGGCCCCTCACTTCAAGAAAGACACTGAGGGGCTGGAGCGAGTCCAGAGAAGAGAAGGGTCTGTAGGGAAGTGTTAGGAGAAGCCACTGAGGGAGCTGGGGGGTGTTTATTGTGGAGAAAAAGAGGCTCAGGGGGGACCTTACTGCTCTCTACAACCCCCTCAAAGGAGGGTGTAGCCAGGTGGGGTTTGGCCTCTGCTCCCAGGGAACAAGTGACAGGACAAGAGGAAAAGACCTCAAGCTGTGCCAGGGGAGGTTCAGGTTGGACATCAGGAAGAATTTCTTCACAGAAAGGGTGTTTAGGTATTGGAATGGGCTGCTCATTGGAGGCGTTGGAGTCATATGGTGTTCAGGGACAGGCTGGCTGTGTCACTCGATGCTCGGGTCACTCGGCGGTGTTGGGTCACAGCTTGGACTCGGCGATTTTGGGGTCTTTGCCGTCAATTCGGTGACGCAGAGCAGGGCTCCCATTGGCGCCGGACGGCCGGTGACTCCGCCCCCTCCCGGGCCGCGCTCTCGGGGATGTTTACAACGGCAGCGCGCATTGACCCGCCCCCGGCGCTCTCATTGGCCGAGGAGCGCGGAACTCGCAAGTCTATTGGCTGATAGCGGGGGTGGTGGCTGGTCACTCCCGAGGTTGTCGCTTATTGGCTTGAGGGGGCGAGCAGCGCTACTCCTATTGGCAGGGCACGGCGGGGCCCGCCCCTCACGGTGCGGTGTGTGGGTGGTCCGGGCGGGCGGGCCTGGCAGTCTGTGGCCGGCACTGTGCGGGGTGGGATGTCCCGTTCCGCGGTTGTGCGGGGAGCGATGTCGGTGTCCTCAGCTGGCCGGGGAGCGATGGCGCGGCCGCTGCTCCTGTGCGCCGCATCGGGGTTGCTGCTGGCGGCCGTCGCGGCCATCCCGCCGCCCGAGGAGGCGGCGCGCATGGCGCGCTACGTCCTGCACAACTGCGACTGGGGCGCGCTGGCCACGCTGTCGACACAGGAGGGGCTGCGCGGCCACCCCTTCGCCAACATCTTCTCCCTCAGCGACGGCCCGCCCGGGCCCTGCGGCGGCAGCGGCGTCCCCTACCTGTACCTGACCGACATGGAGATCTCCGTGCAGGACCTAGAGGTGAGCGGGCAGGGCGGTGACACGGCGCTGGCACCGCGGGTGTGAAGTGACCCCAGGAAGGACGCTCAGAGAAGCACCCAGGTTAGTCAGGCCTGCGCTCACCAGCAAGTGGTGATTGCAAGCTAGCGTGACAGCGCTGGTTCACAGAGGCACGGAGTTGCTGGGGCTGGAAGGGACCTCTGGGCCCTTCTCAGCCCAGCCCCTTGCCACAGCAGGGTCACCTCGGGCAGGTGACACAGGAACATGTCCAGGTAGGGTTCTCCAGAGAGGGAAACTCCACGACCTCCCTGGGCAGCTGTGGCAGTGGGCTGCCACCCTTAGTGTAAAATTCATCCTCATCTGTGTTTTAGTTTATGGCTGTTCCATGGATGTTGCCCTGTTTGTCAGCCCTGGGGACAATTATTAGCCCTTGAGCAGCTGAGCATGAGCAGTGCTGTCTGTGGTGACAGTCAGGAGGGCTCCTGAGAAGTTTCTGCTGATCGTGGCCTTGGGAAAGAAAGGGCAGCACCAGACAGAGGAAGTTTCTGCAGCTTCCAGAAGCACTGAGCAAAGAAATAAGGTGCCACAGAATATTTGAACAGAGAAAATTTCACACAAAAAAAAAGTCAGAAGGACTGGAACTTGTCAGTGTGGTACCTAAGCAAAGAGAATTCTTACAGAGCCTACTGAAGGAATAGTCATTAAATCTGTGGAACTTACCATAGAGGAAAACACACATGGAAAGGTAGCGTTGGCATGCTGAGACTCTTGAATGTGCAATTGGCCTTGTCTCAGATCTTTTGTGGCCAAGAGTTCACTAAAAACTTAATGAAATAGCAGGTGTATGCCTCCTTTATTAGATTTATTTGTTTGTTTTAGTAACTGTTACAGTATTAGTAAACACAAAACAATGGTAATTTTTCAAACTGTTTTATCATTTTTTATTTGTTGCCTGTCAGGTTTTAGTTTGTTACCTTAAAAGAGTTTAATTATGTGTCTAAGTATTCTAGAGAGTCTAATTTATTTTGCCTGATGCGTTTCGGTCCCAGATACAGCTGTTTGCTTTCAGAATAACATAAAACCCACGGTATAAATTGGTAATGAATATTTCCTTCAGAAAGCTCCTCAACAGGTCCTTATTTTGCTGCTTCACGGCAGAAACTCTTGACATGTGATAATCACAGGCAAGGGAGAAGGTGCTGAATAATCATGAGTCAGCTTTTGGGGAGTTAAGCAACTTCCTATCTCTCAAGTGGCTGCTTCTGTTTTGTGAGGTCACCGGTGCTCTCCGTAGTGTTCAAGTGACTTTGGAGGGTTTCTCTTGGACGAGAGCCCTTCTAATGAAGCTTCTCAAAGCAGGGGAACTTCCCTTACTAGGAGATAATGACCCTTAGTATGTGGCATTTTGCAGTCCTGTTTGGCACCAGTGCTTTTCCTGCCACGGTTACCAAATTAGTTTTTAGAAAAACAATCAGATTTGTTCTTTGATTCTTCAAGTTAGGTGTTTCACTTAAATACTCAGAATTTTTTTAAAACCTAACTTCTAAAATTCACTTTAAATGCCAAAAGAGCTGTTTGGGGGAGCCAGGAGGCTGTTTTGAAGAGATGTTTGTTTTTGTTTTAAATAATATTACCAACAGTTGTGAAGCTTGGTTGGTTGCCTTCTCAGTAACACTTTGCCCTTCCACCAGAATTAACCTGATGAAGTTCACTGTATGTCCTTCTGTACAGTACTTTGTGTCTGTAAATTGTGATATATCATCATTTGCATGTGAAATAGATAGGCTGAATTCAGAATTTTAAGGAGTGTTGTTCTGTGATGTTTGCATTTTATGTTAACAAGCTTCAGCACACCTCTGAACTGGACTTTATTTCAGATTCAGAGCTCACCCAAAGAGCCTTTCAGATGTAGTTAGGAAAAGGTGATGACGGCTCTATTCCGTTTGCCAGTATTACCAAGCTGAATAAAGTACCAAGAGCTGAATAAAATACCAAGAGCTGAAAATGTGGTGGGTATGACATTTTTTTTTCACATAAGAAAAATAAGCATAAACCTCTTATCTTACTTCTTGCATTTTAGGTCAATTCAAATGCCTCCTTGACCGTGTCTTTGGCACAGACTCCTTACTGCAGGAAGCACGGATATGATCCCCAGAACCCCCTCTGTGCCCACATCATCTTTGTTGGGAGCATTGTAAAGGTAAGCTGCTGAAAGCTGACACTGGGCAAGGTTGTGTGCATCAAGTATAGATTTGTTTAGTGGAGGGAGAGGAGAAAGGTGAGAAATTCTGGGCAAAAGCATAGGCTGACATGTTCTGTCCTGTGATATCCAAATGCAAACTCACAGTTTGTGGGAGGAAAACGAAGTTGCAACTTGATTTGTGCGGGAGCTTTGTTGACATGCCTTTAGCAAGGAGTTTGGGGAGACAATAATGCAGGAAACCTCCCTCATTCCTGTCAATGTGTTCTGAACCTAAGAAGCCTGAGGCCATTATTTTGGGAAAACATTCATACTTCATTCACATCTCTCTTGGTCAGTTAAATTCTTTGGTTCAAGCAGTGTGACGTGCCTGCTTCTGAAACTCTGTTGAAGTAAATACTAAACTGAGCTACAAAGTTGCAAGTATTAGAGACAAAAAGTGTGCATTGTGTCATCTGCTGGCGTTGCTGCCAGGGCAGAGTTCATCTGTGTACCACTACTTTGGTGTCTCCTAGGAGGAATTGAGAACTGCATGTGTTATTCATTGAAGATCCAAACCCCATTATTGGGGATAATGATTGAGGATGAGAACTAGTCATCACTACTCTCTCTTATTTGATCATCTCAATTCTTATTTGGTGTTTTCACAGCTCTGATATTCGTACATTGCACTCAGCAATCTTGTAGTTGCTTTCCAGAGTGTCTCATTAATAATGGAGTTGATTTTATTTAGGTGGTTCTTCTTGTAGCTTACCCAGAGCTCTAAATTGTTGATTTAACCCTTTAAATACATGCACATTGTATATTAAGTGTTGTCACGCTTTTCAGCTTCCCTTCTCTGTGGATTCTGATATACTACCCTATTTGTGTATGTATATTTGCAAATGTCTGAGCACAGTTGGATCTGTTTCTGTCAGTTGGAATGAGCAGGTGCAGAGGAGGTAAAATTACACCGAAGACATCACACAATAAAAATTCACCTAGAATCCATACTTCTCTGTTTCATCATTTGCTTAGAGGTTTATTCTTATGTTGATGAAGTACTTCCTTTCTCATGCTAACTTTAAAAGCAGCCTTCTGATTTAATGTTAAAATGCACTACTTTGGAAGTGTTGTCTGTCTCACACAGTTGCACACCACACTGAAGATGAGCAGACTTAGCCACAGTGATGAGCCTCTTGGGACAAGACATGGCTGAAGTTAAAAAAGCACACTGCAGTCAGCAGTGGTTTTTTAGCTGAAACTCATCTTTACGTGACTGTGTTCTTGTAATATCTTCCTGGTTTTTGTTAAGGTGAATGATTCAGAAGCAGACTTGGCAAAAAAAGCATTATTCAGTCGCCACCCTGAAATGGAAAGTTGGCCCAAGGACCATAATTGGTTCTTTGCCAAATTCAACATCACCAATATTTGGGTCCTGGACTACTTTGGTGGGTTGAAAATTGTGACACCAGAAGAGTACTACAGTGTCAAGCCTTAGTAAGTACTGAAGTTTTTCATGGCTAACTCTCATTATATTTCACATCTGTAAAATTCCTTGTTGTTAATAGGGAGGAGTGACTCCTGTACAATTGGCATGGTCACTGCCCTCTGTTTGAATTGATTGGAAGACAGGTGATGTTTTGGTCTAATAATTAATAGAAGTGAGACTCTTCAGCATTTCTGAAGCTGTATTAATGGGATTGCAGCAATATTGCTGATACTTCCAGAAGAAAATTGCTGTTGAATCTGTCCTTATGATATTGAAGTATAGAGAAGTTGTGTTCTACTGTCTGCATAAAACCAAGTCTTTAAAACTTTCAAATATATTTTAGCACAGTCAACATGAATTATGCATTCATTTCACTCTTATTCTTACTCCTTGTAGGTGGAAGAAGATCCTTGGTGATGCTGATATGGAAATGAATTACTTTGGCTGTTTCATGAAAGATTTATTTTTTCTATGTAGTGTAGAGCTGAAATAATAATACAATAAATCAAACACCTTGCATTGTTAATGAGCATGTATTACCCTTATGAGCAGATTTAACTTCTCACTAATTTGAATCATGTCACACTGAAAAACCTTTGTGCATAAGCAATAATTAAATTTTATTCTCTGGATGTGAATTTGGAAAGGTGTCTGACAGTATGCATTCAGAAATGTTGTGTTTACTGGAATCAAGGATTAGTCTAGTTCTAAAGCTTTCAGTGCCTTAGTTAAATAATGTTTCTGAGCACTTTCCAATATTATTTTATTTTTAATACCAGTTTAGTTTAGAATTTTATGGTGAAGTTCTACTGGATGGCTCAGCTGATGGAATGGAAAGCATTGCCTGGATTACAGTGGCAAATGATGTGCTGAGTTCCCAAATTCTGTTAAGAATTTTCTTTGCATGCTGACAAACTCACTTGTTTGAGCCATTTTTCTGTTTTATTGAATGTGCTGTAGAATACAGTTGTGTTCATGCCAGCTGTACCTATACCTCAGGATAAGTTCTTGGTAATTCCTCAGCTGATTATGTGCCCTAACTCTGTAATAAAAGCAGATCAGTAGT
Source organism: Nicator chloris (assembly GCA_013400495.1). Classification (NCBI taxonomy): domain Eukaryota; kingdom Metazoa; phylum Chordata; class Aves; order Passeriformes; family Pycnonotidae; genus Nicator; species Nicator chloris. The sequence continues at coordinate 117,672 of WAAE01021212.1, forward strand.
ACCTAAAATATCTGACTTAAGAAGAGTAGTGTCTTGTAAATTCAGTGAGTGATGTGAAGGATGTTTTCTGATTGTGATTCTGAAATACTCAGCTTTGTTAGTCTGATCATATGGCAATTTATCAGCTTTTATTACCCTCAACAGCAGAACTGAGCAGATTTGGGGGTCTGGAAGCCTTACACAGCAATTTGGGATCAGTAACCCAGAAGTGAAAAAGAAGCAATACAGTATGACACAAATGATTCATGATTTGTAGAGAATGAAAATTAATGAAAGGTGTGCTTAATTAATTCCGTGTTAAAGTAGGTTACACCCAACCACAAAAAAGCCTTTTTAACATCCTCTCCAATCTGCTGTGTGCTAAGTCCACAAACGCTAAAAAGTGTTTGTGAACAAGTAAGTTGATTTTATAGTGAGCAAATATTACCTAGTTGACCTAGAGTAAAGAATTTAGACTCCTTAGAGGAGGTTGATATATAGAACAGTGGGATTTGTCATGTAAAATCCCTATATCTTAATGTTGTTTTTATATCACTCCTTTTCTCAAATACTGGGATGATTTGTGGAAGTGTTTTTTGTATAACTTATTAAGAGTTCTTTCTTCATGAGGGGAAGGAAGGTACTTGGTACTGTTCTACTATTTAAAAACAAATCTAGGATCAGAAAAACTTACAACATAGAAACAATTTATGTTGAATAGGTAACATTGATATTTAATGTGAAATTTAAAAATATTTTTATATAAGGTATGACAGTTCTGAAAACTCAGATGAATCTCCGTCATGGACTCAATCCTTTCTGTGAGGACACCTGAATGCATTATGTGTAACCCTGTAACTTTTGATGTGTGAGACTGATGATGCTGGGCTTTTGTTAAAATTAAAGTATTTTTTTGACAAGTGGTGTCAAGCATTATTTATTACATGTCCAGGTGTTATTCTCTCCCTCCTGCTGTCTCTCTTACAAGCACTTTCTTTTCAGTGTTCTTGCTTCACTGTTGCTCTGATGTCTTTTGTTCTTGCTAGAATTAATGGGGAAATGTCCCTACTTACACCTGCCTTCCCCTCCTTGGATTAAACCCATGTCTTTGTACTTCACATGCTTTCCTGCATCTAATGCTGTGAAATGGAAAATTGGAAAGACAAATGCCATCATTCCACACATCCCCAACTTCCTCCTTCCACCAGCTACTTCTGCACCCCCAGATTCCTCGCTGGTAGGGCAGGGTGAGAAGCAGGAAAGATCTTGACATTGCATAGCCAGTAAAACATTGGTGTGTTATCAAGACTGTTTTAAGCACAAATTCAAAATATAGCCCCAAACAAGCTAAGAAAAAAACCCCAGCCACAAAACCCAGATCTCCATCCCAGCCAAAACCGGTACACCACCTTCAAAAGTATTGCTGGCACTCGAGCGTGTGGTGCAGAATAAGGCTGTCTTTGTTCCTCGTTTACTTCTCCATTACTATCAATTCCCAAGTATTTTGTTCTTTGGAAGTGGAAGGGCCTTTTTTTGGTAACAGTAAGGTCTTAAAACAGTTTTGTAATACTGCTGCAATAATTGTAGATCATGCAAATCTCTTCGCCTTTGAAATCTGGGAGGACCCCAACCAGGTGTTTCTTTGGGAAAATGGTGAACAGCAGACTGGTTAAGCTATATGTACTGACCTGGATTTGAGGGTCAGTTAGGGAAGAACTCTGGAGCTGTATCTGTGCATCTCACTGAATACTCCTTGGTGTGTTTTATGTGTAGTAGTGGAATGTAAACCTGCTCAGATTATCAATTTTCTCCCTTAGTAACAGGTGTGTAAATGTTTATATCGCCAACCCAAGAAAGTCACCAGCTGGTCCTATTTTTCCTCACCTCTTTTCCCTGTGCTCACCTTTATTCGGTTCAGCTCATTCAGGAATTCATTTGTGAGCATGTTTTCTTTTTTCCTGCTTTCCAGGAGTAATACTGTGGCTTAGAACAGAAGAGAGTGAGTATAATCAATTGATACAGCTGTAAGCAATGAATCAGTGTTTGATTTCTGTGTGTATCCTCTACCATGGCATGCTTGAAGCACCTGAGCATATTGTGAACAGCAATGAAGTCAGCCTTCTGGGAGGCACCTGCATTCACAGGGATCTGACACAGGATAACTGCAGTCACCTCACAAAGCCACGGGATGTTTGTTAGCTGGGAATCTAATAAGGGTAATCACGACCTGTCATGTTCTTCCTTCTATTGGTCTTGCTGATTGACATGTTTGTGTTTCTACTTCTTGATTTTCAATTTCCTTCTTGTGTTTTAAATGTAGGACTTGTGCCCTGTAAAAACATGATTTGCAATGTGCAACATCATTACACAATGCATCTTAAATATATCAGGTATTCGTTTAATCCTTTATTCAGTTCTCTCTGGAATTTATTTCTTCGCTGTTTAATATTGTGCCTGTGATCTTCACAAAAAAATAGAGGTAGCTCAGAGTATCAGACTAACACAAAAAGTGTTAATTGTAACTTAATGGATTCATTTGTTTTCAAAAGGTCTTTCCTGAGCAAAAACATTGAATCGAGGTAAGAATCCAATAAACTGATATATTGTTGTTGAACACAAGAGGGTGCCAAAGACTCACATTTGGCTGGAGTGTTAAATGTTTAATACTTAAAAGCGGTTATTGAATTCATCATAACTCAAAGATGCTGGAAAAGCAAACGATGGGGGCATAATATGAACAAATTCTTTTTCTGCAGTGCTTTACATTATGAATGCTTCCCTCCATAAACACAGCAGCCTGCTGGCTGCAAAAAAAAAGGAGCATTCATCATTTTTTTGTGTTTTGTAATCATTTTGTGCTACGGAGAGCTCAGAAGTAATATCCATGAAAATGATTTAAAGGTTTTTAAATTAAGTAACTCTAGTAAAGGAAATGGAGACAGGTACAGAATGCCATGGAACGTCGGCAGGAGCAGCCAGCTCCAGACTCAACAGTGTTTATTTCTGTCAAATCCAGAGAGAGAGGGTTCTTTAGCGTGACCATGCTTTGGCGTAGGCTTATTGTGAGTTGAATTAAACCACTTGACTCTGACTCGTAATTTCCAACAGCTAATTAATCTTGTGTTCTTCAACTGCCCCCAGGCTGCTCTCCAGTGTTTTGGGCTGCGCTGATGGTGTGCAGGTGTTTGGGTGATGAGGCAGAGCTGGGAAAAGCCTGAAGCTTCCCCTCCTTCCACGAGGGCTGTGTTGGAGCTCAGGCTCTTGTTGCTTGCTCAATCCTACTGTCTTGGCCTCAAGCCTGGCTCGAGTGTGGCTGACCCTGGTTGCTGTCACCCAACCTCTGCTCTTGTCCAGGTACTGTGGGGCTGCTTATTTTGGGGTTGAGGCCACTGCCCTGCCCTCCCTGCCAGTTCCTCTGCTTGTGTGGAGCAGTCCTTGGTGCTCTCCATAATAATTGTATTTTCTCTGCTGGGGAGCTCAGCCCATGAGTTTCTCATGCAAGCCTCTTGCTCTTGCTCCCAGGGCTTTTTGACTTAAGAACTTCTGTGTCTAGAGGTTTCTTCAGAGTTTCTAAGTTGAATTGGTGTGTAAGAAGATTAGTCTGTAAGACTCATTCATTCTGGGTGTAGTGGTCAATGTTTTTCACAGCCTGGTTTTCTGTGGAAACAAAACTTAGGTAACATTTCTGGGTACTTGCCTTTGTCAGATTTGTTTTCACTTTGTTGGATTCAGATTTGAAATGGGAAGTCTGATCTCAAGCTACCAAGCTTCTATAAATGTCATGAAAACTGTGAGATGGGGAGAGAAAACAAACCCCAGTTCATATGTATTAAAGGTACAAAAGTAATGTTTTGAAAATTTCAGTTTAATTAGTTGTGCTGATTGTAGAGCTGGAGTATTCTGGTTGAGTGTGACCAGGTATGCAGTTAGTACCAGAAGGGTGTATTGTGTAAGAGATGGTAGGCTTTAATCAAAGAACCTGATAGCTGTGATGATGATTTGGAATTATTTTCTTCCTCTAGCTCTTAATATCCTACATTAAAAAGCCATAAAAATTCCCCATCACTATTTGCTTCTGATTCCTGCAGCTGCTAGACTTAGTTTTTGCATAGAATTTCTCCAGTTTAAATAAAAGAGATGCTGCATTTCTGGTGCTGGGCCAAACAGCTGCTGTGTGTCTTGTTGAAAGACGAGAGTCTTTCCCTTGACCTCAGCAGTATTGTCAGTGTATGCACACTGGTCTAGAACTACTTCATGTTATTTTTGCTGCTGCCATTGACTCAGACTGTAAATTTACTTTGCATCATTACTTTTTCCCTCCCTTTACCTATGAAAACGTAGATACCACTTTGCAGCACTGATGTAAAATACTTGTAACTAATCTTGATACCCTTAGATGACAGGAATGCTTTATTTGAAGAACAAGATGGCTTGATTTTAATCTGTGAGTAATTAATTTTAAGGTTTTATTAACAAATCTGTGATCACTACAAGCACAGAGTAATTTGACAAAAACAAACGGGGAGTGTGTGCAAAGGGGGAGAGAGTGTCAAGAAATAGTGTGTGATTGCATATCTAAGCATGTATATTTGTGTGAAAATGTTGAAGATAATTTGTGGTTTTATGCCAATGGAACCTGTAAAACATCTTCCAGTGTTAACAAGTAAATGTTTCTAGATTGAAAGGTGGCAATTGTTTAGAGATAAGAAATAGTTGCACAAACCCTGCATTATATACTTGTAAGAACATTGCACACTGATTTCCAGTTGTCTTTTAGCCAAAAAACAGTTGCCTATTTAAGCATGAATTAGATTTTTGATTTAAATGCTTAAATTAATTTCAGTTAATTTAGTTAAATTTTTCCTCAGGTGAGCATTTGAAACATGGAGAAGAGGTGTGTGTTAGGGGTAAAGAGGGGAGGAGGTTAAAGGAATATACTTGTCACAGACCTTAAAATGTGGCTTCACAATATTTTTGTATTTATAAAAGGCATAACTTGATAAGTTATATTGTGTACGGCCATGCAAGAAAATACTGAAGGTGTTCTGTAAATAAAAAGAGCATTTTGAGAATGTGTGTAGTGATAAAGTCGTAGTATTTTGCTACATGTGCTGCAATGTAATTGAGGAAATTCACCTGCAATTAACAGGGTTGTTGATGATGCCAGAGAGAGTAGCCTAAAAGAAAAGAAGCATTGTTCTTCCTCCTCCTTAAAATATGATGTAAGCAGTGGTCTCTTGAGTGCATTAATCCAGAGCAGATCATAAAGGCATCACTGGGGAGGGAAAAATTGGATATTACAGATTCAGTAGTCTCAAAATTGAGCTTTCAAAGAGAGTGTATTTTAGCTTTCTCCTAACAACTCCTTTATAGGTTTCCACAACCCCTGTTGTACTGAAGATTTTAAGACCATAGCAGGAACAGGAAACTGCCAGTCACAAAAATCCCTGAAATAATGAATAGAAACATGTTTTTTCATTGCATCAAGGCCTGTTTATAATCTCCCACAGGAAACATGCACTCCTGGCCATATTTGTCTTTGTGGTCCTGCACAGGTGTCCCTTTTTATGTTTGGGTTCTTTTTTTTCTTGTTGCACGTGTCAGGGTTTCTATTTGCTCAATGCAGCTGCGAGGAGGAGTGGGGGTGAGCTGAGTTTTCCTTGGAAAAGTAGTATTTTCATACACAAAGGGGAGCGGTTGTAGCAAGAGCAACTCATCTGTCTCCCTGTTGGGAGCTGCAAAGCAAGACCTGTAGTTAGGCACTGTCTTCTTTCCAGCTCTCCATTTGCTGGCAAAAGTGCAGGGCAGGGACTAATCCTCTTGGAATGCAGCCATTACCACTAAATAAGTATTAATTGCTGCATTCCAAGGGGATTAGCACAGTTGAACCCAATTATAGCAAATCGAAGCTGCACTGTAAGGCACTACAGTGCATTGAGATGCAGTGAAACGGTGTAGGACTGTCAGTCTGTAACATTTTATCAATAAAAAATTGTGGGCTTACACGCTATAAACAGCAGACCATTTCTTTTCCGTGTATTAATCTGAACGGCATGCCTGGCTGGAGGCTACAGCTTGCTCACCGGTGAAAATTGTTGCTTTTCTTAACACCCATTATCTTTGTGTGAACATCTCCAGAAATGTTTTTAATACTTGTTGAGTTAATTATGGTGCTGCAAGTGTCACTCCCTGCTGGACCAGGGGCAAGGCTCTACAGTCAGTCTGGATTCTCACATCTCTGAAGTCGGCCAGCTCCTCCATCAGGTGATGTAGGAATTAATTTTGCCTGCGAGTGCTAACTGTATCAAATAGGCTTAGGAGAGCTCCTGATAACCGACCTGTTCTCAATCCCAGCAGTCTGCAGTGATGATTACAGGCATATCTCGGTGGTAGCAATACAGGAGCCAGAGGGCAGTGTGTAGTTATATATATTTTTTAATCCTCAGCTTGACTGTGGTGTGGGTTTGTTTTTTTTTAGTTTTCATTTATTTCCTGTTAAAACTGCAAACCCTGCTGCTTTTTTTTTTTTTTTTTTATAGTACAGTCAAAGCATAACCAGTAAGCGTGAAAAGGGAATGCTTCTGGGAATGAATCAACCCCTTGCATTAGAGCTGTTCCAGGATTTTTTGTGTCCAGAGAAAGGATGGCATATGGATGCACAGAACCAGTTGAATGTATGCCTTGACTATTTTATGAAAGATCTCCTTACAGATAATGAGCTGCACCTCAACCAGTGTTAAACACACTGAGTTGTGCTTGGGGACCACTTCAGTTCCCTGACCCATTCTGTTTCAGGAACCACAGATCAAATATTGCAGTCTTCCCAGTGCAGGTAATTCTTGAAAATGTACTTTCCTCAACCCATATGCTTAGATGAAGAGTCAAGTTTAGCCAAGAGCTTTTCTTAACACAGCAGGAAGGGTTTTGTATTTCTGCTGTGGCCTTGTCTGTATTGAGAAAAATTGCTGCTGGTTCAGCTGAACAAGGGTTGGCATTCATTTCTAGTCCAGGGTTAACAAAGTCTTAACAATCTGACTGAAGTGAGTAAACTGAAACATCAGTATGGTTTAAACTGTTAGTAGAAATGTATTTGCAAGATTGGCCAATGCACAATGTGGGCAGGAGGTGCTGAAGTTTTTACAGTGCTGTGTAGCTCCTAGAGATGCAAAGACTAGAAAGGCTGAAAAGAAGGTGACACTCTAAGCAAATCATACCTCATGGTAGAATTGCAAGCCTTATGAACACTGAAAAGCTTTTTCCTAGAGAGGAGACCACTTCCCCTTTATCTTTTCCTGTCCTGCTTGTCTGCATGTGATTTGCATCTCTCCCATGCCCTGCTTGTTGTGAGAATAACTCATAATACAAGCATGAGTGCTCTTCTGTATACTTTGATTATGTTTGGATAATGATAAGCCTGCCTTAGTTCAAAAGCTGAGGGATGGGGAGGTGAGAATTTCTAGGGGCACTATCATGCAAAGCCTTTTTCTGACTCTACCCACACTTCCAAGTGAAGTCCATATACTCAATTTCTATGACCTTTCCCTATCTAGACATCAAAACACGCTGGCCCAACTGCTGTTCTCCCAGTGTGCCTACTGTTGCCATTAATCTCCCTTTCTTACACAGCTCTTCATTTCTTTTCCTTACCTTTGGCCTCAACTCTTTATTCAAAGTGATAATTTGCTGGCTGTCTGCCAGAGGGAGAAGCTATGATCAATAACAGGAGGAGACAGGGGTCAGTGGAATAGTGATGAGCAGTGCCATCTGCTTCTCTGGAAACACCGTTACCCAAAAATATCAATAACTAGGATGATATTTCAGCTTTTGGGTAAGGCATCAATGAGATTGAGGCAGCCAGCAGTGAGAGCAGGGGTCTTTTTCTGCTCACTAATTCCTTGTTTCAGCCAATCTTCTGTCACACAGAGAAGTGGACAGAAAGGGCTGTATCCAGCTTACACTGGAATATGGAACATGTACCTGAGCACAGCCATTTCAGGGACTAATGACACCCCTTTCAGGTTCAGTGCATGGCAGCTCTCCTTGTGCTCTGCTTTCTGCCTGGTGGTGTCAGAGCCCATCTCCAGCCTTTCCTTGGAGCTTTTGGGGTAGAAGAGCCACACAGAAAACCCTCTCCAGGGCTGGGAGGGAGCAGAGGCTCAGCAGCACTGCCTGGGTAATACAGAAGGGTATGCTGGTGCTAGATTACTACTAGTGTCTAGAAAATTTGGTATATAATTGTGCCAATTATATATTGGCACAATATATAATTATTCAATTAAAGGAAAGGAGAGTTTTATCCATGTATTAGCCTTTATTACTCCAGACAGCAAGGTGATGAATTTCTTCAATTTACTTTTTCTTCAAAAGACTATAAAGCCTTACTTTCTGTGTGTACAATAACTCCCATCCTGCCATACTTTAGGGAAATTTTTATCACCAGTTTCTGTACCTCCTGGGGGTGCACATTCCTCTTTCTCTTCTAAGAATTAGAAGCAGGAGAAAAAAAAATTATGCATGGAGATGCTTGTACTTCCAGCCTAAGCTCTGATCCTCAAGTGCGTTATTATTGTTACTGTTGTAAACATTAAACACTCAGGGATCTGTTGATCCAGATGTATTTTGATGGGAGTGAGGTTGAGCTTTAAGCCTTAGGGTTCATCTAAGCTATGTTTTCAAGCTTTTCTAATTCACAGTTGTCTAAAATGAACTTTTTTTATTAATAAAAACGTGAAAATGTTTATTTGCCTGCATTTGAAAAGAGCACAATAATGTGAGATTTCTTACAAAGTGGGAGTTAGAAATGAGTTTTATATCGTTATGAGTTTAGACAGCTATGTTGTTCAAGAGTGACTGTAACTTACAGTTTTAAATTTCTATTTATGCCCTGTGCTGCACACTGGGGATAGTTGCATAAACCCCTTTTGAAGTCAGGTCCAGTTCGATACCAGAAACAGAGACCAGCAGCTGCTGGGTGGGGATGATCTAGGAACCGTCAGACAAAGTAGGGAAAAAAAAAAAAACCACCAACTCACTGAAAACCATCTTGCAGAGAGGAAAAGGATGAATAACAAAGGAAACCCCAAACATCAGTACCAAGAAGGCAAACCCCAGCCCTCACTCAGAAGCTGTGAAGGCAGAGCAAGCCGGCAGGTGGACTCCGAAAGCCCTCAGAGGAGCTGAGCCTCTTCCTGTGGCAGCCACACACAAGCACAACCCGTGGAGGAGCCTCCTCTTCTTCTTTCTTCTTCTCTCCTGTCCCCGGCGCTGTCCGGCTGGGCAAGATGAAGTGGAGGAGGATCGCCATCCTTGCCAGCCTGCAGGCACAGCTCCCAGCCACAGGTAAAGGCGGGCTTTGGGTTTGCGAGGAGTTCTCGTAAAGCTCTTTTGAGGCAAGGGCGCGGCGTTTCTGTGGTGGAATCACCACCATTTTGGTAGCAGGAGGGTGTCTGTGCCCACACCTCAGCCGTGCTCGTCCTCCCATGAAGGAGGAGCGTGACCTGCTGTGTTGAACTGGGATAAAGAGCCACTGTGGAAGGCTGGGACGAGGGGCCCTTCTCCTGCTGGAGCGATGCCACAGCTGAACAGTAACTAAACAAAGCTCTCAGCCCTCAACTGGGCCGCTTTCCTTGCGATTTAAAAGGGGACATTTGAGGCAGCGATGGAGACGCAGTCACTTGAAGTAAGCTGTGTGGGAGAGGCTTCTTGTGGAGTTGGGCCGCAGGTTTGTGGCCCACAGCAGAGCCGGCAGGCGGGAAATGGGGCACAGGTGGCGAGCAAAAGGGTAGGGCCCTTCCCCTCACGTCCCTGCCTTCGTGCTCCTCTCCACCAGACACAGCACAAAATGAAGCCCTTTCTTCCTTTGTGGTATTTATTGGTGTGGTGCATAGGCCGGCCCTGCTTGGGCACCAAGTGGAGCAGCTTTGGTGTGCACAAATCTTCCGAAGTCACGTTAAGTTTGAGAAGGAGGAATTTACTTTCTAGGAGCATAGTAGATCTAAAGAGCAACAAAATTTACATCTGGAAAGGGCCTCACACGAGGTCTGAATGTGCCATAGGCCACATCTGAGCATGCATTAAAGCCAAATCCTCCAGAAGATTTTCCCCCTCAATGTACACCCTGGCTGTACTTAAACCCAGCACTCTCAAGAGCTTGGGTGACTGCCACAGACATTTTATTGGAAGGTTTTCTTGGGATGAGAGGAGGGTTTTGCAGCTGCTTTCTAGTGCTATGGAACCAATCCTGGTGATTTGTGAGGTTTTTCTTTCAGGAGGGTTTTGAGGGGAGTTTTATGCTCTGTGGCAGGCCATGATTTGTGTTTCTCCTCCCTTCAACCCCTGGGGCCTCTGTCCCTTCCTGATACCCAAATATGATCCTGTACCTAAGTATACATCTCATCTTGCTCTGTATCCACAGATGCATGTGAGGCTACGAAAGTATGGAAGTTACTTTAGGTAAAAATCCATCTGCAAAACTATCTTTTTATAATTTCTCCTTTTTAATCTGTCACAAAATGTCAGTAGTTCAGGCTCCTATTTGTGTATTTTCAGCAGAAAACTTTGAAAAATACGTACTGCAGCTTGCAGAGGTCTCTGGTGAAAGCTCTTTGGGGTATTCACACTCACAAAGAATACATGGTTCAAGTTTTGAACTGGATACTGTTGTCACTGATTTGGAGGTGGCTGCCTGTGGATTTCAGGGTATTTTTGATTGGACACCTGTAATAGTTTGAAGTATAACAGCAATTAGCCACAGAGTGTAGGTAAAATAGAAGAAATATAAATCAAAACCTGTGGAACTATTGCCACATTACAGATACGGAATTGACAAACAAAAATGTAAGATCTGTCATGAATTTAGTTCAATGACGAGACCAAACTGTTGGGTTTTGCAGCTCAGAGCTGTGAGCAGAAAGAGATTTTCCGCTGCCTGGGGTATTTTCAAGCTTTCTTAGGGTTCACTTCTAGAGGGACTTCTGGGGAAATGAACTTTTATTTTTTTCATGAAATAAGCTCAGATTCAGTGCAGATTCAGTAAGCATACCTCCTCATAGTGAGTTCATTCCACTTCACTGGAAAGTGTTTGTGCTTATTCTTTAAAGGGGCAGTTGAAAGATAACACCAAGATTAGCACTGAGGAACTTGCCATACCTTTCTTTTTGATCTTTGTGTTCTGAAGTAAATATATCAGGCATGAGGGAAAAAATGTTTTAAAGTAATTCTAGAGATGGGCCATGAATTCTGATGCAGATTTTGAATTTATCGACACCAGGGCACAAATTTCAGAATGCTCAGATTTGGCCTTTGAGCAATTACAGAGGGAAGGCATCTCACATTTTGAAATACACCTTTATATATACAGGTTTAATTTTCTTTATTTCTCCTCTTCCAAGGCACAAAAGCGTACATCTGGAAATCTAGCTGAGGTCCTCCTATAACCCCTCTGTTAAAAAGTCCATGAAAAGTAATAATTTTAATTATAAGCAGATGATTTTGTTAATCACGTTGTTTGTTGAGACAAGCATATTAGAAGACTTGTACCTGAATATCACAACGAAAATGGCAAAAACCTTCATACAATTTACACAGCTTTTTTTCTGAAGCATGACAGGTTTTAATAAAAACAAAACAGTCCTGTGAGCAATACTGTAGAGTTGCCCCCCTATTTTTTTAAAAGGCTGATGAAATGATGCTTTTGATACAAACACATGCCACATGCATGTATATAAATGTATGTGCAAGAGTTTAAGAACAGCCCTCCCCTGTTCTACACTTCTTTACAGAGTCACTTTTCTCAGAATTGTCTGTTGAATGGAACTGGACAGTGCCCTGTTTTTAGCTAACTCTGTGGAAAGTACAGCATGTCGATCTTTACCAGATGTTACTTGCACAACTCATTTCCACCCTGTTTTTCTGCTCTGCATATCTGTACCTCTTGCCCATTGGGTTGCCATGATGCCTTGAGGCTTTTTTTAGTCAGTTCAGGGACAGGTAATAAGTCTTAGCATTAATTCTTTTCATCCCTTTCATCAGATGACTTAGCTGCTCTGCAAACAACAAGATTTGTAAACCAGGAGTTGTTTACAAGCTTGTCTGAGGAATCTGAACAAGTAAATTCAGACCTTTTTCGATACCATCCCTGTGTCCTTATGTGCTGTCTTAAGTTCTCTGAGCTGCATTCTTGTTACACCTGGGGGGAAAAAATTTAAAGGCTTAATTTTACATGTTTTATTTCTCCTGCCTGTTCACAATGATTCATTAATAATTCATGGAAAAAACCCTATGAACTGGCAGAATGGAACAAAATGTAGGCAATGTAGCCTTTCTTTGTAAAGGAACATTTGTTGAGCCCTTGCAGTGCTATGTTCAATTCTGTAATGCTTGTTACAGAGTAAGTGCTTTCTATCTTAACCCTTCCAAGCAGAATTCCTAATCAGTGAAGTAACAAATTAATGATCACATTCCTTTTGCTTTTTTATGTGCACTAGATGGGAAGATACAAAATACAGAAACCTACCTGCGAAATATAAATATATTTTTCCTCTGTGTGTCCTTCTTAAATAAGACTATGTGGACAAAAAGCCAAAGTGGAGTTAAAAAAGGAGGTTCACTAGCAGCTAAAGGGGACAAGAATTTGATGTGTAAATGAATGTTCATGTGAGGAATGTTTTTGACAACCATTTTCTGTTGTTCACACGGACTTGAATGGTGACTAGCATGATGAGTAAATTTTTTATTTTTTTTCCTTGCATATGGGTTATTTCTTAACTATTTCCAAATTCTAACAAAACGCCCTTTCGAAAAGAAAGAAAAAATACTTTTTTTTGTACAACTGCAGACAACCCTCAAATCCTCCTCCCCTTTTCCAATGAATCATATATTTGAGTGTCTGTATTGTACGTAGAAATGTAAGATGCATCAGCTATTCTGGCAAGAAAATAGAGGATGTTTTTAGGGTGGCATGAATGGAAGATGCAACCTAAAAATATTTAAAATGTGTATTGTGCTAAATATATCTGTGTTCTCCATGTGCATGTCAGAGTTGTAAGAATATTGTTGACTTTTCACTCTTCTGCTGACTTCGGTCAACAAATTTAAGTTTTACTGCTGATTCTTTTTAGTGTTAAGAGAACAATTTATGCTGTTCTAGAGACAGTGAGAGGGCGAAATTTTGCATGTTTTTCTGATTTGTGATGTTGTCTAAGGTAATATTTTGAGACTGGGACTGAATATTGTTTTCTTACTTAACTTAAGCTCTGTTTCTTTAAGAAGTGCGTAGTATTTTCAGCTTTTAGAGTATAACAGCCCAAATCAGCTTTTTTTCAGGAAAGCAATGAAAACATTTATCTCCACTCTTTGATTTATAACTTCTTATATAAGAGATAAAATGTGCAGGCAAATGAAAAGCTTGGTTTGCAGTTCTTCGATCTGCTCACCCAAAAGCTCAGGCCTCGGAAAACAGCGAAACGCTTGCGTTCAGCCCCAAACGGTGGCTACATCCATCTTTGTGGAAGTTAGACTTCTTTCAGTCCTTTGCCAATGTAACTATGAAAAATAGAAAACAGCTAGTTCCTCAGCCTCAGAGGTCACAAGCACTGGTGTCTGTGCAAGTTCTGCTTAAGTGATAGAAGCCACCTCAATTTTTGAGCCGTGTAGATTAGGAATATTTTAAATCCTACAAGTTCCCTAGGAATAAACCATCAACCTTTGGAGGCCCATTGTGTATTTTGTTCTCAATCCTTTGTTATATTTCTGTCAAGTCTTACAATAACAGCAAGTTTGGAGTTCTCCATCTTTCTGTGCTGATGGTATATTGACAGTATGTTAAACATGTGCTTGTGTAGCCTGATGAAATCCTTGTACTATCAGGTCTATTTCTTTTGTGAGATGTATCTGTAGTGAAAATTTCACCTCTGTCCTGACTTCTTCCGAGTAGCAGACAATTCTTTTCAGTTTGTTATATTTTTAAGTGAAAGAGGAGCCATAATGGTAACACAACTCTGAAAATTCAGATAATGCGGAGGTGAAATATGTTCCAAATTAGAATACGATGAAAGCTGACAGGGGAATAAGGTTGGAAAATTTTCAACAAATTTTAAAATAAACAGCAGCAGGGCACACTGAATAAGTTTAGAGGATGGCCAGTTGTTGATACTTGTGGGTGGCTTGGTTTGGTTTTTTTAGGAAATCTCACAGTATATGATTTACCTACAATTCAAGCTGCTGTCTTAGGTGAAAATCTTAACTTTCACCACAAATAAACTTTTCTAGTTTCCTGGTGAAGTTTTCTAGCTTGTAAAGTTAACCTTGAAAATGCAAGCCTGCATGGCTCCAGAAAAATGAAAAAAAAGAGCAATCTAGCTATCTAATTTGTCACTTATAATTTTTTTTAAGGCAATTGCTATTTTAGGGTAGCGATATAGGGTAACTGCAATGCTCATGGTTGCAAACACTAAAAAATAGTTTCGTTGTCAGAAAGAAAAGCGCATGAAACACTTTTAACCAGAGCACACTTAGGAAAGCTTTTGTAAGACTCCCCCAAGTTTGTATAATAAAAATGAATTAATAGATTTTATTATTTACATCAGAGTAATGGTCTGAAACACTTTTCTAATGGGATAAGGTGCAGTACCAGGAAATTAATGAGGGAATGCTAATTTGGGTGGGTTTTTATTTAAAGTAACTGTATGCTGGCCATTGTATAAACACCTATGTAACTAAAAACCTCTTTTTCTGGTTGTTCATCCAAATCTCATAATGACTTTGTTCCAGCCAAGAGCAGCATGGGTGTTTTGCATTCATCTCACTTCGAGTGTTGCTGTTGTCTGCGTGACAGCCAAACGTGAATAAACAGAGCCAAGTAGTTATAAAAACACTTCCCAAATATTTAATACATCAGCGTGTGTTGTAAATTCATTCCAATTCCCCATGGTGTACATCTCCTCACAAAGCAAACTGAGGTTTGGGGGAAACAGAACAGAAAAGTCTCCAGGTGGTGACCATTGGATGGGTGGAACCAAACGAGGCTCTTTGTGTGAGCATGCGGATTTTGGAGCAGGACTCAAGTTAATGAGGTACTTTGTTTTCAAAACATTTATTTTCAATTAATTCATGTAGAAATGCAACTCAAACTAAAATTGAACATCCAGTATTTTACTTCTGATCAGATCAGTCTGAAGCAAGAGTTTGGTGTAGTCTGACAACGTCACTTTTTAAATACTCTCAGCAACCATCATTTCAGTCAGGGAGATCAGCTTCCTAATGGTCGATACCATGCATTCCTAGTTATCAAATGTTTGTTTTGTCACTCCAAAATAGCTGAAAGGTTTTAATTACTCCTTTTAAAAATAATACATAAACTGGATTCCTGAGCTGGGATCTTGCAGCTCACAATTAATACAGCAGAATTTTAAACCTTTGCAAAGAAAAACTGTAGTGCGTATTGTATTATATTGTGTACCCATAAAATTACTCCAACATTTGGTCATTTCTTCAGTTGCATATCAGCAAGCTTCAGTCAGAGAACCCCACATCAAGTTTTTGGGAGCAGAAATAATTTCTGTGTTTATCCACTCTGCGTTGTTGCCTTTTTTGTAGTTTCCAATCCAGCAATGCGAAGCCAACTCTAGAAAATAAATTTGTACCAGAATTTGGAGTCCTCTCCCTCTCTTTCTCTCTCTTGTGGACGTTTTTCTCTCCATGATGCAAATTTGCACAATGTCATGACTTTGGGCTTTTATATAAGTAAGGTAATTTCAGCAGCATTTTGTGCAAGCGTGCAGGTGCATTTCTGGAGATGGCAAAAATAGAATAGCATCTTACAAGTTGGATTAATAACCATCCTCTAAGGGAAGGAAGATGGGATACAGATAGAAATATTAAATTGTTGGTATCTTGTAAAAAAACTCTACCTAAAGACAATTTCTAAGAAGCAAACAAATAATTCTTGAATTACTATAAGAATAGTTATTCTGTTCATAAAATGTCATCCATGTAGTAAATTAGTATCTTTGGATAATTTTTGAAAGAATGCTGTTTAAATTCCACAGATTTCTTTCTAATAACTTGCTGCTAATTTTCAGGAGTCATTTGTTGTTTTATGTTATTTTATGATTCGTTGCCTAGATGTAAAATACCTGAGTTAGTGTCCAGAGGAGAACTCATTCTGAAAGTCTCAGTCATTATAGACTAGAAATTCTTAAGGCAATTTGTAATAACAAGATTTTCAAGAGAAGTGTATAGAAGCAGTGCTGTATGAAGTAATGCAAGTGTACATTTTTGGTTGATTTTCTTGTTATGACTTTTGATTTTCGTATTTCTCAAAAAAGAGAAAATTATTATTGGTTCAGCACTTAATAGTCTGTTAGAATTTGAAGAGATACAAATGCAGTGCAACTAAAGTAACCCATGTGATAATTAACTGGAGGCTTACGCTGGGGAAGGATTTGACTTCATGCTTGTTTGTTATCTGCATTTTTTCCCACTTATTTATCAGTCACATCTTCATTACTAAGGGGCTTCTGGTTCTTTCAGTCTCTTTCAGGACGTGTAAATTCTCTGCCTAAATTTTTCTGAAGGGTTTCTCTGATGAATGATGTGGAAGAATTAAATATATTCAGGTGGTAATCTCAAAGGGAATTAGTGAAAACGGATGAAAACCTTTCAGAGGAGGGAAGGGGAATCACTCTACCCCATCACTTGTTACCTAATTTTTAACTTCTTGAAACTATTGATCTTTGAAATGTAAAACTGAGCGTTCATGTGTTATGAGCGTAACTATAGCCAGCAAGCCAGGGAAGATATAAACCAGGTTAACCCATCTGGATTTCAAGCAGAAGGTCAAACACCATTCCAGTTACTTTAGAAAACGAGCCTCAGAATATGCCAGAAAGGCTTTCTAGAATTTACCATCTCAGAATACGCGTCTAAAAAGGAAAGAAAAAAATCCTCTAAATCTCTTCGGATAAGATTAGTGTTAAATATGCTTTCAGTAGGACCCAGCCTCTTTATTGGAGCAGGGAGGTGATGGAAGCTTTGCCTACCCACACCGCGTGTTCTAGACGAGCAGAGTGGTGCAGGGAATGCTGATTCCCATGGCACAGAGCTGCATCCTGCTCCATCTGGGTCACGGCACAGGGCACAGATGGGTAGCCCTTCACTGCCGATGAGCCATCAAATGCCCTCGTTTGAAAGCCCAAATCATCCCCAATTTTGGTAGATGGCCCGTTTTCTGCACCAAGCTCATTACAGTTTGCTGACAATCCGTATTTCTTTTTCTCCAGAGAGGTATTCCTAATTTTATTGAAAATAGCAAAACATTGTCTGTTGGATTTTTTTTTTAATAGGCCAAGTTTGCAAGAGAACTTAGAGCAATTTTTTTGAGGCTGTCTTGATGCGATCTAAAGTTCTGATGAAGACTGTTTGTAACTTCAAAATTATGGTCCGCTCCCAAAAAGTTGGAAAGAATGACAGATCTTCAAGAGTTTTGCTTTTCTTTTTCCAAAGTGGTTTGCCTAAAAGATAATGAAATATTCAATGTTGTGCCAACTGGGGTCATTAAATGACTTTTTTTAAATTTCCAAAATGTGATCCATTCTGATCATATCTCCAAGTGTTTTGCCTTGACTCAAACGTTTAAAAACCCCCAAATGCTCTCACAAAACTACTTCTCTCTAGAAGAAGCAGCTTTAATTTCCCTTGTTTTGAATTCTCTCTTAAATTTCAGATGTCTCTAGTATTAATGTGAATTAGGCAGAACTATTATTTTCCATCTCCTGTCTATTTATGCAGTTGAATTAATCTCATTTTTCCTAGTAACTCAGATGTTTTTTCACTACTTGACTCAAAACCCAGCAGCGCTATAATGCATTTGTTGCTGCTGTTAGCTATGTGTCTCCTGATGGAAAAGCAGCACTGCTTATTTTCAGGCTTGAGACAATTTTCTTTTTCTTCTTTTTATAACTCCCTTAAAGAAGTTACAGATATGAACCCTCAGCCCTATCTTATGGTAACATCTTTTCCAAAGTGTTTTTCTCTGATTTTATCTTTCTCAGCTGCAAAGAAGTAGCTAACAAGTTTGCCCCCTTTCTCTCTTGCTCTTCTTTTTACATCCTGAGCCAAAGGTCTATTTGTTAGACATAATGGTTGTAATAGAACAAATATCACGTTTAAAACAGAGCTTAAAGGGAAGCAACTTTCTGCAAAACTTTGAAATATTTTAATACTTCCCCCCACCCACCCATTTTTCATTAGGTTAAACAAAACCCTTCCAAAGTATTTTTGTGAGACACCAAAAAGTCAGTGAGCAATATGTGTTCTGCATTTGGGAAGAGGGAAATGCAGATTCAGCTCTTTATTCTGAATGATTTGGAGCAGGAGCTTGAATGGGGCTCTCACATGCTAAGCGGTTTGAGAGATTCTTGCTGATTTTGGTGAGAAATTCAAGCGGAGTCTAAAAGATTCCTTAGTTAATGGGTCATCAGAATTTGTTCCTGATGAACTTGACAAACCTATAAAAAAATCTCAACCTCAGTTGTAGTATTTTACAGAATCAGTTTAATCCTTTGCAGTCCATTAATGGGGTACGTGTCTCTAAGAGTTTCCCCATCCACCCTGGCAAAAATTGTGCTCTCTTTAGTGGCAGCTGTATTCCAGCCCAATTAGGATCACTGAGCAGGTTCCTGTGTGTGAGACTCTACAAAATGGTGCACAGAGATGAGGCTGTTCCCTTATGCCTGGGTATATTAAAATAGCATTAACATGAGGACTGATAATACGTGTTTAGATATGGATGGTTCTGCCACTGCTGAAACCACATGAAATTAGACAGGACTGGAAGATTTAGAAGGTGGCTACCAAATCTTAAAGATATGCAGGCATCTGAGGGATTCAGCAACACGAAATTTGATCAGCAGAGGCAATCTGAGAAAGCCCAGCACATGTGCTGACCTTTCCTGAACAGAAGGATTATCTGGAAGGCTTCAGGTATTTAAAAAGATCTGGAAAGCAGCATCACATCTAGATGTGCTGTGACTGAAATGTTGGGGTGGAGATTAATTTCTGTCAAACTTTCCCCTTCTAATTAGTTCATGTCAGTGTTTTAGTAAGTGCCACTTATTTAAGCATAGCTAATTTAAAACTAATTTGGCTATCTTGCTTAGGCAGCTGCCCAGTGGTGTCAGCAGGAGTTTTACTTCAGACAAACTGCTTGGGCATTCACTCAGCTGCTCAGCCAGACTTTTGCAGCTCACATGAAGATCCATGCTGAACGAAAGATGCTGTTATCAGATAGCTGAAAACCAATTAAGTGATGTTTTTGTGAGCTGCTGCCACCTCCATAAAGATTGCAGTATATGCCAACCATTTGGAAAGGAGAAAGTTTCTCATTCTGTGCCTTTGGCTTCAGTGAAGCTTTTTTTCTTTTGAAGCTTTAAGGTCACTATAATAAAAACATGGTAGTGTTCAGCCTGTTATACACAAGGAAATGAATGCCTGTAAGGAGTTATATTATCCAGCATTTATTAGTAAATTTGCATGTATAAATGATTATACAAAGCAGTTTTAATGAGATCTGCAGTTAAAAAAGGTATAATTCCTAAAGCAGTTTTGTTTTGAGGTTTTCGTCTTTCTTTAACTCCTCATTATCCTGTTTTTTGTGGTTCTGATTATTTTGAAAGTATCTTCTGGTGCTTTTTAATCCATCTGATTAGGAAGATAGCTATTAAGATACTGAGAAATCAATATGAATGAAATATAACATTTTTAAATCAGGCAGCTTGAACTTTGGGATCTTTTTTGAAGGATTTGTAGATAATTCTGACAATTCCAATCATCCTCAATGGTCTTTCTCCCGTTAATGAAACAGTGCTGGTTTTTAGATAAAGTTTTGTCCTTTCGTTTGTGGTTGATTATTTACTCTGCAACCTTTAGAAATCCGCTGGAATGTGTGTAGGCTTTCCAGTAAACTGGAACTGGATCAATCAATTCCAGCTTAATCAAAATGGGCCACACTGCTGGTTTTTTTGGTAACTGCATTATTTATCTGGTTGTCACTACACAAATAACACTAAGAGAGTGTTAACACGTGGTCCTGAAGACTATATGGTACTTTAGAATTTGATTAATCAACACAGAGGTTTATTTGTCTATTTCAAGGTGGTGTTTTGAAAGCTGAGATCTATCAAGCACCCTTTATATCCTCCAAAGCAATGTTTTATGTATATAGGAAACTAAATAAGAAAATTATATGTAGGAAATTTAAATAGTGTCTGTGTCTAATTTGCTGCTACATTCACAGACACAGTGACACATCCTGCTTACAGGACATCCTTTAGTTGCCTTGGGAAAGCAGCCAACTTTTTCCCTTCCCACTCTTCAAAAAGCCTTTGTAATTTAAGACTCAATTGAAGTGATAAAATAAACAAAGGGTTAAAGATTATTTATGTATATGCTGTTAGTGTTCCTGAGGTGGGGATAAAGAGGAAAAATAATGTCTGTGTGTTATTTCACACGTACAAAGCATCTGGAGCTCTTTAGGAAATGTGTTCAGGAGCTGAAGAGCATTTATTGCTCTCCACACAACACATGCATCTGTCACAGCTCGGAACGTGATGGTGTTTAGCCTGGTTGGCAACCAAGTGTTGTTTAGAGACAGCCTTTCTGGGATCACAGAAATACAAACCCAACGATTCTAGCTACCTCTTACTCCTACAGGAACATCTGTGCTAAGACCTGATGATTGTAATGCCTAAATATCTCAGGCTAATTAAAACGTGATTATTTTGGATGGGAGTAGTTCTTGCTGTTTCAGCGGAATTTGAAGCTCTGCTCTCAGCCCTCTGCCTGCCTACCCCTGCATGCTGCTTTCCTCCCAGGTAGCTCCTGGCTGCTGAAGACTTGCCCTATGCATTAACTATTAACCAGGCATCAAGGCAAGGCCCTCCTTTGGGGACTGGCTGCAGTTTATTTGCTCAGTGTGTGTAGAACTCTGTTGCCTCGGGCACCAAACAGAGCACCTTGGTCTTGAACTCCCGGGTCTGGGGCTGCTGAGGAGTGAAGTCGCCTGAGGGGAGCTGTATTTCAGCAGAGCTCTTGTTCTCCCTGCTTTGGCTTATCCAGGGTAATACCTGTAACAGGGCTTGGAAAATGCTCCATGCCTGGCACTTCCCCATTTTCTGTGTCATGCATGTGAACCAGACAGAGCTTGAAGAAGCTCTGTGAGCTTGACTAAGTGAGATATCAGTTTTTTTTTCCCCCAAGCCTTTCAGTCTTGGGGTCTTGAGCTGAGGGAAAAAAAAAAAAAAAGTGAGATATTTGGTGATAGAGCCCTTAAGCCAAGTGGCACTTTGAATGGAGTTTACATATAATTAGTCAAAACATTGCCTCTTCATCTGTGTGTAGCATGTAAAAGAACGCCCACTTGAGTATTCATGCAGGGGATGATTGCTGACTAAAGTACACTGGTGGAGAAAAGATGGATTGAAAATGAGAATACATGTTATTGAAAAAAAACCAAAAAAACCCAACAAAACAAAACAAACAAACAAAAAACAACAAAAATGATATAAACTGATTGCTGAATTACTTCAGGAGGACCAGAAGAAGGATTCACACTACCCAAATAGCTCTGGCATGGGGCAAAGGCGTAAGAACTCAAATCCTTACTTGGGAACCGTTGGCTGAGTTTATGGAATGGACTTTTTCAGTTGGGCTTTAGGAGCCAAAGTTTACCAGAGAGACCTTCCCCAGTCCTAATTTGTTCTAATTTACACATTTGAGAGGTGATAAGAAGAGCAATGTTTGATAATCCCATTACAGACATATTTATGTTAATTTAGTGGCTAAGTTCACGTGTCCTCTTCGGTGTATCAGCATGAAAATGTGCTCCATGTCTATTATTGAAACTATTTTTAAATGTAGATTTCACGAGGATCAAACATGATCCTTAGCATTTGTTTACTGCAGCCTGCAGACCTATTAATATTACAAAATCCATTGATATCTTTCATCTTTTATCAGATAAGCAGCAGTTTTCTGTGAGTAAGTGAAGTTCTACTATTAGATACATGCAGCCCAAGGTGGAGGGAATGTTTTCTCAGCAGGTGCCAGGAATAATGGAATATTTATTTTTTTAAGATCAGCATTACAGTTTCAAAGGCAGTGAGGGCTATTGCTGCTGGGTCCTCCTCTGTTTCTCTCCTACTTCTTCCCTTTTTACTACCTGGATTTTGTGGTTTGTAATCAAATGGTGTGGGTATGTCTTCCTAGTTATTTACCTCCCCATCATATGAGATTTATTATCATTTCTGTAATAGTAAATTGTTCAAACAATGCCAACAGAAGTTGGGAAATCCAGAAATGTGAATTCATAAATATCTTTTTAACTTTCATTCTATTTGTCTTTCTCTGACCATATGCCTGTATATCTCTGGATGTTCTCCTACACACACGTTTCCTGTATAAGGAAAAAAGGCTTTGTGTGTGTCCCTGTCACCTTTTAGAATTACATTATTCCAACTTAAGGGCCGGCAAATTTCCTGTCTTTAAAACACTGAATTTGTTGAATGACAGGAGTAACACCTTTGATACTATTTGAGAGATGTATAACCTCCCTGCTGCAAGAAAGATCTGGTTAAAACTGCTGCTGCTTCAAGAAAATTTAAAACTGTGAGTGGAGAAAGGAATAGTACAGATCCTTTTAATGGAATTGTGAGGCACAAGTTGGGGTTTTCCCCCCCCCCCGTGTAATCCTTTCATGTAAAGGGTCTCTGAACTCTCAGTAGTGTGGGAAGAGCAAAGGTAGTTGCAACTAAATTTAAAGAAAGGGCTTTTCAGCAGCCTTCTTGCTCAGGTTCCTCAAACATTCATAAAAATGGATATGTTTAATTCCTGAATTTTTGTTGCTGATGACCTTCTTAGCCAGCTTACAGGTATGAACTTAATGCAGTTCTGTGACATGCAGGTTCTAAAATTTACATCAAGCCCCAGTTTTCTGAATAACAGGTCTGAAGCTTCTGGCATGGCAGTAACTGCCTGTGCAGTTACCATTAAATACAGACAGCTTGTCTGTTGAACTCAAAATTTAAGAAAGAACATAATGTTTTCTTTAGATTCTTCTTCAATAAAATGTCTGAGTTCATGGCAGGAGATATCTAGAGAGCTGATCATAGCCATGGCAGTTCTGTCAGCTCCAGAAAGGTGTTGATGGCTTGTTCTCTGAGGGGAGAAAGAAGTCAAGAGAACAAACCATTAAACCAGCACCATACATCTAGGTGGCTGTGTATGAGAGTGAGACATACTGGAGTGCAAGGAGCAGACAAGTCTAAGTGTCTGTGCCCCCTCATAAGGGAAGAGTGGGGGTGATGCTCTGCTGTAAGGAACTACACCTTTTATGTGTCTCTTTCTCTCAGACAGGCCTGTTCATGTTGCTTATCCCAAGGTGCAGGTCGTTGCCGCCGTCACGTTCCTTCTTCTCCAGGAGAACCATGGCTGGTGGGGAGGGCTTGTGTGGACTCATGGAAGGACAGAGGCCTCAGTGCCCTGTTCAGTGTGTGAGATGTCACCTCCATACCCAGCACTGTGCACCAAAAAGTAACTGTGTGAGTGCTGAAATTAGTCTAGGTTGGCTACACCAGATTTTGACCCTTATCAGCACTTCAACAGGTATCAGTGTTGGAGTATGAATGGAACATCTCTTAAAAGCATTGCCATAAACAGACTTCTGTGAAAGCAGACAGAGAGAAGCCATGCAAATTAGTCAAGCTATGCTAAAATTAGCTTCTTGATAGTTGACATTACAGTGAGTCCAACACATTTTAGTCTTGCAGTGCAGACAAGACTGTGATTTGTGTCTTTACCTTGTCCCTGAATTATGCAATAGCCTTTGGTTTTGGCTGGGCTGTAACGTGATTTGGGAATGTGGCTTGACACTATCTATGCTGTAGAATAAATGATGTTCCCAGCATGTCTGAGCGATTATCTGATGAGTACCTTATCCTCCCCCAGTGAAGTCTATTTTTAATCTTTTAATGAACTAGCACTTGCTACTCATCTCATTGCTTTCATTAATCTAACCATTCCTTAGGAATTGGAAATTCTTCATAACCCATGAAAGGTCCTCACCTTCCTCTCCTGAAGTAGTATGTTCTTGTAATTTCTGTTCTAATGGGGTAAATCAAAGTGCAGAATGGTTAATTGTTTTTCAGAAAGTCTCTGTCAAAGTCAGCAACAGAGCTCCCAGTTGCTTTGTCCGTTCAATATGTTATCTTTCCATGCTTGAATTCATGATGAACTAATAGAATGGAAAACCAGACTAGAGCCGGCAAGAAATGTTTTATGTAAAAGTATATCTCAGGAGCTTTGTTCATGAGCTTTCAGCTAAAGCAAGGGGAAGTTGTTTCACGTTGCTGGTTTTGCACAAAAACTACTATATAAGTAGAAACTCATATTAAGATAAGAAAAGTATCACCACACAAGCTCTTGCAGCAAGAATGAAAAGGAATGGAAGATAAATGCAGTGCTGAAGCATGTAGTAGGTGAGTTGTAAGATACTCTACATACCTTTACAACCACCAAATTGAAAGAAATTTAAAAATGATCAACCAAAGCCAACCTGATTGACAGCACTTAGATATGTCTAAGTGTCATGTCCTGTATGGAAAAGGCCAGACACAGCAGAATGACACAGAATATGGTTACCATCCATTTGCTGACTCATCACAGGATGCTGGGAATGCTGAAATTTTACTAAATAGTAGAGTCCAAAAGGACACATGCAAAGATGGTAAGGAGCAAATGAGATACATCTGTGAGGATTTAGGTTAAGATAGAAAGGGCATTGGAAAAGTCTTAACTGGTATTAGATACAAGGTTTGAGTCTGGGTGTTAAACTGGTACTCTTTATGGTACTATCCTTGTTACTGGGAATGCTAAAGATGTGCTGGACACCACAAGGCAGCAGGATTTTGCTTCAGCAGCCATCTGTTGGATGAAAACAGCAAAGTTGGCTTTACCTTGAAGGAGCTGGACATGAATAGCTGAACGTGTGAAGGGGATCAAGATGAAAATAACTTCCAAAAAAACGCCATGGATATGTTGTTCTGTAGTGAACTGACAGAAGGGTGTTATGGCCAGGAGGGAATTTGCTTTGAGCATGATTTTCTCTTGAAAAAGCAATGCTGCAACTGCTGCATTAAATTAGAGGCTTCAGTGGAGAAAGTGTATTCATAGACCTTCTTGACTTTTCTTTTTTATTTCTAGCAACATGTAAATAGAGAAGTACTTTTTTGTTGTTGTTGTTTCCAAGCAAAATACACATGAAAAGCAGGAATAAGGTCTTGAGTTCCCAGGGGATTGCTGTGAGACTGGATAGTGTGTCTGCATCAACCCAGATGTCTGTCCTAGGATTACTGCTGGGTAGCCAGCCCTCGGGTGGGTTGCTACTGATCTTAGCAGAGCAGCAGGATAATGAACATTTGACTGCCTGAAAACATTGGCATCTGTAACTGGAAAGGTTTGTAAATTTAAAACAGCAGGGGTTTTCCAAGGTGTTGAAAAGTAATGGGGAGAGTGGGTGGCAGAGGAGCCACCATAAATTTTCTCCAGATACAGAGGCTGAAAATGTTTTGAATTCTTCCTCGTCGGGTTTGCCTTAAGTTGAGGACCAGAATCAGGGGGGCTTTCAGGAAACCCTTGTGTGGGTGTAGAAAATGAAAGTATGGTAAGGCTACAGTCTTCAAATTAATACAGAGAATAAGTTCAATAATGTCATGGCTCTGAGGCTGTGATATTAATTTTCCTCTTCTACAGGAAAACCATGGTTCCTCTCACACTGCTGGTTGTCACATGCCTTTCCCATTTGTGGTCCTTTTGGATCCAGGACTGTCGCTGATCTGCCACATGAACGTCAAATGGCCATTTCCTGTTTCTGTGCCTGTACTCCGTTGTTATGTGTTTACTTCTGGGATCTGATTGTGTTGCATCTCGTAATGTATTAATTAATGCACTAATTGAAGCTAGGATTAACCACAAACACAGGTCTCTGCAGGTCTGAGGGTACATGCAGTCTTTTGAGGACAGCTGCTGTATTTAAGCAGGTGCATGTGTAACACCATGAAGAGTATCATCTAAAACTGCAGTGATTGATGGTTGGGCCTCAAGTCTATTTAATGATTTACAATGGCAATCAACTCTTGCTGTTATCACTTTATGGGCACTGAACATTCATCAATGAGAAATACAACCCTTACAGCAAAGCAGGTTGCTATTGGGAGTTTCATATGGAGGTCAACTGGATAGCTGAGTACCTCTGTCAAAAGCCTCTGGGTAATTTAAAGTAAGAGAGATCTGTGGGTTTGGTTTGGGTTTTTTGTTTAACATTTTCCATCAGTCTCCAGAGACAGTGCTGTTTCCTCACAAGAGCATCTTAGAGACTGCATCTCTTCCACTGCTGACTTGTTTAGGGCCAGAGAGTTGCTTCAACACCGAGACTGTGACTGCTTTTGTTTTCAATGTTTTTGTGCGCTCCTTCTGAAGTGCTCAAGTGTCAGGCTGCTTTCCCTGCAACTCAGCAGAAAACGCTGGCACCGCTGATCTCTGAGACAGAGCAACGGGTGACAAACTGCCTTGTCATTTCAATCAAACCCACCCACACTTGTCATTAGGTTTATCCAGGGTTAAACTGTTCATTACGCGCCAGCCCAGCTGCCAGGGGTGGCTGTTTTTCTTAATCTTGTGTCATAACTGCTGTAGGTCGGAGGCGGGAATGGAGGCACCTGCTGGCTCAAGTGACAGCTTTATTCTGGGACCTGCAGACTCAGCTGAAAGAGAAAACAAATGGGGGCACGAATCAGTGGGCCTGCAGTTCACAGGGATAATGTGTTTTGTCAAATTAAAAGTTAGTTTAAATGAAATTCTACAGCAGTTATCATTTCCTTTTGCTTCCTATATACCCCAATTTTGGACTTCTCTGGAAACTTTGGTTTTCCACATTCCTCTTGCATCCTTCTCTCACATGAAACTGCTTTTTAGTGCTGCTGGGTTTTGTTGCTGTTTTTGTCCTTGATGTTTTAACTGGAATATATTCAACAAAATTTGTTAAAAATTCTTATTCCAGGCTTTTGGTTGAGAAAGGCAAATGCATAAGAAGACATGATGTGGACTCAGCTAATGTAGCCTATTTCACATTGAACCAACATAATTCCAAATACTTTTTTTTTAAATTTTTATTTTTGTTGTGTCTCTGGATTATAAACTTATTTTTCTTCATCTTGGCCCGATAGTGTTAGGGCAATGCTGTTCAGTGCCTTATCTCTCAGAAGTGGGAGTTTTGTTTTGAGTCTGACATTGGCAGGCTTTGCCTACCACTTACTATAGCTAAGTGGAAATAAATAGTATCTTTAAATTTTTCATTATGTTCTGTGCTGCTATTTGTAAAAAGCCCACCTGGACTCCTGGGAGACAGCTATGACCTGAATAGCTAAGGGAGAATAGAACAATTAGATTTAGATGTATTTTTATCCCAACCACTGGAAAGAAAATGTCTGCATTTGAGTCATTTTGAGTAAATACTCTGTTAGATTTTTTTTTTTTTAATAAGACAACATTTACAGGTACATTAAAACTTTGATTTAATTTTCCTAGTATGTTTAAGTACTGAGTATAGTGCATGTGTATTTTTTTATAACTTAAACTACTTAAATTCTGGCAGTACTACCAACTATTCATTGCTACTGGATAGCTTTAAACGACCCAAATATCCTAAGCAATTTCAATAACCAAACTTTAAACCAATATAACCTATTACAGCCTGTTTTCTTATATCCTCCTGGTTTAATCAACCCAATATAGATGAAGAAGCATTCAAGATAAATACATATAATTATGTGTTACCTCTATTTTATGGTTTTTTAATATAGCATTTATATATAAAATACCTCAATATGCTGCATGCTAAAAATAAGTGTATTCTAATAATGTTGAGGCTTTCCAAGAGAATATACTGCTCATGTCTCAAAGTTGGGCTTTGGGGCAAGTTTTTATTATTATGGCCATTAAAATAAGGAGCTCCTTTCATACAGAAAACCAACATCAGTCATCTGATCTGGATCTTTCCCTCAGCGCTCTGAAAAAAAAGGCTTTTATCATCAGAGTTTCTCTCTGCTTGCAGAGATACAGCAAAAGTAGACTGGGATAGTTTTTAAGAACTTCCTAAGATTTTTCAGTCAGGTGCCTGGTTTGCTCAGGTCCTTTGTTTATAAGGCAGAGCAGGTGAATATTTTGGCCTGACACAGCGAGGGACATGGAGCCAGACCTTCCATTTGGGATGGGTAAGAGCAGTGAGACCTCAACGCTTGCACAGTCAGGCCCTCTGTTGTTACCTGGGATTATGTGGTTGCAGATGGTTTGAGTTTGGTTGGAATATTTTCCTGGGTGATTTAAAGTTGGAGAGCTTTCCTGTGAAATGTATGTGGAGTGGGGGAAAAGGGTAAGATTAAAAGGAGGGGAGGAGAGAACGAGGCAAATGTTCTGTCAAGGTTAGGCTTCTTGCAGAGACAGCCGAGGTGAGAACAAAAGGGGAAGCATCAGAGGGTAAGCAGCAAAGCATAGGGTTAAGGGGAGAATTGTAGGGATGATGGCCCAGTAACTCACCTTTGTATCACCCTTTTCATGTTAGAAATGATCCTGGGAAGCCAAGCTGTGGTTCAGAGCCAAATTGTGATTCAAACACTGCTTTGATGGTGACCCGTAAGGCAAAGGTAGAAATGACCTTCCTAAAGATTTGCTTACACAGATGAGGATGGGCGCAGAATCCCAGAGAGAGCTCTGGATTCATCTCATGAGGGTTGTGGTGGTTGAATCTAACGCAGGATGAAGCTGTGATAGCGGTACCTTCCTTGCAGGTGAGTACATAGGTTTGGATAAACATATATGCTGTCCATTAGAACTGTCCATGCCAGGGTTTGCTTTCCTACCTTTTAACACTTTGTGTCCTCAGGTATTTCGGTTATTGATCTTTTGCACATAAGTAATCCTTACTGTTCATTCACTGGCTGGGAAAATTGGGATTATTGGGAAAATTGGGAACTGTTACAGGTCAGTTCTGTGCGTGACACAAAACCAGCAAACGTGCTGCTAATTCCCCAGGAACAGGAAGAGCAGGGATCAGTTACAAATCTGTTCATGTTGCACCTCACTGGGCTGAAATGTTTCAGGATAAATTCTTTGGGAAATACACAAGACAGGAATGTGGAAAGAAAGATAAAATGCAAAGTAGCTTTACCAAAGATTATGAGGATAACTAAACTGATTACTCGGTAAATTGTTATTAATTATCTCCACAAAGGAATGGATGATGGATTTATCTGAGTCGCCTTTCCTGGTGTTGCATAGAACAGAGAGGAGGGAGGTATTGTACCTGATGGAGTATAGGCCCTGTAAAGGGCACAGTGAAGCTCACAAAAAAAGTGTCAGTAGGATGTGCAGGTGCAAATTTGCATCTGAAGAAATGATTAGTGAGGATCTGTAAGAACTGATATGGATGTTACTATTTAATATAATGTTTAATAACAATGGCAGGAAAATGTAGGAGTATGTGAGTAAAATCTACAGGCTAGGAACAAGTCTTCAACACAGAAGCAGTCTGCAATATCAGACAGAATTTCATGGACATATGGTAGACATACAACAACTCATCCAATATGTCCCATTTATCTTTGTTTTAAAAATTCCAGAATACAACTGCTTTATTTCCCTGCAGATTATGTCTTTAGAGTTAACCAAACAGTAGTGAACTGCTTAGCTCATGGGTTCCCTTCCCTCCTGTCAGAAGTACAAGAAAAAATTTGAGGTAATTTGGTGTCTGAAGCCCAGCCAAAGTTTGCACCAGCTTTAATGATGTTGGAATTCACTGACTGCTGTGTGAATTACATAATTCTTAAACGTTTTAAAAAATTCAATACAAGTATTGCAGTGCTTTGTATCCTTAGCTATGTTACTCAATAACAAGGCATCAGGTCAGTGTAATTCAAATATGTCAGAGATCTCATGTTTGCTGCTGTGCTGCCTTCTACCTCAGTAAACAAGAGATCACTGTTTCCTCCTTAAAGCAAAAACAGAGAAGTGTGTTCTAGTGTTTCCCCCACTTCAAGTCTGTTGCCTGTTTAACCTGGATTTCCGTGCCCTGCTCAGAGTTTCCCCAAGTGATTTTTATTGGGTGTATCACACATGCATTTACCTTCAATGTGTTTCAATCCCTATCAAAAGAAACTCATTTATACTATCAAATATGAAATATTTAATTGTTATTAGTATACCAACATTGGATCCCGTTCCTTGAGTGTACTGTGAAATGTGAAGGGAGCAGGACAAGAATCTTAGTCTAATCCAACTTTTTTTTTTTCTGTATTTTTAGTCAGTGCTGAAAGCATAACAAGTTTCCAGGGAAATGTGGCTCTTGGAAGGAAGGTGGTAGATGAAAGATGGTGGCTTGGCTTTTGTGAAATTATCCAAAATGGGCATTGATCCCCGCCTTGCTGCATAATTAAACACTCCCATGAAACATTTGCTTGGTTCTGTCTGTTACAGAACTGCCAATGTGCTGTATTTTTCTCAAATATGCTGTGTTTTTGTTTTCATTTTCTTTTGAATGCAATCTAATTTTTGTGGCTTTTTAAAAATTTTTATTTTAAAGCCTGTAGGGTTGGCAGTTCAGTGCCTCTGCTGCTTCCACCACATCCTAGCTAAATTTGTTCTTACCGTTTCAGTAGTCATGTGCTTGCCTGCCTCTACCCTTTTTTCTCTGTCCTTCTGTAGCTGGCACGGGAGCCCTTGCTGTGTTCGTAGCTTTGGGAGTTGCTGAATGCTTCTCAGTGGTCTGTCTCAAATTTTTGACCTCACTGCATTTCGTGGATATGGGTCTGAATTCGGCAGATGTGGAGATGAACTGGAAAGGTTTCTGCAGTGGGACGGGGGGTAGTAGGAAGGAGGTGGACTTGGGTGGGACAAGGTTCTGTAAACTCCACCAAGAGCCAGAGCAAACCCCAGCTGTGACTCTGGGGCACACCTGGGCAGTGGAAAATCGTCCTGGCACTGTGGGGACTGAAAACAAGCAGCAGAAAACCCCACGGAGAGTCAGAAAGACGATGACTTCTGTGAACTGGGGTGTTTCCGTGGGTGAGGCTGCCTCCCGTGGGGTCACCTTTTATCGTAAACAGGAGCAAGCAGCTGGGCTGGGGCTTGCCAGGCAGAGCTGAGCCACACAGAACCCAGTGCTGACTTTGTGCTGAACCAGCTGGGTCACATCTGCACTCTAGGGGGCCTGTGCCACTCGTCCTTTGGATTGCAGGCTGGGAATATGGGTCTGTGCAATAGAGATGAAGGTGGGAAATATACCAGAAAGATCCTGGGGCACAAAACAAGGGAATGTTTTAAAAAAATTGGGTTTTTTCTATTCTGTAGTTGAATTTTCTCCATCTGAAATGGCATATGCTACATTAAAATTCAGGATGCTATAAAGTTTCTTGTATAATTGTAGTAAATTAAATAGATAAATTATGGCCTTTCAGTACCAGCTTGGCAAAGAGATGTTACTAAATCATACCAGAACTTAGATTCCAAAACAGAGAGACTTAAAAACTCTTTTTCAGAGTCAAGTGGAAACTTTTTATCTGTTTAGTTTTGGGGTTTTTTAAGAGTTTTCGTATAACAACCAGAAGATTCTTTGATTTAGAAAAAACTTATTGTTTGATATTTAAAAATGAGACTTCATGAGAATTAAAAATGAAATATCGCATGAAAGTGTACATGGTTTTATCTTTCTTTTGATATTTCAGAAAAACAGTCCCCCCAAAAAATCTAAGTTTTAATTTTTCAGAAAGAAAATGCTTGCAAATTGTAATCTCCTCCAAAGAGGTGCTCTGAGCTGTTGTGCTCCATTACAGGCATTTCAGCAAAAAGCGTTCCTTCTTTTTTAATAATATGATGGATGCAAGTCAGCAGCATGAAGTATTAAAACTGCATTTTTGCCACTCTTTAGTGCCACAAGATCTTGTTTCTTTAAAATAAAACCAACAGGAGTGTTTGCAATGAAAACATCATTTTTGTTTATAGCAACTTGATAAACGTAACTTGAACTTTTTAGCATGCAAACTCAGCTAACAGTCTGGGGCACCAAAAGATATGAATTTCCATCACTGGAGTGTCTTAGAACACACATACCAATTTCTGCAAGGTGCACTGGGACAAAAATAATTGAGCTTTTCAGCTTTTTTGGGTGAGTTATCAGGTTCATCTTAAGGACAAAAAGGATGTTCAAGCAGGCAATTAACTTACCAGTTTAAGTTAAAGCTTTGGTTTGCTGCTTTGAGGAGGATGTAATCTGGGCCCTGGGCAGTTACTTCTCCTTTGGCACAAATGAACGTGTCAAGCATGAAATTTAATGTGTTCTTACTTTTGCAAAGAAAAATGTTCTTGTAGCGTGGTCTAAATACCAAATGCAACATAATATGTGCTCACAGTTCAAGACTTCATGGTCAAAAGAAAGAGAGAAATAACATCTTAATTTTTTAAAAATACTATTGTTTTAAAGTCCTCTCTACTTCTGTTAACAATTTAGGCCTTTTTATTACAAACATTAACAAGTTCTACTTAATGTAGTTTGTGTACTTTATCATCTTGCTTTCTGGTGCCCTGTAACTTCTGATATTTTAGGCTCTCCTACTGCAGTATTTTGAAGGAGAGATGCAACATGCTCTCCCACAGACTTTGCTTTCAGCTTGCTGATTAACTATTTAGCTTCTGTGACTGGTGGCTGGGCTTTGACAAGTACCCAGTAGCTAGGAACATTATAAATAGGGAAGGAAGCAAACATCTTGGCTCTTCTGACTCTGATTTCATGGCTCTTTTGTCCATGCACTTAAGCACACGCTGAAAAGCACCACACAAACTCCCCAATAACCTAAGGTACCATGTGCTGCATTCATTTATCACCCTGATTTTTTTATCCTCCAAAGAGTACATCTGTGACCTGTCATTGATTTCTCACCTGTCTCAAAAAAGTGATAATTTTTCTTCAAACCTTGACTGCTGGGGTTCATGTGGTTGACCACGTCTTTAGGGATTTTTCTTCAAAAAATAAATATACCTCTTTTTAATCTTCTCAATGACAGAAAAATATGGAAGTGTGTATGGCAAAGAACCTGATTAGATAGAAAACAGGGGACGCTGCTTTTTTGTCATGATCTTGGAATGTGAGGTGTGAATGAATGTAGTCTGCAGCATTTCTGCTTGCGTATGATAACAGATGTCCCAGGTAATAGATTGTTGAAATAGATAATAGTAATTAGGCAGAGGTAGCACATAGATTTGACTACTAACAAGTGCACGTTGTTTTAAGCTTCAGCACTGTCCCTGATGTAGTTGAGTTGGCACTTCATGAGTGCTGGCAAGGCCCAGACTGTATGCAGTTTACATCATACTCTCACACAGAAAAACAGATTTTGGCCAGGGAGAATAGCCCCTGTCTCTCTTTGTAAGATGTCTCCTTGCTGTGTGTCTGGGGCATCAGCTGTTCCATGGCTATACCAGCGTGTTCAGGGATGCTTCCTGAGCTGCAAGCAGGGTTGCCCACTGGTAGGGCTGTTTACCACTAGCAAGAACAGGACAGAAAATGCTGAATGGATGAAATGCTTTAATTTTCCACTGTTTTGTCTGTATTGCTTAGATCTCTTCCTTTAAATAGAGGAGTAAAATTATAAATGAATCTGTAGTTCCTCTCCGCTCAAGTGGAAAATATGTTATTGTCTGTTTTTACGAATCCATTCCAAGCTGCTTACTCTTCTTTTCCGTAGAATGAAGAAATGGCTTGGGTGAGTGTGTGTAGATACAGGCACACATATAAAATATGTGTAAGGGTTATGTGGTATCCATGAATGTAGATATATATAAATATATGTACATACACCCTTGCTCTATGGTATTGTACCTGTGTTTATGTGGAAGGGAAAGACAGCGAGCACATTGCTCCTAAGGGAGAGAAAATGGCAATGGGTGAACCCAAAAGTTTGAGGCGCTCACTTAAACTGAAGAGCACCACTGACTCAGCCAAGTCCTGCAGCTCTGGAAGGTGGCAGGAAGGGAATCCTATTATATCTCTGTGTTTCTTTCAGTATATCTATCACTGGCTTATCAATAGTCACTTCAGGAGGAGAATGCTCTGAGGCTACATAAATGCAAAATAATGGAGCAAAGGCAATACCAACATTGTCAAATTGAAGATGTTTATCGAAAGTTCAGTATAGATTTTTATTCTGATTATTCCAACTCTACCACGTCTTTGGAATGAAGGGGCGAAATGTTCTTGAATAAGAAGAAAACCTTCAAATACAGGTATTTTGACTCTTTTGCATCTCTGGCAGCAGCTAATATCAGAAGTTCTAAAATACCACAGCTCTGTGAGCAGTACTGTATTTTGTGATTACCTAGAATTTGTATTTCTTATGAGAAAGATATAGCCTAACCTCATAAGACTTGAGTTTCAACTTCCAAATGACAAATTCTGTTTTGTTGCTTGTTCACCGGAGCCAATACAGTATATTCCAGAGAGTACAAACAGGGCTTTTTTTTGTCCTTTGTCATAGTAAATTGACTTGTTTTTCCCTAATTCTATAAAGTCAATTATTCAGATTGAAACTTTCCAGTTGCTCATTATGAAGGAGTGGGAGTGGGTGAGAAACATTCAGAAAATTCATGCTGCAATTCATGATCCCGCTCATAAAAGAGGAGAGAGAGTTTATGTATCAGTGGTTTTTCTATATGGATATGAATTTGGTTGTGTGTCTGGCAATTTTGAATCCAGAGTCAAAGCTGCCTTCTGAAAAAAAAAGATAAAGATATTTTGATATTTTGCCTTTTAAAAAAAATGGAAGAAGAAGGAAAAACAACTTGTCACCTTCCCTTTCTGCCTTAGCCTGTCTGGCAGCCTTTGGACTCGCACTGCCCTGTTGCAGCTTTAGTCTGGCGCTACAGCACAAGATCATTTAGTGTTGTGTTCTTTTTTCTCAAGCGCCTAGGATGTGCTGAGAGCCAAATTTTTCAGCTCAGGCAGCAGAGGTGCAGGATATTCTGTGCCAAGGCATTGCATCCTCTCAGCTGAGCTCTGCAGGCATGTTCCATTTCATGGATGAATGCACTAACTCCTGCAAAGACAGTCATGTTCTGAAAGCAAACAAACAACCTTTTACACCACCCTTTAACTTTAAAAAAAAAAAAAAAGTGTTGGTGTGTAGGATTGTGTCATACACGCATTGCCTGGAGGGTGTCAAAAGGGCTTTCTTTGGAGCCAGGTACTTCAAAGGAAAAGCAGTCCCTGCTGCTGATGTGTTGTGGGGTTGATGCGACACCACTTTGGTTGGTTAAAAGCCTGTGCAGTCTTTCCGCAGGGTCTGACACAGAGCAGAGGTGGGACACAACAGCTGTTGCTGCTGCTTCTTGCACCCGTGGGGTCACCTGTCCGGCTGCTTGTGTGTTTCTCAGAGGATCGCTTGCTTGCTCAGTCCCTTAAGGTCCCAAGTTTGGGAAAACGATACCTGTGACCCAGAGTTAAGGTGTTGCCCTGTTTAAGTCAAGCTCTTGTTTTTTTGTTTGTTTGGGTTTTTTATTCCTGTTGTAAAAAAAAGAGAGGCTGAAGAGCCCCGAAATTATAAAGCCTGCTCCTACACTTACTTTATTTTGAGGTAACAATTTCTATCTCAGTTAGAGGAGTTTTCAGCTGCTCTGAGCAAGTGCTTTCCCAGACACACCTGGCGTTGGCTGTCTGAGCTCAGGAGAGTCTCAGATGTGTTTTTGCTGGGGCGGTGTGTGGGGGTAGATCTGTATCTGTCGGAGGGAAGCGTCACGTCGTGCTTTGAGGCTTCAAGGGGGCCAGGATGTGATGAGTGAGGGACCAGGAGCTTGGTTTTGTTGCCACAGTTTATAAGTGAAAGGGACTCGGTAGGCATGGATCTTGTGGTTGCTGTCAGGCAGGCAAGCACGATCCACAAGGGTGTCTCATCATGGGAACAAGTCTGTGTAAAGTGTTCAAGCCATTTCATAATCAGCTTTGTAGCCAGATCTTCAAAATACTCAAAGGTCTCCCAGAAATCTGTTGTTTCGAACAAGGAAGAAAGGTTGAAGGAAAGGAATAGGAAAAAAAAATAAATGTGATTAGTGATACTAACCTGACCAAAGAGACAAAAAGGATGGAGATTTCTGACAGAAGAAGCCAGCCTGTGCTGTGGCAATGGGCCCCAGAGCCAGCTTGTGCAGTGCTGGAGGGGAGCATACAGGGAGAAGGCTTCCTCCTCCACTGAGCTCATGCCCTGCCCCTTGGCAGGCCAGAATAAACCAGAAAAATCACAGGTGATCTGCTGGGCAAACGGCTCCTGAGCAGTTCCCAAAATGGCCTGGCTGGTTTCATGCAGCTGCTCTGTGGTAAATGATGGGGGATTTTCTGGGGCTGCACTGGGATGCAGCAGCAAGGTATTGGAGCAAGAAAGTGCATTTTTTTTTTTTCCTGAAAGCATGGCATCAAGCTCTGATTTGTATGGTCCACACTGAAACACAGACCTGATCTTTTCTGACCAAAGTACAGCACGTCTAGAATGTAAAAGAAAGGCAAAGGTAAGTCATATGGCACCTGTAGTATAGTGTGTACAAGGAGGAGTGTATCATTAACAAAACCTGATAAAAGGACAATTAGTGGTCAGGATGGAAAGCTGTAACACAGAGGTGAGCCTGTTGGGTAGGTGTAAGGAATGTGATTTATCTGTCTGCAAAGGATAATAAAACAGTCATTCTCTCCTTAACTGTGGCTATAAAGCTATTATTAAAACCAGCCTGGAGAGTGTCTAGTGTGCAAAGCCCAGGGGGGCAGCAAACATAAAAGAGTGTCCTTGGCTGATGTCATGGCTCCGGGTTTTCTGTTCCACCCTGAACTTTCTTGAACTTTCCTGACGAGCACTGAGAATAACATTACACTGCAAGTACTTTTTCGTGCTCAGAGTCCTGTCTTGTCTAACTTTTTACAGCACAGAGTGATTTTACAAATGGGACAGCACTGAACACTCTGGTAACTATAGGAAATAATTTGATGACATCACTTTGTTTTCTGTCATTTCCCACCATTAAGATTGTCTGCATAAAATGCACTTTTTTGGCCTTTTGACAAGTACTCAGGAAGTTTGTGCAGCAGCTGTTAGAGTAGGATCATTTGAATTCAACACCTTATAATCATCTCCATGCTTGTGCTATAGATTTTGATTCCTACATGACCTAATAAGGTTAAAAAGGATATTTTAAAATAAAGTTAGGCATGGTTTTGCAGAAACTGCTGGGGTTCTCTTTTCACCTAGTGGTGCATTTGTGATTTGAGGAACTTGGACAAAAACAACTGGGAGAGTAATGCCAAATTCTCTGTAATATTGCAAGCTGCATGTGGAACTGGCTTCTTTCACTTTTACACTTCTGCTCAGTAACAAAAATAAAATAGAAATCTTAACTGAAGATAAAGATACCAATTTTGCTTCTTCAGCTGTAAAGTGAGTAGTCATTGAGCAAAGTGACTATGCATTATTTCCATGAAAATACTGGTGCCATCAGACTCCACCGCATCAGAATAAGCACAAAACATTTCTGTGGAAATCAGTGGTGAGTCAGGGTTTCTGGGAGTCAAGAGTTCACAAGTTGATCCACGTGTGTTAATAACACTGTTTAGAGTTTTTATTATTGATTTCAGCACTGCTGGATAACTTTCTGGATGGTAAAATTTAAGCTGTCCATCTGCCAGTAGAGCTTGATCTTTGTGAATTTGCAGAAGATGATGTTTCTGATTAGAAGCAAGTCTGTATGCAAACAGACAAATGTACCCTCTTCACTGCAGTTATCTGCTGAAAGAAATTCAAATGGCAGGACTTATTTTGTTTTTAAAACATGACTTGCTGACACCTCCCAAAAAACGGAAAGTACAACAAATTTTAAATATGATTTTTGAAAAATCTTAATTATACAGTTGTGTCTTAAATTACGAATTGGTTGTGCATGAATTCTAACTGTGCCCAATATCTGATATCGGGTTATTTTACAAGTAGCATAACCAGCTGCAGAATTTAATCTCTTAAAATCTGCAGAAATACTAATCTCTGAACAACCCACCAAGAGGCAATTTCTGTCATAGTCAGCTGAGAAGTTTAAGTGAAGCAATGTTCAGTGTTATACTTTATTTAGCTTTACCTAGATTATAAATAGCAGCAAAAAACTGTCACTCAATTGCTGCTTCTAAAGAGTACATAATAATTTTGCATAGGATTTGATAAGTATTTTTTTCACTTTTTCTGCTGCCATCATTATGATAGTGTTAGAAATGTGACAGGGAAAAGAGAAGAAAATGCTTTTATTGTTGTAAACTACATCTGAAAACCATAGTGTTTGGATCACCAAAGCATTTTAGCATGGTAATGAAATAACTGAACAGATTTTCTCTGTTCCAGCTGGTCAGACTTTTTGTCTTTAAGGGACTTTTTTCTGATCATAAACTTACAAGAGTGAGATATTTAACAGTGGGACACTGGAGGAGGACGGATCTTGCTAGCAGGGAAATTTGGCTTCAGGGGCTTGTGGCACTTGTTTGGTAAAATAAAATTGTCTAAGGTCTATGCAGATTTGCTTATGATTTCGCTGTATGTCATTGTTTTTTCCAGCATATGAAATTAAATGTATCTTTATGAAATGAAATTAATTAATTAAGATAATGTTTGCTCTATAGTTCTATCTACATCTCTAAGTAATTTAATTTAGATAAAACCCCACTATGTGACAGTGGATGCCATTGTGTTCAGTAAATTTCAGGTGCATGGAATCTGTTAGGAAATTACTTTTTTTGTCCTGTCCAAGGAAATTATTTTTTTTAGTGGGGAAAAAAGCATCAACTGACAGGAGAAATACATAGTGATTTAATTTTTCTGTAATTTTTTTGGTGAACCAGTTTTATATCCTAAACAGTATCAGGTAGAGCAGGTTACACAGCCAGACTTCTTTTGCTTCATGTGCATAGACTTTCTTTGTATTTT
Source organism: Nicator chloris (assembly GCA_013400495.1). Lineage (NCBI taxonomy): Eukaryota > Metazoa > Chordata > Aves > Passeriformes > Pycnonotidae > Nicator > Nicator chloris. Next base: position 156,746 of record WAAE01021212.1, read on the forward strand.
GTGCAGGTGCTGTGCTCTTCAGTGGAAATGCAGAAATGTTTGGAAAGTTAAATATATATATTTGGTGCTGTGCAATGAGCTGAACAATCCGGTCCTTCCTGCTCTTTTGCTTTGTAGTAAATCATTCTAATTAGCTCTTGCAATGGACTTGGAGTAAAACACTGATAATTTTGGTTGATAAAATGGAAATACAGCTTTGGGATCTATTTCTAGAAAAATAATACTTTTTAAATGAAAGGGTTCAGAGGCAACTTTTTTTTTTCTTTCTGACTTCTAACGTGTAGGCATATGAAAATGAATTGCAGAAGAACAAACTGTCAGGTTACTCTAAAAGCAGGGTAGAATTCAGCAAATATAAAGAGTAATGAAAAGGTTTATTTTCCCGAAAAAAAAAAAAAAAAGCTGTAGGGTCATACTCTCCAAACTTAAATTTGTTAGATTGAGTAAATATTTATTGTAAAATGAATATTGTGTTAGAAAAAACTTTTGCATTTATCTTTTAATTATTGATGCACTCTCCCTGTTTCTTGTGCGTCTTCGAAGGTGTGTGTGTGTCTGCTCTGTGGCTAAACCTGTTCTCATTGAATTAAATGGCCTTTGCTAATTTGAAATCAATGGTGTGGGGACTGAACTCACCCATTTTGGAATCTGCTCTTTAGTGGGGAAAAAAGCCAGGACTTTTGTTTACCTTCACTTGTGTTTCTTGCTCCGTTTGGATGCGATAAACACCAGCACAGTCCTCGTGAGTGCTATCGGCCCCGATGGCTTCACTTTTATTGTCTGTAAAACAGGGCAGCTTCCCCAAATGGATTTCAAGGGATAGATTGAAATAATTAATGCACATCTAATGGCTAATTCTGTGGGATAACACTTTGCTTAATGGGATTCATTCCAGGCTTGCACATGCCAGAAACTCCTGGCGGCACAGGTAAGGCCACTGCAAAGCACCTCCAGGTGGGTCCCTGGTACCTTCCCTCTTCCCCTCTGTCCTATTAGGAATACACACCATGTCCAGATATGAATAAACTATGCATTAATCATAATTAATCTCAGAAAAGCATTTATATTAAGGGAGGAGAGTGTTTTGTCCTGTACAAGCCCATGCGTTGTCTGGCCACCCAGTGTTTTGTTACGTATTTTAGGTAGTACAATACACAGTAAATGTTTCCATGGCAAGAAAAATTTGTGATGGATAGAAGTAGAAGAAAGATTTTTCTTAGAGAGTACAAAAAGTAAATTAAACACTAAGGATCCTTTTAGGAGAAAATTTATTTTCTCTGGGCATTTGATCACTTGGCAATTTTTCACCCCATCCAGCAGTTCTGTGACTGCACTTTCCCAAACTGTGCTTTCAATAAAGCTGACCTAAGCTCCCAGTGCTATGAAAAATGGAGCTCATATAAATTTCCTTTGCATTCTAAATCCATCTCAGCTGCACACAGAAAGCAAACAAGTACAATTTCCACACAGCCTTTTTATCTCTCTCCACATCCCAGAGGCTTCCCAATCTGGCTTTTGTGGGAGAGAGGGGCTGTTTAAAGTAAACAGAATTTCAAAATTTTCATCCATTTTAGAAGCAGCATTACAGATCTTAAAAGGAACATGTTTTATGAGGCTGGCAAGCAATTAGATGAGTGCAGTGGCAGTACAAGTGCATGATTCTACATTTACAAAATTAGTTGGAGTGAGAAAAACCAGAGACAACATAATATCCCATCTCAAGTGGCTGCTACAGATAGGTGCTCTGAAACTTGAAGGTATGAACAGAATTGTTCTGTAAAATATATCTGGTAAGTGGCTGAGAGCTGCTTGTCTATGTTAAGATGGAAAGAATAAATACAAGAGGTCTAAATCCTCTGAAACAGCTGTGCCGTTCCTCCAGGAAAACAAAACTAAACTAAATCTAGTCATAAGCAACAGAATAGGATTTCTCTTTTTTAAATTTCTGGAAAATCTTTTAATAAAAAAATCTTGAAGAAAAACTAATAGGGTAAATTTAGTGCTGCGGATTAAATGAATTTAAATTACTCATGATAGCTCACCTTTCCAGATTTTCAATGTATTCCCAAGTAATTACTGGAATTAACTTGACAAATTTTAATATTAGTTGCATGCAGTGGGTAAATCGTAATTACTTCATCTCAGTTGCAAATACTGCCATACAATGGTTTGAACTCATAGTATAAATAAACAGGAAATTTTCTTTGTGTTGAGATTGGAGTCCTTTTCCTTGGGCTTTTGGAATTTTTTTTCTACAAATCTGTTTCCACAGAGAAGCAATTAAGAAGGTACCAGCTGCCAGTGCCTGTGCTTTTGAGAGCACTTGAGTATTTTTGACAGTTAATATATTACTTTTATCTTATCATTGGTGAAATAAAGGTGTTACTACAGTCATTAATGATAAGGAAACTCTTTCCTCCTATTTCTCCCACCCCATGCAGGAATGTATTGCCTTCTAACAGTCTTTAATTCAGTCAAAATTTGTATATAAGCTCTTCATTCTTGCCATTTCCTACCTATGTGTGAGAAGGTGTGTTTCAAAATGCAGAACTTTTTTTTCCCCTTATCCTGTAATGCCATCTGAGATAAGGTTTTCTAAAGTTGGGTGTAGTCCCTCAGGTGGCTCTTAACAAAATGCAGTAGTGGAGATGTACCAGCCAAGTTCTGTCATCTGATAGAGGAGCACAGGGCCTCAGCAGTGAAGTGTTAACAGGGATAAATAAATCCGTGCCCCACTTGCAGATTCGTGGCAAAGCCCTTTCTCTTCAGCAGTGCTTTGCTCTGCCATAAAATTTTAGCTGCATAGTTGCTGCATGCTATGGAAATGCGAATGTTCCCAAATCACAGGAAGGGCATTTCAGAGGTGGAAGAAGCAATTCCTTTGGTTTTCAAGTGGAATGTGTGAGGGTCCAAGGAGTTAGGGTTTGTTCTGAGCCCCTTTGCTGAAGGAGTCCATCGAGGACCCAGGCAAAGTTTGTTGTGATATTTCCATTTTGTGAGAGGTCTTAATCTTATTATTGCTAAGCTTTCTTGAGCAATCCTGCAAGAAAAATACGCAGGATATTAATATTAACCCAAATCCTTAATCACCCTTTCTCTCTACTCTGTACATAACTTGCTGTTGCACAGGAGAGGTTTGTTTTTGCCTGTGCATCCTCTGGCAGGGGCAGGACATGACACACACGTGTCCCCACTAAGTGGGTCAGTGGCAGGGGACTGCTCTGAAACCTCTCCTGGTGTGTGCAGCTACTGCAGGGTTTAGAGCCTCAGCCTCTGGGGCCGGTGTAGCCTCCTTCCTGCCCAGGAACCCCAGCCATTGCATCTGCACATGATTTAACTATTTCCCTCCTTGACACCAAGCTTCACTAGGGATTTCTTCACCCTCAGAAGCCCCGTTGCAAGTGGGTGTTGCAATGAAAACATCTTGAGGCTTTGCTAACCTTTAAACAGTCTGCTCCTAGTTGTCCTGCTAAAGTAAATCTTGCAGCCTTCCCACCACTTTTCTACCCTGTGTATCTACCTTCCCTGGGATTCAGTCATTTACCTGCTGAAAAACGTTGTATGAGAAATGTGTTGTATGTGAAAATGTTGAATGACAGCTACCTGGGTTTTGAAAAGCGTTGCTATCAAACTTAACCTAAAAAAGTGGATGGCTTCCATTACTGGGGGTTTGGTGTCTTTCCCTACTGTGGCTCTTTTGGCACTGGTTATATTTGGTGCTGTTGGTGAGTTTAGGTAGGAATTGATCCCAGAAAAAGGAAAAAAACCCTGATTTGGTTCCAGTAGGATTAGCTGTGATGAGTGTCCAGGCATGTCTTTGACAATACGTCAGGGATGGCTCCTGTAATTGTCCCAGCTTTGGTCCATGTTGGCTGCAGGGAAAGGAATTGCTCATGGGCTGACTGTTCTCTGTAAATGGCCTCGTATTTGTCTTGGTTTAGGGCAAATTTGGGAAGAAACCTCGAAAGGAGTTATTCTAGAAAGCAGATTTAAGTTGCCCCTTTCCTAACTGATTCGGGGAAAGATTTCATTGGAGAAAAATGGAGAAAACAATTTATTTAACAAGCAAAGCATTGACGAGCATAAAAAATGAATAATATTTAACAATAAACTTCTCATAGCCTCATAGCTGCAACCCTCCCCCTAGCACCTCCACCCTTAACTTGTGTTCTTGTGAGGGATTTTTTACTGTTCTGCTTGCAGCAAATCAAGGGAGTTACAATTGAGCTCAGCCTGAGACAACAGCCCTGATGAGGCTCTTGCTGGGTCTGTGCATCTCTGCGTTCAGTTCCCACCATTTCCCACCAGTAGGGATAGCCCCCACTAGCTCAATGACTTTTGGAAGTGTGAAACTAGGATAAAAGGGAGTGGGAATGCCTCATAAATCTCCTGGTTGCGAATTGTTCTTCATGCTATCAGTAGATTTGATTACTGGAGCCATGAACCGTGAGCTAGCTGTAAAGTCTAACTTAAAAATGTTCATTAGGGAAATGTCTGCCACTCTTGTGGAGTGCTCACTGAACAGAGAAACACATCTGATTGTGATCAGCAGCATCTTGTGCCTGACTCAGTGTCTCTTCCTTCAGCCTTGCAGCATGAAGTCTCTTTGGGATTCCTGGGGAGACAAGGAGGCTCAATTGTTTTATGTAGTCCTCCATCATGTGCATGGGATTGTAGGAGCTGAAATGAAAAGGCCACCTGATAGTAAATCAGTCTGGCGTGAGTTACTGCTGTGGGACAAAGTTGGAAGGGCAAGGGAAAGGCTAAGTGACCTCGAGGCATTTGAATAATAATTCTTGCCTCTTTGTACTAAACACCAGATTGAATTAGACACTAGAAAATGTACAGCAGGGAACACCTTTTGCATTAACTGGATTAAACTTTTGCTGTTCCTAATGAAGATGGGTCTAGTAAAAGCACTTGTGCCTAATCTAAACCCCCTACAAAATGTGAAAGAGCTGCACAGCTTGCATCTGTCAGCCCAGCTTGTTGGATATCCACGTCTGCAGTTGTCCTGTGCATGGTTTGCTGTCTCTAGGAGGCAACATCAGGCTTGCTTCAGGAAAGCCCTTTGCACCGAGTCCTTGCTAAACTGAGAAGTGAAAGCAGTTGCTTTTTCTGAGAATGACTGACTGTTTTGATGAAGAAAGGAGTCCCCTTCCAGAGATGAGCAAGGCACACCTCTCCTTTCTGTTTCTTGTTGAGGCTCTGGAATGATTTGGAGGGTGAAAGGCTGCCTTATTTACTTATATATTCAAAGTTAATCTTCACCTTCAGCCTGAAAAGGTAGATCATTTATGGTTTTCTGCACGTTTCCTCTTCCCACATATCAAACAGCTGTTGGAGATCTACTTGTCTTGCTCCTGTTACACTATCCTGGACTTTTTTTATTAGAGTCTTTATTCCATGATGTGCTAGCAAATCATAGAATCATAAAAAAGTTTGGGTTGGAAAGGATCTTAAAGATCATCTAGTTCCAAACCCCTGCCATGGGCAGGAACCAATGTTTAAGCCTTTGTGGCACTATAATATTTTCCTTCTTTTGACTCTATTTCTTCCAAATAAATCAGAGGGAAACTTGAATTATTTGAACTTTGTGTTAGTGTCTCCCTGAAAGGGATCCTAAAAGGATTATGAAGGGCTGACAAGAATCCTGAAGCACCTTTGCCTTGACTTCCCATAGGGCTAACATCATTCATTGGTGTAAAGAAGTGGAAGTTAATGGCCTAAAATACTTTCCTTTTTGAATGTAATTATTTGGGCTACCCAACCTCTGGTCTTGTAAGCTGAATCCTGATCATATCAGCAGTTTCCTCTGACAGCAAAAATGAACTCTAATGCTGAACTTCAAGGGCATGGGCTTTTCTTTGGGCCATGCTGTGTTTCACAAATATGTGATGGAATATTGATGACAAATTAATTGAGCCTCTGCCTTCTGCAAGTGAAGGAGAATTTGGCCTCTGCTTCTTCAGCCCTGGAGGGTCACAGGTTTGTTTGTTGTTTATATCTATGAGTAAAACCCATAGAAATATATAAATGTAAACAAACCCCATGATAGACACATTCTTTATAAACAGGATTATCTGTAACAATTTTAGCTGGCCAACTTGTAGGCATTTATTCTGGGCTGTCTTTTCAGCTGCAGGCCTGTGTACACTGGAAGTGAAGCACCATGCAGGGTGCTCACCTCTCCCTTCCTTCTGCCCCGAGCTCAGGGAGCTCTCTTGGGTTCAGAATTTTGCTCTCAGACAGCAGCAGTGAGGCAAGACCCATCACACCCAGCATGTCCCTGCTGCCAGCCTCCAGGGAGAGACGTTGATAGGTGCCTGATGTGGCAGTGGCACCTGCAGCTGTGGAATTCTGTCCCCACGGGCGTCTGGGAACACAAACCTGCAGCAAGAGGCACTTGGATGATACAGGGTAGGAGTGAAGTAAATGCAACAATCCAGAGTCACAGGGATCACTGCTGGTGGAAGATGGTGGTGTCTGAAAAAAGCTGCCTGCTTTCCCTAGCAAGGAGCTGTGGCAGCTCTGGGCTGTTGGGAGAAGGCCCTACAGGATCTGCCTTTAAACACCTTGGTATGTAACCACGCTGGCATCAATAAATCTCTTGTATTGGGATTGGTTTTCATGGGCTTCATTGAGAAACTCGGTTTCCAGGAAGATAAAGTGCTTCATTCACAGCTGGGTTACTGAATTTTGGTAGCCCCTAAACGTAAAACCCTTAAATGAATCATTTAATAAGGGCCATGGGAGACAAAAAATTTTATGGTGGACAGATTTGATCTGGATTTACAAGTAATTCAACTTTTATGGTCTGTATTTCTCAAACTATTATCAGGAATCATGGTCTAACCCAACCCAGATGCACACTAAAAACATTGGAGGAGGAAAATCCTGTTAAAAAGAAATGTCCTGGCATGTTTCAAGGGTCCAGGCCGTGTTCCAGTGATTCAGTTCAGCTGGTCCCCACTGGTACTGGGTGCACTGGGCCAGCCCCGTGGATTGGACCCCAGCCAGCTTGGGGGTGCAGCATCCCTCCCTCGTGTCATGCTTTGGAGCAGGGCGACTGTGTCTGGATGTGGGTTCTGGGACTCCCTGTGTCTCTCCAGGCTGGAGCAGCAGGCAGTGTGGGCAGGTGGCTGAAGCTCAGCTTGCTGCCCTGTGCAGGAGAGCCGGTGCTGGGCCTGAGCCAGGGGCTTGAACCTTGTGAAACCACGCAGGGCTCTCGAGGCGGGCGCCCGCAGCGCAGCCTCCCTCGCCGGCCCCCAGGCTTCCTCTCCCTCGGCTCCTGGGGCTGCTCTTGGGCTCTCACTGCTGGTTTTTTCTCGCTTGCTTGTCCGCAGCAGTTCCGAATTGCCTTTTTTTCTTTCTTTTTTTTTTTTTTTTTCTTTGCCCATACTTCAGAAAGTAAAAGGCCACAGGGGGTTGTTGCAGAGGTGCTGGCAGAGCTGCTTTGGGGGGAGTGAGTGTGCAGCAGGATGAGGGAGATGCCAGCCTCGGGTCCAGATGTGGGAGTGCAGGGACCTGTAGCAGCAGGAGAGAGCGCCCAAGGACAAAGGAGAGGAGGGCTGCATTGCTGGGTGGGAGCAGAGAAAAGGGGGGGACCAAAGTCCAGGCTTTGGAAGGAGGTGCTGGGAAGAAATTTCTCAGGGGCAGAAGCACAGCTGCTGACAGAGTTCCAGATGTAGGCAATTGGGATCGAGGAGGGCTGGAAACCTGGGCAATGCTCTACTCAGTGACTGTCTCCTCTCAGTTCTGGTATGTGAATATTGCAAAGACGCTGTGCAACTCCCCTAGGCACTGGGTAACCTGTGAGGTTAACAGAGAGGGAATCATCAGTGAAATATTTGCTGTTTGTGCTTTGCTATTTGTTTACTGTTTGTGCTTTGCTCTGTGTGACTGCTCCCTCAGGCCAGGCACGTTTTTCTCTGCCCAGCTCCCATCATCAGCTCATCCCCTGTGACCTTGGCCTCAGCCCCCAGCCCACAGCTGATGAGGGACAGAAAGGACATTTTGGTGGTGCCTAAGGGAGTGGCCTTCTGTTTTGAAGAGGCAGTAACCCCTCCTCTGGCAACTTAAAAACCTAAACTGCTCCTGTTCACCTGAATGGATGGTAACTGTTTTAACTGCCACTTGTTCATTGTGCTTCCTATCTCTTTGACCTTTCTTTCAACAGGCTTTGTACCTTCTGTCTTTTTCTCTCTCTCCCTTTCTAATCCAGAAACCTGTTTCAAAGGTTATTATTTAGAAAGTGCTTTGTACGTTTTGTTTTGTTTAAGAATATAGAAGTCAAACGTATTAAGGAAGGAAATAACATGAACTAACAGATAGGACAAGGGGAAGTAGCTTCAAGTCGCACCAGGTTGGATATGAGGAAAATTTTCTGCACTGAAAGAGTGGTTAAGCATTGAAACAGGCTCCCCAGGGAAATGGCAGAGTGACCATCCCTGGAAGTGTTCAAAAAATGAGCAGATGTGACACTTCATGCTATGGTTTAGTAGGCATGAAGGTTGAAGGTTGACTTTGATGATCTCAGAGGTCTTTACCAACCCTAATAATTCTATTCATTTTATTGGGTTTTTTTCTAAACATTGGACTTTCTCATAGTCTCAAAACATGTTTTTCCAGGAACAATCACAGCTAGAGTAGCAGGCCTTCCCTCATTGAACAGCTTTAGTCCATTACCTGGGATGCTAGAGGCCAGGCTGCCCCATAAGCACCATGTGGGCCCTTGGTTGGCTCTGCAAAGCCAGACAAGGTTGACCACAGAGCCACAGCTAAACCCCCTGCACTCTTGACATCTCCACAGTCCTCTGTGCCTCCTGTTTTGTCTCCTCCTCTGGGGATTTTATTAGTGCTGGAGAAATATTGGACTTGAGATGCTTGTATGAATGTGCCTGGCTTTGGTACAAGAACAGGGGATTCAGGGCTAGGATACCCAAAGGATACCCAAAAATGACCACCTCAGATGCCTCCAGGCTGGTGTAAAATATAGTCCTGTGAACTGTTCAGAAGGAAAGCTCTGGGAAGGTAATCTCAGCTGTTTGTTGGTTTAATATACAATGTTGGGCAAATAACGTAATCTGTCTCTGTTTACCCCAGAATATGAAATTTTATAGTCATGAGGAAATGTGGTAAAGGATATTTTTCATAAAATGCCTTGAACCATATTTTTTAAATGATAGAAAAAGAAGTGGGGGGGAAGAAGGAAACCACCTAGGATCTCAATTTATTTCCGTGGATTTGTTTCTAAATGCATGATTTAGGAAAAAATGAATGCGAACTCCTAGTTCAGATAAACAAACAAATCTGCTCTGTGGTATTTTTTCCGGGTGTGTGAGGCTGTCAGTGGGAACAGTGATTGTTTATCTTCATCAAAGGGCTTTTCAGGTTATTGATAGTTTTTGTCTTTCTCTTTTGAACTCCCTCCAAATCTGCACAAAGCACAACTCAGATTAATTTTAAGGCGTTGGTTTGTTTGTTTTTTATTTAACTGTGCAATACAGCTTTTTCTTGGGGGTGGACCTGGAGCTGCATATTGGATCTATGGTTACTTAGTCTTTGATTTTTTGTGAACTTTCTACATCTTTATGAACTGATACAGGGGCAGTTTTATAAGGTTTATCTGCTGAAACCCAACAATATTAAGGTGTCCTGCTGGATGTGGTCAGTGTATAAATATTTAAATGGTGGCTGAAGAGATGGAGACTCCCTTTCTAGGAGTCACATGGAAAACATGAGGGGCAACAGGTTCAAGTTACTCTTGGAGCATTGAATGTGATGGTGTCAATCTTTCTTTACATTTAATGCAGAATTGAGAAGCCCTCCCCTAAAATTTTGTCCAAATGATGTGTTTTCTCACGCACACTTAATAAAGCAAGCCGTAACCAGTCATGAACTCCTGCGGGAGATTCTGCTGGGTTTTCCCAGAAAATAAATGGCCTGTGTTGGTTGGGGGAGTTTGCAAACAATTCTGTCCACAGAGATACTCTCAGCTGGCTGAGGTCCTGGACAGTCTGGTTTAACTGAACCTGTTTAGAGAGAAGGCTGGACTTGCCTTTTGACCAGATTAATCCTATAATTCTTATATTCAGAATTCCATCTCCTTTGCAAAGGGGCAGTGTTTCCCTCACACTGGCTATTATTTTTCCATGGAGTGCTATGCAGCACTGCCACATTTTTGCTGCCAAGCACCCAGTGACACAAATGACTTTGCTGATGTATCTGATATTTTTTTGTGCAGATGCTGCGTCAGTTCTTGGCCTCACAGATCCCAGGCTCTGCTACGTGCTGGATGGACTCCTCTTCATTTATGCAGTGGTCATGACAGCCCTTTTCGTGAAGGCAAAGGTCAGTCTAACCCAACACAGATGCATTTGGATTTGGTGGTGTAACATTGTTGAGCTGGGCTGGAAAGTGGGAGTGGAGGGGAACCATCTCTTAGAATGAGATCTTTCTATTCTGTTGCTTTATTTCTCTCTCTTTTTTTTCTTTTTTTCCCCCCTCTGTTTCTGGTGTCCCCTTGAGCAACCTAAAGCAGTTCTTTCCAAAGGTTCGTGCATGGAGGGGGAAGAGTATATGAGTGTTTTGATGCTACGCTTATGGATACATCAGAGATTCTGGTAGATGGGAAGTGGTTGTTCAGGAGTAATGTGGATTTTTTTCTCCTGTTTTCTCATTGGAAAGAGAGGAGGGAATACACAGAAAGTACAGGGGAAATGGCAAGCTTGTGAAGGATGTACTAAAATGTCTCAATAATTTAGATATCTTTGATACTATGAGTGTGATGGTGCAAACCTAACCCAAATAACCACAGGAGAGGACTTGTGTAACTGCTACAAACATGATTCTATGCCTAAATATAGACCAAGCTAGAAGGTTACTTTTAATAAAGAATTCAATGTGATAATAACTCAAGAAGAGTAAATCAATACAGAATGTAGTTCGACAGGGTTTTTTTTAAGACTACAACACAAAGTAGCTGCTCTGCTTGACCCAAAACTGCCCCTTTTCACTTTAAAATTGGCTTAGCAATTGATTGCTCATAAGCATTGTGAGCAGCTGAGCCAAAGAGCAGCTACAGAAGCATAATCCTTTACCTCTTTGTTAGCTGCCACTCACATCAACTTACTGTGCTGGCACCAGAGCCCTGCAAGCCAAGTGCTGCCCCTGAGGGGTGCAGGGATTCCCTGCAGGAAGCCCAACAACTTTGCAGGCAGCTGGAGAACCGAAGTCCCAGGGAGGCACAAGATTATGACAGGAAGAGAACAGAGAGACAAAATCTGAGGAGTGCAGGTGTGTAGGGAACAAACTCAGATGTTTGTGAGCTGGTGTTATGTGAAATAAAACGGCTCAGCTGCTGAGGGCAGGCTGGTGTGTGGATAAAAGTGCTGCTGCAGCAGAGGTTTGCATTGCCTGTAGCCCCATAGGGAGCTGCTTGTGGGTCGCCCTGTTTCTGATGAGAGAAACTGGTAGGAGAGAGGGAATGAAAGGACTGAGGGGAGCCACTGTCTCTCTGCTCATGGAATGGTCTCTCTTGCAGCTCAGCAAGGCCTCTGAACCACAGCTGCGACCAGGCCAGGATGACGTGTACAATGTGAGTAACTGCTGGTCTTTGCTTTCTAATCCACCATCCAGACAGATGCCCTTTTGGGGGACTCAGAGACAGTGAATTGCCTGCTGGTCACAAAAACTTTGGATGAGCCAGCTGAGGAGTAGGCTGTACATGTGTGCAGCATGGCAGCTGTAAGGAGGAAAGGTGACACCTCGCAGGGGCAGCTTCTGGTGTCATCCCTCTGGCCAGATGCTGGAGACGTCTTTGGGCTGTTGGTTCCTGATTTGGTGCACTGAGCTCTAGGTTGGCAGGAGCCCAGGCTGTTTATCTGCCCCACAGAACAAACAGGCCTGTGGGAGCTCTGGGTGTGTGTGCGTGCAGCCACTGCCCCTGTTACAGCTGCTGTTTCATGTGGGCTGGGCAAAAGGAAAATGCCAAGGAATGCTGTGGAGCTGACTTTGGGCACCTGCATCTCTTCCACTCTCAAGTGTGTGGAGCCTGAGCCACCACAGCCCCTGTGCCTCCACTCCCAAGCTTTCCTGTTGCCCCACAGCAAGTCCTGTTGTACCAGATCATACCAGAGATGTGCCTTGTCCCCGTGCCCTGACCTTGGGCAGCATCTTGAGACAGTGAAAGAGGGCAGAGACAAGGTCCTGCCTGACCCTCCTCACGAAATTGCTCACTCATGGCAACATTAAACTCTAGCTATTTTTACTATGTCTAGTTGTCTTTTAATTTTTTTTCTCACGCTTTTGACCATAGCCACATCCTGTGATGAGTTCTGTTTAACTCTGTAATGTATGAACACTAATTTCAGTTGAAGTGTAGCCTGTCACCTTTCAAGTAGCACTGTCAGCTGTGTTATTCTGACCTGAAATCTCTCCTTTGGCCTTGTCCAAGGTAACCTTTCCCAGCTAAGAATTGTGTTGGGCATAAAATTTCTGTAGCTCCTTGATGCAAATTTAGATGAGCAGCTCTGCATGAAAAACTGAAGCTTGTGGATCTTTGCTCTCCAGTGGGAGAGAAAGCAGGAAAGTCAGAGTCCCTCCCCCTCATGCTCTCTAGTTTTCAACTAATTTCCACTTACAAAAGGTTCTCGATGCACCAGCTTGCAGTTTTGTGTCATTTCCATGGCTTAAATGTAGACATTTTTGTTGCCAGTGGCATTAGGAAGTAAAAATAATTTCTAGTTCAGTTACAGTCCTTGTGAGCTGAGCTGGGTCCCCTTTCTTTCCTGTGTTAAGATCTATTATCTCATTTTCACGGTGTCCATCCACTGCTTTTGCTCTCCTGTTCCAGAAACTCTCCCGCACGCACAGAGACGATTACGATGTTCTGGGAGGAAAGCGAGGAGCAGACCCCGAGCTGGGCGGGAGACACCAGGTAACCTCCTCGCACATGTGCACCTCTGTCCTTTGATCTGGTGCCTCCCACGCCGTGTCACAGCGCTGCTCACACAGGCAGCCACCCGAGCGCCTTCCTGAGGAGGGAACGACGCGATTTGTGTCGTAACTGGTGCGGCGCGGCGGGGCAGGAGCGAAGCTCGCCCTCCCCTTTGATCTCTGCCCCCCTCGCTCGGCTGGGAGCTCGCAGCCACCCGGGGTGGGAAGTGACACCCGGGCCCGGGGCGGATGCGGAGGAGGCCCGGCAGCAGTGGGTGTTTCACAGAGCTCGCTGCGTCTGATGCCATCAAACAAGCGCCCACAAAGCAGAGCAGCAGCCAAAACAACTCTTTCTGCTGCAGAGCCCATCACTTTCAAAGGAAAAGGGAGGGGAAACCTCCTGCATCAGCAGGTGACAGCTGTAGGGAGTGAGCAGGGAAGAACTAAGTTTTACCAAATGTTAAAAAGAATTTCATTTTCCCCAGGACAAGTTGTCTGAACAGAGCCTTATGGGTGGAGGCAGGATGGACTGGAATGGGCAGGGAAAGTCCATAGAACCGTAGCTGTGCCATGGTGCAAGTGCATAAGCACATACAAGGTGGTGGAGGATGCTGGCAGTGCAATGTATGGGCAACTTTTTTTTCTTCTGTTTTACAGCAGAGGAGAAAGAACCCTCAGGACACTGTCTACACTGTGAGTACAGCACTCTGGAGGGAGCAGAGAGGGAGGGATGGCTGGGAACAGGAGATTCTGTTTCATAGGAGACTTTCTCTCCCCCCCTACCCAATTTCAACTTTGGTTCAAAACTCTACAGCTGCTTTTCAAGACTTGTCTTCCCTTCCACCCAACTCTTCCCCCCAGATCAAATTTTTGCTAGAAAATTTCTGCTCACTTCTGAGTGACAGGAAGAAAACACTGGGGAGATGTGGAAAAGAACTTGGATCAAGACAGCTGCTAATGCCTAATGCTAATGACAAGCCAACCTTCATCCCATGTGGTTGCTGCTGCAGTATTTCCTGTGCATGGACTCCAGCCCCTGTGACTGTTCTCCAGCAAAGGCCAAATGCCAGTGCATCTAAGAGGGGCTGCTTAGGAACCTCTTGGTAGAGTTGATTTGACTCTGGCTAAATGTGGTGGTCTGTGCTCCCAAGCACAGACACAGGAATGTTGATTCTCATGTCTTAACTTGGGTCTTTCTGTGTCTTTGGTGCTTGAGAAATGAGCCTGTTTCCAAGACCTTCACAGCTATTGAATGCGACACTCTGAGATGAGCTGGTTTTAAAAGTGGCTGCCTAAGGGCTGGCTTGGCTTTTCTATTGTCACACTGACTCTTTCCCCCTCTCTGCCTGCAGTCACTGCAGAAGGACAAGATGGGTGAGGCATACAGCGAGATTGGAATGAAGGGAGAGGTGAGTCTTACTTTCCTTCCTGGTGAAAGTGTGGCAACAGAAAACATTTCAGCTTTTGTGCAGAAAACTCCTGACAGCTGCCCTGGCTGAGGGGGCAGAGGGTGTGAGATGGGTGAGGAACAGCTGAAGGAAGGGCTGGTGTCAAGTGCTGCAATGGTCCAGCAGCACTGGAAGATTTTGGGGTGTGTTTCTCCAGAGCTGCAGGTTTATGGTTCCCCCTCCATGGGCTGCTGAGGCTGGCTGGGCTTCCAGGATCAGGAGAGCAAATGCCAGCCCTGCCTTGTGTCTGACTTCAGACATGGAGTAGGGGAAATGTCCTCCTTCCCACAGCTCTGCTCTCAAGTGTTTTAGGAGGCACACATCAGTCATGTCTCCAGCTACAGCAGAGGGAGAGTTTGAGCTCTGTGCACAAACTGCTGGGGGAGGGGGCTTGTGTTGAAAAGAAACCATCTGGGACACTTGTTTATGGCAAAATGAAAAATTGCTCTGACCTACACAGGTTCTATTTTATGTCAAAGTGTCATATATATATATAACCTTTCATTTCCTCCTGACACATGAAAAAAGGGGCATTTCAAAACAAAGTTTAGTGTTGAGAAATGCTGAAGCAACACCAACATTTAATCTTTTCCCCTTTTTTATTCTAATGCTCCTCTGCCAGAGTCAAGCTCTGTCTACGAGCTATGGGGCTATAAAGTTGCACCATGTTTTTTGAATGTTTCTGTTTCGGGAGGGACAAGAACACCAAAGCACCTTGTCCCATTCCAAATATATGATCATTTAATAGGTCGCTGCAATTTTAACTGTAAGAAGCACTACTCCTTGACACATTTGTGATACAATCTATTACTAAATAATCAGTGTCTACAGCAATGCTGCCAAATCTCTATACATACAGTGAATCAAAGAAATAGCAACATTCTACCAGTATGACAGGAAAATATGTCAACAAACCAAACCAATTTGTTTTTATTTCCTACCCTCTCTATTTTCTCCTTAACAGCCCCTGCAGCATGTCTGGGCTGCTCCAGACTTACCAGGTGCTTTCCTGGGCAGAGCAGAGTCCAGGCCATGCACAGCTGGTACCTCCTGTACACTCTCAGCAGAGCATGGGCGAACTCAGGGACTTCTTTCTTTTTGCATAATCGGGAAAGCACCCATTAATCAATCTATGCTTTGTTTTCCCAAAGCAGCAGAGGCGGCGAGGCAAAGGGAATGAAGGTCTCTACCAGGTAAGGCACCACCTCCCACAGCTGCTCCCCTCACCTGTCCTCCGCAGTGGTTGGCTACGCAGTGGCACTGGCAGGGAGGCACACAGAAGTGAAAGGCAGCTGAAGTTTCCCAAGCAGGCACCAGGTGTCTCACTAACTCCTCACTCCTGGAAGCCTCAGCTACCCCTGCTCTGGGATTCCTAACACAGGGCACAGCTGCCTTACCCGAGCAGGCTGTCAGGGAGAGGACTGGGCCTCACTGGAAGGGCTGTCAGGAGGTGCTTCCCGGGATTCAAAACCACTTGAGCTCTCACTGCCAACTTACTCAGAGCTGCACCTGACTTCCCTTCCAAATCAAAGAGAAGTCCAGAGAACACAGTTCATTATTTGATGTCTGTTCATTTAATTATTGATCCTCATTCTAGCATCAGTTAGCTCTTAACAATACACAAATAAAATGTACTCCAAAGATCTGCAGAACCAGTTTGGATGATTTGCTGGAGTCACATTTTCATAACACTTATTCAAGACGTACCTTGCCTTCAGGTAAGGAATGGCTATTTGCACCACACAAAGACTAAGTAACCACTCAGGAGTAAAAACCTCTCTAGGGGGAAAAGAAATCAGACTTAAGCCCCTGACTGAGCCCCTGCCATCATGTTGCCGTCAGTCAGCCAGGAAGAAGTAAGCACTCACACTCATCCCTCACTTGTTTTTCTGGTTTTCTCTTTTTCAGGGACTCAGTGCAGCAACCAAGGACACTTACGATGCTCTCCAAATGCAGCCTTTGCCCCCTCGCTAAGTGGGAGCCTCAGAGGGGATGGGCAAGACTGAAAGATGCCCACCAGCTTTGGGGAGGAGAGGGGGGAAAGCCTTTTTCATTCAACACAAGCACTGTGTGTTTTCTGTGTGCAAGAACCTCCTTGGGCTGGTGCACAGAATCTGGACGTGGCCCCTTCCTTCTCCCTCTCCCCTGAATCATGTAACTGCTTCTGCTATTAGAATGTACATATCTGTAAAGTTGTTTCCAATTATAGTGGGTATTAGGCTGATTTTTTTTTTGGTAAGGTTTGTGTTGTGGACCACAACAGAACCACACCTTCTAACAAACAGCTATTTCCATAGCTCTTCCTTGTCTTCCAGAGGGTATTAAGACATGAAATTATGGCTTTATTGCATTTAAACGATTTGCAAAGATAGGGCTGTATTTACTTCCTGTAGTATTTCTCTTAAGACTATTTCATCCTTTTTGCTTTAAATTTGCCTTTAAAAAACTGCTTCAGTGGAGGGCAACATTTTTTCTTTAATCATGAAGAGTGACATGATGTTACAGTAGTGAAGCAGAGAGGCTGAATGCCAAATTCCCAGTAGGAAGAAAATGAGCACCAATAACCCAAAAAAGATCAAGCAATAGCACTGCCACTCCTCCACAAATATGAGGCAGGTAAGCTGAGTGACAGACTTCTCTGAAGGCAGAAAAACAAAGCAAACAAGGAGATGGGTTCCCCTATTATCACTTCCAGACAACAAACTGTACAAAAGCCAACATAAATGCAGTTTCCAAACCAGTCTCTCATGAGGCTGCCTCTAAAAGGTGCAGGTATCATTCCAAAGAGGTGCCAGTTCAATGATGTCATGTGTTCTTGATGAATTAATAAAACAGTGCCACAGATCCATCTGTGTGTAGGGAGCAGCAGCAGGAATGGCACGAGCACCTTACCTGAGGCATTGAGGCTGTGTGAACCAGCCTGCAACCAGCAGCAGCATCTCCCAGGGAAGCTGAGGAGGACAGGATTCCAACAGGAGCTCCGATACACATCCCAGAAGCTGGGATGGGCTGTTGGGAAATGCCCCAAACCCAGGTATCCAAGGAACACTCACCTCCTGCTGCTGCAGCCTCGGTTTTGCCCGTGCCTCGCAAGGCTGCACAGTGAAGCCTGGAGGAAGAATTCAGCAAGGACAAATCCAGCCCAGCAAAATCAGGGGTCTTTCACCTCGACTCAGGAGCTGCCCAGGCCATCTCACCAGTCCTCAAAGAAGAAGGAAAGCTAAAGCAAGGCTATGGGAACAAGAGCTGCTGCGCTGGGCGCTGCCCAGATGAAGTTATGTCTTCTTTCCAGGGACTGGGTGGGTTAGCAGCAGAAAAACTTGTTGAAATGCGTGCTATGCAAGTTCAAAGGCAGTTTTACTTCTTTAGCAGTAAAACTGTACCTGAAGTAGGTGCTTGTAGCTTTTAAAGAATATTTGCAATAAATTAAAGGAAAAAAAAAGTAAACTGAGACATGGTAATGAATGTTTCTCGCAAAAAAAATCCTAGATCCTTTACTGCTCACTGCAGTGACAAGAAAACTTGAGAGAACTGGGTGATAACTGAGACAGCTGAGCTGAAAATGACAGTAAAGTTATGCTGCAAAGCACTCAATGCAAGAACAGAGAGTGCTGAAAACAGCTTTCTCTTGTTAAATCACCATATCTGCAAGATGTAGAAATCACAAGTTTTGGCAGCATGAAATACCAACCACCAACAACAGAAAAGAAATTCTTTGGGGGGAAAAAAAGTCACCTTTATGCTCTTTATATATCAATGAATACCTTGATTTCAAAAAGCATCCAATGCTGGTTTTGGGGCCACTCACCGTGGGGTTGAGCTGAGTCTCCTTCTTTGCCTTCAGGAAGCGACTGAAGCTGTTTCTGCTTTTAGGAGAGGAGCTGACAAATACAGAATTAGAACAAAAGCTTCAAGGAGAGTGCATAAAACCTGGGCTCTCCTGCAGTTTGACAAGACAAAGGGCACCACCGATCAACCTTCTGGCCCAGTTTGATGCATGGGGGAAGAGGAATCAGCCTCCCCCCGACACATTTAAAAAATACAAACAAGTGCATACATGTTAAAACACTTGGAAAATGGTTTAATGATGTTTACAACAGAAATGAACTGTACAATTACAGTAAGTTTAATATATATAAAAAATTACAGCAGACAAATGCATCTACACAAAATCTACCTTTTCATTCTGATTTACTGTAATCTACACAATCTCTCAATGCCTACAGCTATCTGTAGGCAACCACTGGGAAAATAATAATAATATAATAATAATAATAAAGGACATCTTTAAAGAGACAGCATTTCGCCTTCCTCCTCACCCTTAGTGTGATCAGCAAGGTTTTGAAATGTGTGGGACTCTCACATTTCAGTCTCAAGAAAAGCTTGGGTTGCGTTTGGGTAGGGAACTCCCATAATGGCCCTTGATTTCAAGTGTTCTGCTGACCTCAAGTGTATAAATGCAGTATATATGAGGAAGGGCAAGAGAAAAAAAAAAAACCTCCCAGCCAGTGTAAGCAGGCAGTTGCACAGAGCAGTGAAACCATTAGGACCAAAAACTTGTCTTATTTAGAAAAAAAAGCAAAAAGGACTGCCCAGACACTACAGACATCTTCACTTCTTTGAAAATTATTATCAGATTTAGAAGAAAGGGCTTGGTTTTCCATTCCCAATTCTTCATGCAAAGGGGTAGTTTTCAAACTAACACATTAAATACTTTTTCAAAACAAAATTTAAGCTACTTCCTCTTTGGCCCACCCCTTAAAAACACTGAAACCCCCTTTGCGCTGAGAAAGAACCTCAGGTCAGTGGGGAAAAAAAAAAGAACATGCTGTCTCTTTAAAAAGAAAGAAAGAATCCCAGTTGGGAGCGGCCATCAGTGAAAATGTGATCCAAATTGGCGGTCTGGTGGAAATTCCTCACGGAATATTATGTACAGTTTAAAAACCCTTTGTAGTTGGTTTTTCTTTTATTATTATTTATGAACACCTAGGCAGTGAAAACTGTTATGTTAATACATACATAGACACACCCAAAACATACAAAAATACTATTATTTCAAACTACTAAGAATAGGACAAGTTCAGTTATCTCCATGCTATGACTTTAAGAGCATTACACTGAAACAAACAAGAATTTAAACGACAATTTTTTAATATCCCAGAAATATACCAAAATATACATCTAAGCTTTGGAATTACTGAGGTTAGACTAATGCAAGTGCTGGGTAATCGTACTTAATACACAAGTCTAAGGTTCTGCAGGAAAGAAATTATCTTTGGTATCTGCATCAGGCTAATAATATTAACATTTGGATTTTGCTTTGGGATAGAGCTTGTCTGACCCTAGAACCAAACACCCCCCAATCAACTGAGATTAAAAAGATCCATGTAAAAAGTTCCTCCATTTGCAATCCCCCCCCAAAAGTTAAAAAGTCACAGGCATCTACCTAGCATAAAAGGTTGAGAAATACAATGCATAGTTGCACAGTGGTGCTGCAAAAATAAAAGAAATCTAGAAAAAAGGAACTAGAGGAGAAATGAAAAGCTGCTTCTTCTTCTTTCAGGGATTTCTCACGACAGGACAGCCTCTTCCAAGCAGTGAAGGGGGGGGAAAGCTCAGAAGTGCACCTCAGCGTGTATTAATCAACATCACCCAGCCCCCAGAGGGTTAAAGCACCCAGCAGAGCAGCCAATCCTGCACCCAAGTCTTCAGCTCCTCAACCCACCTGCGAAGCCCCGGCCTCCCCTCCCAGCGCCTGCGCCCCAGATCTCACCCTGGAGCCGGGAGTTGCTGCCCAGGGCGTTCTGGAGCCCCGGGCTGGCAGCGACCCTCGCCCGGCCAGGCTGGCCTCACAGGTGGGCTTGGTGCTGAAGACGCCCTTTGTCTTTGGTTTGTTTGTTTGTTTTGAGTTTATACAATCATTAGGAAATCTTTGGTTTTGGCTGGAAATTTTAAAAGAACAAAACAAAACAAAGAAACCGCCCCCTCCCGACTTATAGCAGCCACCGTGACCTGACAAAGCTTCTCTTTCCCATGGGGGTAGGGGAACTACATTCAAATAAAGATGGACCGGGTTAAGGATGCAGCTTCTGGCCAGGTTGGGGAGTGGGGAAGGGATACAGGATTGTCAAATAATAAAGAAGAAAATTAAGTATTTGGAGATTCCTATTTTTTTTTCCTTTTTTTTTTTTGTTTTTTTTTTTGGTCATGTTAAAAAGTGAGTAGCATGTACGCAGCACTGAGCTGAGAGCGCCTCCAGGCCTTGGAGCTCAGCGTGGCTCCGCGGTGGGAAAAGGCAGCGTGGGTGGCCCTTTTCCATGGAGAGTGGAGGGGAGGGGGTGGATATTCACAGACTAATCAAGAGGACCCCTTGTAACCAAAGGAAATAAGATAAGATTGCAATTTGCCCTCACTTTGCAGTAGCTTTTAAGCAGCGACATTCAGAGGCGTTAGGGGGTCACTCCCCAGGTTGCAGGTCACGGGGTGCTATAGGCCAGAGTTCAGTGTTAATCAAAGGAGGGAGGGCAGACTTGGCAACTCTGTGGGGTTTGGAGAAAGTTAAAGCAAGTTACTCAGTTACGAGTTAGAAATGAGGTATACGACAGCTCCTGTACCTGTGGCGGATAAACACCCCACACCTA
Source organism: Nicator chloris (assembly GCA_013400495.1). Lineage (NCBI taxonomy): Eukaryota > Metazoa > Chordata > Aves > Passeriformes > Pycnonotidae > Nicator > Nicator chloris. The sequence continues at coordinate 177,774 of WAAE01021212.1, forward strand.
CTCACACCTAGCCTTAGATACTACCACAGAGGAAGGAAATGGAACAACGGCACTGGTGGGGACGAAGGCGCTCCTGCCCGGGCCCTCCGCACGGAGCGCTGGCACACGGAGGGCACACGAGGGCACACGGGGGCACACGGGGCCAGTGCTGCTCCAGCCCTCCCGCGGTGCCTTCCCTTCCCTTCCCTTCCCCACACTACAGGGAGGCGCGGCCCGGCTCCCCGGGAACTGGCGGGGAGCGGCCCTGAGCTCCGAGTCTTTCTCTCTGCGTTTTCCCCTCGGACTCGCTCAGGCGCAGGGAGCACCAGGGTCACAGAGGCCGACACATGGAGAGTGAAGGCGGGAAGAACTAAAGGTTTTGTCTCAACTGCCTTGTTCTCAGGACACTGTCACGGGTGCTCTAGTTCCTAAATCGTTTCTCAAGGGGGTTGTGCCATCTCCACGAGTTGCCCCTTGGCGTGCCATTCCCTAAGGTCTCAGGATTCCTACTGTTAAATAATTTCAGGGGTTTTTAGCACCGCAACATGCCGGCTTGGAGCGCACGCGAAGTTACGACATTCAGGGAATAGGGCTTCTGTAGCTGCTGCCACAGAACTCAGCAAAGGCAGTGTGAATTCTGAAGTGGGGCCTACAACAGATACGACGATTTGGGGAGGGAAGGGGAAGCTAACGTGATAAATTAAGTATCTTACGGTATTATGTAAAACTCTGCTGGAGAATATTCCCCAGCAGACCGACACAGTTTTAAGACAGATTAGCATTTTGGTCTGAGCTACTTGACAATGTCCTGTTTGGTAGAGAGATGAAATAAGGCAGAGGGGGTATGTTCCAGTTCTGGGGCTGAGCCTCAGCAGCACTAAGGAACGCCAAAGGGTATCATCTTCCCTCGCCTCCCACAAGCTGTTTCATTTCCTTCCTCAGATTTGTTTTCCATAAAGCACACCTTGTTTTCCACTTCTTTTGTTCCAAGTGCTCTTTTCTTTGAGAAGTCATTTCTTCAATATCCCTATTACCTATCTATAAATCTAACTAGCTCTTTGAAAAGTCACACAATATTAATACCACTTTTACATAATGTCAGAACAACAATTCTATTAGTAAAGCTTTCAGTGAAGTTCTGCAACCCGATTGGTGTCCGGAGGAAGAGTAGCTGGACAACCCGCTCTCCCCATTCCTCCCTCCCTTTCTTCACAAGAGCTCACCAAGTTCACTGATAAAACAGCTCAGCCCAATAGCACGATACATGAACATGTACAAGGCTACTTTGGGGAGCAAAGAAAGGAGTCTTCAAGGTCCCTCCCTTGAGAGAAAGACCATATGCAAAAGCTGCTGAACAGACTCTGACCTTGGACTACACTGCTTCCACATTTGAAGGAAAGAAACAGTTTTCCCTGACTGTATCCCAACATCAGCCTAAGACCTGCAGCACTGGGCAAACCTCAGACACCGTTTGTCTTCACAGAGCCGAAGCAACTCCATGCAGAAAAGGTGGGAGTACCCGCAAGAGATGAGGTCCTTAGAGGAAGGGACACTGACCCAAAGCTCAAAAAACCCCCACCCAGCTTTTCCTCTTACCCGCTCTGAGAACAGCAGAGCTGACAACTTATCAGTGCCTTTGGTTCCCTACGAGGCCACTGGGAATTCTCCCTCCCCAGTGGAGTCGAGCTCCTTTAGTAACCCAGCTCTCGCTCCCCGCACGCAGCCGGCGCCGGCTGGCGCTCACACGCACTCGCACACACACCCACCCACGCACACCCTGCCCTCTTCCCCGCTCCAGCAGCCACAGGGGAAACGGGAAGGGAGCCTTGGAGCCCACACGGAGCTGGCTGCAACACCCTCCCAAGGCAAGAACCACTCGCTCTTCTGCTACTCCCACCACAACACCGAGACAGCGGCCAGGAGGACGACCTGGTCCCTCGCCAACAACACCTCAAAGCTCCTCTCCCACAACCGTCTCACAGTATTTCAACCCTTTCAGGCAGACCAGCCAGGTGTTAGGAGTAGGTTAGCTTTCACCTCTCTCAGTTTGGTTTTTTCTTTCATAGTTTTTGGTCTAGACAGGATTAGCATTGCTATTAGAAAAGGAAGTGTTTAAAAAGTTTTCCACCTATTATCAAGCACTACAAGCCCTACATTCAGTAACAAGACAAGGGGGATAAAAGGAACCTGTTTCACTTTTGCTCTCCCAGATAGATTAAGATGCGACAACCATTCTTGTCCCTCCCTGGAGTTAAACACAGCAGACCCAGTTCAGCTCTGGAGCAACTCAACTCAACTGAAACGGATTTACAGCCCCGAGGTCGATCCTAGCCCAGTACAGCCATCTCTCCCCGAGCCTCCTCGATATTTGTTGCCTCATCTTCAGATCCCAGCGAGGGGCAAGGAAAGGCCAAGAGGGAGGGAAGTGTGCGCACACTCGAAAGGACCCTGAACAGCAACCCCATCAGTAACCTGCATGCCACCACGTGCTGTGCTGCAGATTAGACCACAGATAAACCAACCAAACAACAATCCCGAACCCAGGAGCGACAAAATGTTTCCTTTGGCAAGACAGATACAAGGAAAAAAATTTATGAGCAAACATTTTCCTTCTAACACAGTCAAACCCCCTTCTCTCCCCCCACATCCACCCACCCCCACCCGACCCTATAAAGTTGTAACCTATAAACAGGATCTCAAATACATACAGCATAATCATGTTTATCAATCATAATAAACCATCAGTTCAACTAAACTCTACAGCTAGAATTATCTCCACTATTTATAAAGTTTGCTTTTCTCTTCTGATTTTTTCAGTTTAAAACCAGTTCTGCGACAATGCTAAGCTATGCTGAGGTATTTTATGAAGGTGCCAGAAGCCAGCTGCTACCCACAAGTATTGTTCTCAGAGCTGTATGGTGCTACCTTTCGCTCAGGGAAGATGGGGAAGGAGCAAGGAGGGAAAGAGGCAGAGGGATGGAGACAGGGAGGGAGAAAGGGGGCCCAGATTATTCCAGTTATGGACGGTTCTTAGCAGGGCATCACTGATGGACCTAAAAGCAGCCCCAAGACAAAGCTCAGTAGCTGCTTCCTGTTCAGGAATTTGGTCAGAAAGGAAGTACCTGATACGTTCTGCATGCTGACCTTATTTGTCTACTTGAGTAAAAGATCTTTCTCCCACAGTTAAACTATTTGGAATTTCAGTGCAATCTCAGTAACGCCCTCCAAACAGCATCCCAACAGGGGTAAAAATTCAGAGCATTTCCCCACTTGGAGTATCTTGGGAGAAGTGGCAGACAGATCAAATGTAGATAGATAAGTTGAAAAAAATCAAGTGTTTTTCCATGCATTACTGTGTCCATTTGTGAAGATATGCAAATAGAGGAATTGCTTTTCATCGTTCCAAAAGCACTGAAACTACTTGCACTGACACGGCAAGAACCAGGCACCACATCGTGGAGACAAAGATACCAGCATCTTAAGAAACTGTGAGCCAACAATGCTTTGACAAAATCTTCCCTGTCAAATATCTTTAAAGTATTTTAGAGGACTCCCCACTGGAAAAAGAGAGAAACTCACAAGCACCTACAAGAGATTTAATGAATGAGAAGGGCAGAACTTGTGCAAGGTAGGTATTTTGAATTCTATATTGCTGTAGTACTTCGGGAGGGAGAGGGCAGATGTACTGGCTGCAAAAACAGAAAGGGATTTGAGTTGGCTGTGTGAGAACTGACAACCATAAATGCACTGGGGGGCACAGGCCAGCTTATTCCTTTGGTAATACTCCACCCTAGGCAACATCCAACAGGGACACAGGCCCTGCTGGGGTACAAGGTGTGGAGAAACAGCATTTAACCATTTCAGGCAGTGAAATGGGAATAGTGACTCTTCATAAAGTCAATGTGGCAATAACAACATCTACATTTTAAACTTCCAGTTTAAAATCAAGTATCATCGAAACTTTGGACCAAGCATTATTTTATCCATCCTAAAACACCTGTCTCTACCTGTCTCTTTAAGATCATTTAGTATATTTATATATTTCTTTATCTACGAAAATAGGAATTGATATTTAAGGTAAATTAGATGTTCCTTTGGTTTAGAATCTGTGGTATGGCTCCAGCTGTAATGGTTGTGCTGTTCCATTTGCAAAAACAACAAAAAAAGAAGAAATTCCTGTTTTAAGGAACTTACCTTTGCAGGAATGTGCACAGAGTTAAGGAATTAATCCTCCTGTGTCCTTCACTAACTCAGCTGCAGAAATGTGTCAAAGCACCCCGTGTGAGGCTTACAGAGATGGCATTTGAACACTGGGTCAGAGTTCCAAGAGATGTCTGTGGGCACATCCACACCACCCCACAGTGAATGATAAAAATGTACTTCAACTACCATGACTCAGAAACAAAATAAATGCTCTGTAGGAAATCTAAGCAGATGTAAGGACTGTAAGCAGCCACACCTGTGTGTACTTTCTTTGGGTTGTTTGTGAATCCTTCCACAGTGACTGTGGAGAGTGGGTTCTAAGGAGACCAAGTGTGCTAAAGTCAAAGTGTGCTAAAGCAAAACATGTTTTTCTTAAGATCAGAAAAAAATGTCATCACCAAGCTACAAGACCAACTCCTGAAGCCATCCTCTAAATTATTTTTGACCTTTCCGGGCATATCTGTGTTTGTGTCCCTGGAAATCTCTTGCTTTTTGAACTATCCCTGTCCACAGGGAGAGTTTTTCACCTTCTCTTTTTTTGCCTGGGTACTGTGACATGCTTGCAACTATGAAAAGCAACCCTCTCACCTTTAAATACAGACGTGGAACTCTGAAGGAGAGATGCTATTAGCCTTTTCTAACACACCACCAAACTTCTTGTGATCATATTTACTGAGTCTGTACACAATTGTTATTGTTTCTTTTCAGATGCATCAATTTCTGCTGCCAGCATGATGATGATTTTTAAAAAAAACTTCTGCTAAATTCTGGTACATGATCTCACATTCTTTTCATCCTCTGAAGGAGCACATGTGCTCTAACTCGGCAGATGTACACCCACTGCCAGTCTGATTTCTGTCTTTCACCTAAACGCTGGAGGCAGCCAGCATCCATGAGGAAAAACACCGACAGGGCCGAAAAGCAGGCTCCAGGAACAACAGTCAGCCAGTCACAGGGATGTTTTAGGGGACAATGAATCAGAGCACACTGGCAATGGATGCCATGGGATATGTGCTGTTCGGGTATTATGTCAGCTTCTGCAAACAAAACCAAGCTTTTTGGGATATGTGGCTACTCTGAGTTTCCAGTTCCTCTCAGAAAAAAAAAACTCGCTAAGAAATTCCCTGGAATCTGGGCCCCAGAGAGGGTGATGGGGTAGAGAAGAGGAGGGTAAAGGGGTATAAGGTGCTCACACCAAAGCCATGTGACCAATGCAAAGGTAGTCAGGAAAAAAAGCAGATTTTTATAATAAATAAACCATCCAAGCTGCATTAGTGTTCCAGATATGTACTCAACAAGACCCTCTCCCAACCACAAACCAGCAAGAATGGGACATGAAAACTCATTCAGACAGCTAATGGCACAGTCTCCTGGAGCTGTGGAGAGAGGATTTTCCACTGATTTAAGGCCCACCTTTCTTTGTGTTTCCCAGGTATCTGCAGGGACCACGCCCCCCACCCCACCCCAAAACCCTTGGGGAGGAGGGGATCCATCAGAGACAAGCCCGGTGGTCTCCCCCCTCAAACAAAAAAAGCTTCCTGATAAATTGTACTTTTGCACTGGCGTGAAAGTAAGCAGGGACGTTCAGAGTCAGGAACAAACGCTACAGCTGCGGTTTTCCCCATCCTCTTACTTCACTCAAAACAAGTCCAAGGACTTGCACTCCTTTGGTAGAAACTACAGACCGTGCTGTGGCCTCCAGACCAGCACAGTGGGTACCAGCATCTCCTCCTCTACTTTTTCCCTACCTCCCTGAAGCTCACCCAGCTGTACCTGTTGCTGCTCTGAAGCTTTTACTGTGGGCCATTGCCATTTTTGCTGTATTATTCATAGCCCTAAAAGTCTCCTGCACAGCCCAAAGATGTAGAGACACATCAAAAATACTGAGATTCATCCATACTGGGGGGATAAAGGTGGGACCTCCTGGATTAACAATCCTCTGACATTGCCATTCTATTTACACATCAAATAAAAGAAAACAAAATCAAGTTAAGAGTCTGCCCCAAGGATAACACAAATTACCAACCAACCAAAAAAAAAAAAAGATTAAAAACAAGCAGCAACTTTTATATAAAATTAATAAAAACAAAAGACAAATGAAAAAGAAATTGTCAGTAGCATCTATCGCCTCTCTGCATCTGAACTGCACTTACACAAACTAGTCCATTAGTACAGCAGCTTGCTAGAAATTGACTTTGGTTCAAGCTTAGTTTTAAAAAAATAAAACATAAAAAAATCAAAAACACATAAGAAACGGTGGACGGACATTTGTTAGTTTCCCTGCTTGCAGTTCACTAGTTTTGAAGTTTTAGGGGTAATTGGTTTAAATATCAGTAAAACAGGAAGGTGGAGAGTTAGAGATGAACAGAGCAAAACCATGGTGGTGGGGGGAGAGATAAGGGGTTCTGCCACTTGAGTGCAAACACAAATCCCACATGCCCAGGCCACAAACCAAAGCATGTGTAGAGTTTAAAGTTGCTGCCTTCCGGATCTTGGATGAGAAGCTCCAGGATCCCCCTGAATCATCAACAAAATGAACATAGCTGCATCAACTCATTATCTTAGGACACTCTGGTGACAAAAGAAAAGGGAGTGGGTGGGAAAGGGGCTCTTCTAACAACCTCACTAGCTCAAAGTAATTTAGTTTTATACACATGGCAGAAACCTTTAAATCCATCAGGAACGGAAAGTTCAACGTGAACTGCATTGCAGTGATCCAGTCTTCTCTCTTTAAAAATCTTTTTTTTTTTGGTTCAGATACTAGATTGTATATTTAAGAATATACAGATCTAACTTCTGTAGAGTTCATTACTCCTTCCTCATCCACAAAAATATCCTTTGCTCCACGGATCAGAATCAACCATAAAAAGTGAGTTCCAGTGCCAGGCCAGCCCCGGTCGCTGGCCAGAGGTGCCGACTGCCACCTCCACCCAGCCAGCAGCCCCGCAGCTCAGAGACCACACAAGATCAGCCCAGGGTGTGCAAAGCCCCAGAGTGGCTCTGTTGTGTTGGCATTAACAATGGCATCTTCTGTTCCCAGAATCCTGGCTTCTATCTTTTGCAGCCAGAAGGATTTTTCTTTTACTAGGAAGTTCTTCTAAACAGTGTTGGAAGCATCAGAAAAGGAATATTGCTATGAACGGGGAGAATGTGACCACCTGAAATCCGGTACCCAGAGGGTATCTAGGACTGTAAATGCTGCTTTACATGCTGCCAATTAGCCTGGGTCATGATGCTTTTTAAATATTTGTGTGTGCTCTTGCACAGCAAAATGAATCACTGGAACAGAAGAGCCATCAGTACTGTCACACAATCCACAGTCAGGAGGTCACACCCCGCTCTCTGAAGTAAAAGGACCCAAGCACACGAAGCTAAGAGCAGAATTTGGCCATTTTGTCTAAATATTTGAGAGGAGGAGAACGGCAGTTTGGAGCTAATTCCTACCTCTGCTTAAAAAGCAGAGACCAGCCTGGAAGTTTGCACACAATGATGATCTCTGCTGCTGCACTGAGCTTCCTGCACAAATGATGAACATAAATTCTTCTGACCTCTACAAGTAAGCATTAGAAAAATTCAAGGATGAGGAAACTGTTCAGAACATTTCCAGAAGATTAGGACAGAAAGTCTATTTGTGCTCCATTCTTCCTCTCCACCCCCCTGCCCTCCCCCCATGGTGTGGGAGCTCGCTGAAAATAATCCAGGAGCAAAAGACAAACGCGTCCAAACTATATATATAAAAATAATAATAATAATAATCATAATAATAATAATAGAGATACACCAGTAATACAGGCCTGCCTAAATTGTACCAGTTAAGAAAGGAACCCCCAACATGATTGATACGATTATAAACACCTTGTATGACATAATGGCCTGTACAACAGACCCATAAAATGATAATTAAAAAAAGAAAGATATTTAGACCAAAAAAACCAAGAAATCCCCTTCCTATGTTTGAACTGATAACCCACCTTAACTTGTCATTGTGACTGCTGGAAATGATAAGTAGTCCTTTCACTTTTTTTGTGTTTTTGTGGTTTTTAGTTTTTTTGTGGTTTTTTTTTTTTTTTTTACATTTTTGGTTAGAAAGTTCTCCGATCCATGAAGCGATCCTGAAAAGACAGTGTTTATTATAAAATTAGGCAAATGTCTGTCCCAGCTTTAAATCCTTCCTGTTTTGCTTTCGGTTTTTTTTCTCCTTTTTTGGTTTTTTTTTTTTGGTTTTTTTTTTTTTGTTTTTTTCAATATTTTTCCTTCTCCCTCTCTCTTTTTCTCTCTCTCTCTCTCTCTTGTCCCCAGCAACACGGTGAGAGGATGCCCATGGCATTTTCAGTTCATCGACCGGGCTGGCAGCCGATCCCAGCGCACAGTGACCCAGGCTGCTGGAGCACAGCCCGGCCCGGCTCACTGTGCCTTGGAGGCAGTAGTGGTGGTGGACGTGGCCCCGCTGGCAGAGGCCACCGTGAGGAGAGAGTTCTGGATGGACTCGCTTGAGGTGGAGGTGGCGTGAAGGCTGGCGACTGGTCCAGAGGCCCCTGCGGAGGCTGCAGCTGCAGAGACCAAGCTAACTGGGTTGCTGGTGAGCAGAGAAAGGTTCTGAGGGTTCAGGAACAGAGGGGCAGTGACGATGTTAGGGGTACCTCCAGCATTGGCAAACACCAAGTTTCCAGTTGCATCCAGTGATGTTATTGGAAGAGAGCCACCGGATGCAAGAGCTAAAAAAAGGGAAAGTTGAGCAGGGAGGAGATAACATTAGCAGTAAGCAACAATGCAAAATGTGCCTAAAAGCGAGGGGTCTCTGCATTGGCCTTTCTCTGATATGTGTGCTCTCTAAATCACTGAGGGCAGTTGTCTCATCAGAGGCTGTTTGGTTGTTTTTTTCCCAAAATAACCATCAGACAAGATCTTGCAGATACTAAAACACGTCTTTCATTTGCTGCTAAACTAATTCCACTGTGCTTTTCTTCAGCTCATTTAGCACAATACTGGTCTATGTTTCCTGCCACAGAGAGCCTGTACACCCAGGCAACTTGCACTGGGAAGGGTTGAGAGGAGGGTTCCTGTGAAATGACAGCTATCACGAGATGGAGAAGGTCATGTAACCTTGAGCGTAACATTTTAAATGTTGACATATAACCAACCACTGTTACAACTTACTCTCAGGGGTCTACAGCATTCAGTCTGCCTTAGATTATGATCTCCTAAATTTATCTGTGACACTTTATGAAATGGTTCTTTCTTGCAACCTAGAAACAAGATTTGTTCAGCTAGTTTAGAGGATATTTGAACACACAGGCTACCTAGCTCTTTAGACACTTGTACCACCCAGTTTTTACAGGTGGCAAACTGTGAACTCAGAACAACTCTCGCTGAAGCCAGTGGTAACTTCTGGCGTTGTGCTACTCCCAAAACAAATAACTATTTACTCCTCTGAATGTCAACTTATGTATTTCAAGTTCTACCTAAGGATTTTAGGAGGCAGGATGTTTGTTGTAGTTTCTTTTCAAATACATGTGAAGACAAGAATTCAGGATCACAACTTGCTCAGAACAGCCCTCCCAAGAGACCTCAGAATGGGGCAAGTCTGCTCAAGCAGACTACAGAAGAGCTATAAAAAGCAAATCTCTAACCTGCTAGAGATACAGGCCAATGAGGAAAGGACAACAGAATAAATTCCAGATTATATTCAGTATCTTAAATGCCTCCTTTAAATCACTCTAAGATCATACACAGTTCTGATTCCCTATCTGAAGTTGCACCTGCTCTTATCTCTGTGATCTACAAAAGGTATTTGCACATTTAATTTTGTAAAACCTTTGCTCCTACATAATTTATGCCAAGTGCTGAGGAGTCAGTGTTCTCTGGCAGACAAAACCAGAGCACATAAACTGAAGTTGTGTGACAGAGATGTATTAAAAGGAACACTACTGACCTTGAATAGTTGCCAGTGTACTGTTGCTCATCAGGGCCGGGCTGAGAGCACCACCTAATGTCCCTGGATTGAGACTGAGTAAGGCACCTCTGCAGCAAGCAAGATCATGGAAGAAGTGGAAAAGAGGCATGTTACTTTTAAGAAAAGGTTGTCACTGTTACAAAAGTACACCATCATGTTTTTTTTAAAGGGGGAGGGAGGGGAGGGCAAGGAGGGAGGAAAGACCAGAGATTAAGGGCTATTTTTGGATTATTTTACTTTTAACTCCATGAGAGGTTCATGACATGCCTGAACTATAAGCACTGTAAATACATGACTTGCATTGATTGTTGGTTGTAAACCATTGTTGTAAACCGATTTGGGAAAACTGTTAATTGTTTCAGAACTATCATCCTCTTCCAATAATAGTTTAATAATTTCTTAAATGCAGATAAGAAATATGTAAATCAAGAGGAACTAAAGAAACATCTGTCTGAGCAACATTTCTAAAACTACAACTTCAACAATACGTCATCTTGCACCTTTGAGAACTTCTTGCCCATGACGGAGAAATGAATACAGAGGTGTGAAGTGGGTCCAGGCTATCCCTCCATTTTACAATTAACTGGACAGATTCTATGATTCAGTGGTAAGGTGCAGTTTTTAAGTCAAACTGCAGTGGGATGAATGATTTATCAAACAACAACATCATTGCAACGTAGCTTTTTCACCTTTAAAATCAACACAGTATTTGTGTGCTGTGGTGGGAATGGTCAATTGCCATCTATGAGTAAACCTTCAGAATCTGAGATAAATGACAGTGATACATAAAAGCAATTTATCCCAAGAATTCTCCTTCACTCTTCCGTCACCTCACCTAAAAGGGTGTGCAAAATTGATCCTTACCCAGCTGCAAACTGCGAGGATGCCATCAAGCCTGGGTTTAGTCCTGCTGCAGCAGCCATGGCAGCAAGACTTGCATTTGCAGGCAACTGTGCAGCTCCTTGTAACGCGGCCGCTGCCGCCGTTTGCAACCCTGATGCCGTTACCATCACCTGGCTGGTCCCGAGAGGGGAGGACAAGGGAGTGGAGGTTGTCTGTGTTGTGCTGGTCTCACTGGCACTGGATGCCTCTGAAGTGGAGGCTGAGGCAGAAGGGGAAGGACTCAGGGAAGGTGATGTCACTGCTGAAGAAGCTGGAGGTGCTGTTGAAATCACTGTTGCCGTGTTGTTGGAGGTGGTTTCTGTTGTGCCTGGAAGATTGGTTCTGGTCAGATCAGTACAAAACAGATACCAGGTAACACAAACTCCTGCCCACTGCATGTCCAGCTGAAAGGGGCACAAACATACATTTCTGTACTACCAAGAAGCACCAAGAATTCAAATGAAAACATGAAATGACACTTCCCAATGGGAGGCTGAGGAGCTCTAGAAGCCAGCAATGAAATACAGTGTATTTTGTTTCAGCACCACCTGTGATTTGATTCCTGGAAAAGTCAACCCAGTGGTCACAAAAACTGAAGCTTCCTAGTGCAGCAACAATGAACAATGACAAGAACGTCCTGGGATACCAGTGACCCACAGTGAATGACTCTTTTAAGAAATCAAAAGGGACAAACGGTAGGAGTTGATGTGGTGGCAGCAGAGCAGCCCTTACCTGTGACTGACAGACTGGTGACAGCAGGACTGGCCAGAGGGAGCACGGGGTTGACAGTCAGGGTTGTAGCTGCACTGCTAGTCACAAGGCTTGGCGTGGTTGCCACCTGGAGGTCAAAAACGAATAAAACTGCTCAGCTGCTCAAAGCCAGTTACACACTAAACCTGGATTTATTTCTTTCTACCCTCAGCTGAGGAAGTTATCAGAGAAAATGCTGCATATAAACTAACTTTTTTGTAATTTGGTTACTTTATCATTCAATGAAACAACCATAGCACCTTCTCTAATTACCAGCAATATCTTTATTCCTAATAATTCAGTATTTGAAAGGAGATACACCCCTATCCGTATCGTCACAAGACTGCAAGTTAGCCCTCTCTCTGCCACCTCACAAAGACAGCACCTTGTTTTAATAGAGAAACTCTTATAGAAAGTACAAAAGATATTATTTCTACTTTTTTTTTCTTGTTTAAACATTTTTTCAGCTCCAAATCTCTTTCTCTGATAAAATTATGTAAATACCCCAGCATTAACGAAGTATGTAGGGTAATGTGGTTATATGGAGAAGCAGAATAACATTTCCCTTTTATTCAACCAAACTATAAGCTTTACTTTGATAAGTTTTCCTTGTGCCAGAGGAAGAATCTCTGAATTTTAAAACATATAAATGGAGTTTTCAATTGTGGATGGCTTATTACAAGAAAGCTACAATTAACTGAAGACATTACAGATAAACACCAAAGATTTAAGGCTGGAGAAACTAGCTTATGAGGAAAAATGAAATATAAGGAAATGACTTTCTATGGACAAGAAATAGTGTCCAACAGTAATATCTGAAGGCTGTTATACATCAATGAGAGAAATGAATCCTTTAGAATTGCCCAAGAGAACATAGCCAAGGATATAGGCTAAAAATTCCTCCTTTCCACTCTCTTACCTTAAGTCTATTATCAGAGAAATATCTCTCATGCTACACATCCTCTTTGAGGGAGTCAAATGCTTCACGCATTTTAAACAAGACAGGGGCAACTGGGACAGATCTGAAAGCTTTCTGCCCATCTGAAATAGTGTATGAAATGAAGAGGAGCTGGATACACAGCACACCTCCCACTAACGCAGCCCAGCCACCGCATCTGTCATCTGTCCAGCAAGCAGTTAAGGCCAAGGTCACAATCCTTATTTCAGGGCAGAGAATGACCTGGAATTAATACAGCTCACCCCCGTGGTTACAGTGAGTGACTCCAGCCAATGCAAAAGGAGGCTGCCCCAAATGGAGCCTTCCCCTCCAATCCTGCTGCAGAGCCCTCGCCCTCGCGCAGCCAGGCTGCAAGTCAGGCTGGTTATCTAACCATACTGAAAATTCATCACTGTTCCTCACACGGCTAATTTGCAGTCAAACTACTAAACTAAGCCCAAGCATCCTATGGACACAATCTCCAGAGCTGACACAAGGAATCAACAAAGCACACAGTCAGTGAAGGCTGGGGGCAGCAGGGCTGGAACATCCATTTGTGTAGCAGCACAGTCTTAAGAGAAGCTTAGAATGAAAGAAAACACTAGTGAAACTTCAGTGATGAAAGGGAGACTGTGGTTAACACCTCAATTTCTTACATACACTGGCAGATCACAGCAACAGGAAAATTTCTGTAGGAAAGCTCCTTTAAGTTGCAGTCTGAGGGAACTTGCACAGTAACTAAAACACACTATCATAAATCTCACTATATTCTGCTTTGGTAGCAAAGCATGCAACCTTGCTTTGCAACTGGGCAACAAAAACCAAAAAAAACCCCCAAAACAACAACAATAATAAAAAAGACTAAGTAAACTAAACACAGCCCTTCTTCCCCTGAAACAAAAGGTTGCATGCACACACCCTGAGACAAGGATGAGGGGAGAAAATAACACATCACCAAAATTAATGGTTTAATGAAGTACTGGAAGATATTAGCTACTACAGTGATGAGGGTGGAATAAATACTACAAAAGGACAGCTACAGGCTACATAAATTCCACCACATTGCTATTAGCATAGCTACTATGACATCTAATAGCTACTGTTTCTATTTATGAAAACAGACCTCCATGGACATTGGTAGCAAAGGTGCTGAAGGAACCTTGATGCATGTGTTTTGTTACTCTTATTTTCATGAAGTTTGTGTTTACCTGAGGTAAATACAAGTGTGGGAAATTAATTACATGAGTATTAGCTACACTGTTCTTTTGTTCCATGTCTTTCTTTTATATAAATAATTTCTGACTAGAAGTAACAACACTGATATCATTGTATTTGTGTGACCTAAGTCTCCAAATGATACAGAATCAAAGGATGGGTAAGACTGGAAAAGACCACAGTGGGTCCTTCGGTCCAATCTCCCCACAGGGTCAGTCCTAGAGCACATGGCACAGAATTGAGTCCAGGTGGTTATGGAGTATCTCCAGTAAGGGAGACTCCACAGCTTCTCTGGGCAACCTGTTCCAGTGCATGATACACTTTACTGCTGCTCATTTACTGACCAGAGCTGCTAAAATAAGAGGGGAGGGGGAGAGCTATTAAACACTTTTTAAAAATTACTAGTATTTTATATTAAAAAATTGGGTAAAAGAAGGAAAGTCCAGGTACAAACTGGAGGTATTATCTGAAGTAAGTTCACAGCAATAACCCCAAGTGCAAATTTGGTAGTTGGAATATTTGCTCATGAGCTGACTAAATAAAACACCCTCACCGAAGGCCTGACTAGTGCCTGATTTGTAAGCATTCTCTCTCTTAGACAGTATCCAGGTGGAACACTCAAAATGCCACTAAAATAGAAATATGTGAGAACAAGTCTGCTGTACAAAGAAGGTGCAGCATGTGTAGCTTTCACAGCAAGCACAGCAGAACTACCTCCACCAGTGATCTTTGTCAACACAGTGTTTGACTCTTACCAGTGAGGTTGGACAAGGAAAAATTGCTTTGATGGGCGAGCTGCTGGTTCCACCACTGCTGGGTGGGTTGATCCTTTTCTCCTTCTGGCGCCGGTTACAGAACCAAACGCGGATCACCTCCTTCTCCATGTTTAGCTGGTCAGCTATCATGGCGATCTCATCCGAGGTAGGCTTTTGGTTCTGACAAAAGAAAATGGTATTTGAAAAGCTCTGAAGTTACCTCCTGAAGTTTTGCATCATAGCTTCTTCTCCAGTAGGCAGAAATCTGAATTGGTGATTTAGATCCAGAATCTGGTCAGTGGTACAGTAGAGACAAACCAGAGTAGATGCTTCTGCCCTCCAGCTAAAAACCTCAAATTATGTGTGCTTAGACTATTGCCCCATTTATCCATCCTCATGAAGATTAGGCTTTAAACCTATGTCTGAGTGTACTGGAATGCAAAATCACAAAGTCAGTGAACTGCAAGAACCAATGAGTTTTTCTGAGGGGGTCTGTGTTTGTTTTTGAAGTGAAGCAGATGTTGATGGCACGTTTCTCGGCACGGCTTTTGTATTCCCCTTGTTTAGTACTAGCACGTTCCTAAAGAGCACAGTAATGAGTTCACTCTAACACACATAATTGCTAAGTGAAGTTTCTCCATTTCTTCATAGGCTGAGCATAGCACCAGGACCACTGACCTCCAGGAAACTCTTCTCTAAGGCCACACGTATGTTGGTCTCTATGCTGGTGCGTTTCTTCCTCCTACGGTTCAAGCCTTCGATCCCTTGCCCTGGAGAATTCAGGGCACTTGGGCTGGAGAGAGTTGAATCAGATGAGAGGTTTTCTGAAAAAGAAGAAAGTAATACAAATCAGGAGATTTCATCTGAGTGCAGTGCAGTCTAATGCAAGTGTTTTCCACCTGTGTGAGGTATGTTAAAACCTACTCTGTATCTATTCCAAATACATTGAGGTTTATGAAGATCACATGCATTAATCACTGTATTTACAATTACAACATATACCTGAAACTGAAAGCTACAAGTAAGGGCAGAGGATGCCCTCTGCTCCTGTATGCTACCACAGTATCCTTTCAATAACGCCTATACAGAGTTTGTCTCCCATATCTCATTCTACTCCCCACTCACTCACCACAAGCCCCAGTTTAAAGGAAAAATGAGTACTTGATATCCATGAGCCACCGCTGAAAGCCACAGGCAGTTATGAAA
The DNA here is from genome assembly GCA_013400495.1 of Nicator chloris. Classification (NCBI taxonomy): domain Eukaryota; kingdom Metazoa; phylum Chordata; class Aves; order Passeriformes; family Pycnonotidae; genus Nicator; species Nicator chloris. The sequence continues at coordinate 193,654 of WAAE01021212.1, forward strand.
AAAATGTGAGCAGCCTGAAATTTCTTTTACCCACTCTACAAAACACTCGAGGAAGAGGAGTTCATAACCAGCTTCACAGTGTTCAGTCTCTTCTCTCTGGACATCTTAGCAGATACTCAGTGCTACCAACCACTCTACATGGTGAGCAACTTCCCCTCCTTAACTTTGCCAGGGCTCTTAACCCCCTAATCCTGTCTTTCTGGCTTCACAGAGGAGCAAAGAGAGAACATTTAACCCCACTTTGCAGCAGGAAGAGCAAACTAACCAAAAGGCAAGTTTCAGCAGGGAATTTTAACAAAATTATTAATTGTGGCTGGAGTTGCCTCATTGCACTGGGGTTTGTGGGTGATAAGCAGGTGTCAAAGTTCACAATGCCCACCATTATTCTGATAGACTCAAATGGCAAGTATTTTCTAGATTTTTTTTTAATAGTAACAGCACCTGTAAACATGTGGAAACCCTTCCTCAGCCACAGAACTCCATTGAGAACCAGCTGAGTTCCATGGCACTAAATTGTGGGATCACCGGTATGCTTCTTCTCCTTACTTTTACCTGAAAGTCCAACAGTAGCCTCTAAAATCGCCTGAATCTTTCTTCCAAAAGTTTTCATGAAACTGAGTCAGAGCCAAAGACAATGGTTCCCCACTTGCAGGATGTGAAAAACCCTGACACTGTTCACAGTCCTTAACTTAACTTTACAGAGACAAGTATTTCTTCAGGCTAGCAGGAGAACAAACCCTATGACACTCCTTGCAGAACTGGATCCATCCAATGTTGCCGGAAGGTTTTGGGACCACTGTCTGTGGGCTTGAGCATTCAATGTGCAGGTATTTATATTTTCTATCACAGACCTCCAACACCTAATGAGAACTCCTGTCAGCACAACAGAATGACACCTTTTCTCAATGCAGGACCAGTTTCCAACACCACATGAAATTACTTGCAAAATTTCAGAGAACGTTGTAGGCGCCAGCATAAAACTCTCTCCATTTTGGTAAAAATAGGAAGGCACAGACCATCCCTGCCATCTGTTTAACATATCCATCAGTTTTATACTATGTACAATTGCATACTTGGAAGAAAAAACTGGCTGACAGCACTCTCAAACACTTTCTAGCTTAACACCTAGCACCACCACACAAGCTCCTTTTGCTGGTGGGAGATTAAAAAAAAGGAATGCTACCAACATTGGCATAGTGAATAACTTCTATCCCAGAAAAAAAATTAATACGGGAGGGAAAAAGCAAAACCTAACCCACAAAAAACTCTTCCTACAGGGAAAAAGATTATTTATCTGAACCCTTGGAGAGAGATAAAAGGAAGGCACACAGGGGTATGGAAGGAGATGGATGCAATAAGCTCTGCCTACTGAAACAACAAATCATGCAACCCTCTCTCTACTACACATCTGAAAAAGAAAGCTAGAAGAGGATTAGAAGTTATATGCATTAACATACACGAAGAAGGAAAACCATGACATATATTGTACCTCATCCCATGCAATTGTTCAGCTGTCTAGAGAACACATTTCTGAAAGTTCATACTAGAACTACTTTGGATGCATATAGGCACATGGAAAGGGAACTATGGACCCTTATTTCTACACCCTCATTTGCCCCATGGGCAGCTACAAAGGCTGGTAGCTTCATAAAACCATAAGGGCACAAACGAAGCAGCTTTTCAGAATCCTACTGATTTTGGTAGGCTGGTGAAGAAATACACAGACTCATTCACCTGCATCATTGAGCCACTTTTCCAGAAGTGGCTTTAACTTGCACATGTTCTTAAAGCTGAGGTTCAAGGCTTCAAAGCGAGAGATGGTAGTTTGGCTGAAGTCATTTCCATAGAGTTTGCCCATAGCGAGCCCAACATCACCCTGGACAAAGAAAGAGAAAAAAGGGATTCACTGACATAGGCACTTCCAAAGAAAGGAATCCTGTCACATTCTGGTGCTCTCTTAGTGACTCCACTGCTGTGTGGGATTTCAGTTTCACAGAGGCTTTCTCAGTGCTACCAAGATTCATGTTAAAGCAATAATCATAAAGAAATGTCAAACCTCAGTCAGTTTAACCGTGTAACTCTTTGCAGGAAATCCCTGATGTTTTGTCTTCTTAGCATTATCACTGAGCAGCACATTCCATTGAACACTAACTCGGAATTTTTTCTTAGTTCTTCAAAACAAGTAAAGGCCAAGCTCTCTTTAGGAGCAGATTTAAGTTTTTCTGCATATTTCACGCCAAAGAAGGAAAGTTCAAATATGCAGAAATGCAATGAATTCACATTCTCAAATTTGTAGAAAATATTCTAGAAAAGATGTCTGCTAATATACATCACATTTAAATAGATGCAGAAATATTCTTATCAGAACTGTTAGTATCTTCTGAGGTTCAAACCAAATTTCTCTCCAATACATACAAATTTCAAAGCAGACAAGAAGTTGAATCATTTCAAGTAATGATTAACTGCAGTCTTGACTATCATTACCCATCTGCCAGAAAGCCATCCAGGAGATTTACAGGCAGATGATATTCTCTTTACATCTGTTATTGCTTTTTAAACTGAGTTTTAGCTAGCTATTCCACTAGCAGACATTCTGCTTATCCTAATATTTATGTATATATTACATAGCTATGCAGTACACACTTGGAAAGCGGTGTATATAAAAAAAATCAATCCATTCTTGATTGTGGCCATTAAAAACACCATGATGTTTTCATGCTTTGTTTTAAAGCTGGAAGGTCCTGCCCTTTGAAAAAAAAGTTGCACTTGTCAAGTATACTATTTGGTCTAAAGTAGCTTTATTTAGATTTTTTTTTTCCTTTTTTTAGCACAAAGCAAAGTATGAGAAGTCTGGAAGAAGAGGCTGAAAAGCTGGAGCACAGTTAGTGGAGTTTAATTGCGAATGGGTTAGTTGGATTGGGCATAAAGCTCGCTTTTCTCTGAGGTCAGCTCCAAAACCACAGCTGGGTATGAGTACACTGACAGCATGCAAAGTGGCCACACACAAGCCAAGAAGAAAACAACCTTCAGGAAGCTTAGTAAATTGTGCAGGTTGAGCAAAGAAAACTATTTTTTTCCTAGAAGAGGACCAGAACAATTGGTTTGTGTGCCCTTCAATCAGAGGAAACATGTGGGAACTCACATTTATGCTTCTACTCATATGCCAGGATTCTGTGCATTTTAAAACTCATAAATCATTCCAAGAGGAGTAATGTGGATGCTCTTCTGGGTTTATGAAGAAGAAAACCTGGCTATGTAAACCATTTTAGAGATAAGTTGATTTATGTCTTAGCAGGAAAGAGTTATGAAATTTACTCCAGTCCCCCAACTAAATTTAATCCTGGTTTTATGTTGTTCTTACAAACGTTTGCCATCTGATTTAAAATGAATAGTTAACCATTTCTTTGTCAATGCCAAAAGGTGGCAGCATTTCAGCTGTAGGCAAAGGAATTTACATATTGGGATGAGAATTGTATATATTGAGATGGCCCACGGATAGGATGGAACAGAATATAAAGGCACTGTATACACATCTGATCTGCTCTGTAGGTTGACCGAAGCTCTGGTAATGAACTGAAACTGATTAGAAAGTACACTGTTGTGTGTACTGGTCTGTTAAGAAGCTCAGATGGTCTAGCAGAGGCAATACTTTTCACAGACTAAAAATAACATTGTCTCAAATGTTCACTCACGTCTCCTGAATCTGTACTGAGCAATTAGTCCCAGGCCTGCAATGATGCTAAGGTGCAGTTTGCTCATTGTGTGCCTGTATGTCAGTCAAACATGGAGGTATTTTTAAGGGAAATAAACAAAGGCATTTAAATGTATCACCCACATTTCAGGGTGGGAGAAGAAGCAGAACTGCTGAAATTCAAAACCTGTTTTATTGTTCACACAACAGAATGTAGTAAGTGATTAGTTTGCAATGCAAACTAAATCTTACAATTATTTTTGAAAGGCAGGGGCGGCGTGAGTCTGAAAAAGCTTACAGTACTGCTGGAAATAAATTTCTTTTATCCTCTGAAAGACAGTCTATTTATCCAACTATAGGCAACCAAAGTAATTAGGGTCTCTAATTATCATCCAATTATGCAATTAGGTTGAAGTTATTAGAACAGCCTAATTACACACATACAAACTCAGAGTAGGATAGGAATGACCAAATGTAATTTTATCACATTCTCAAGATCCCCCTTTTTTAATCTGAAAAGCAAATACTGAAATGTAAGCCTGAGCAGTTGTGTTCATTTTTCCTCACCATGAAAATTCATAACAGGGTCAATAAAGAAAGGTTAACACATAACTTAAAAAGTCTAGTTGAGCCTTTATAATCATCTCACAGCAGGGCAGATTAAACATAATAATGAGAGATCTACACGAACCTCCTCTGTCAGGCTATAGGGAAGCTATTGTATTTTACCCTATTCTGTGCTGCTCTATTCGAGCTTTTGTGTGTGTCCATCACTTGTATTTCTGTGCCTCCCTCTAGTGGAAAGAAGGGAGGGAAGGAGGCACACATGCCAGTAAAATGCACTTCATTTGACTAAGAACATTCTGTTCTTGACTTATAATTAAGATGCTGCCAGGAACTTTCATTATGAACTTTGATTTTTCAATTTAGGACTTTGCCAGAAAAATAAATCTGACTTCAGCACATACTTTCAGCTAGAGTAGATTTACATATTCTATTCCATCACATATGTTGGACTGACTGCTCTGAGCTCAGACCTCTAAATACTTTGATTTTTGCATGCTCTTTCTTCTAGCAAAAACATGCTTAGGCTTAACCACAGACTCTTGCCAAAACTAATTGTTTACCTGGGGAGATATTCTAATTTTGCAGGGGGAAAAATAATTTTGATATTAATAAGAAAGGACTCTTGGAACCAAGTTCCTTTCAACAGAATAATGGAACATATAAATGCACTTTGTACTTTTAATTGTGGTCTTCATTCAACCACCTTCACTATGTTCAAGATTACTTTTCTTTTGCTCTATGGGTATTTCTGAGCTTTTAAACAAACCAAAACAAACCACAACTCCAGTTCACCCTTGTAAGGAGAAAACTTCAAAGGTGACAGTCCTTTCAGGTTTTGTTTAGGAACCTTAGCAAAAGCATTAAATACAGAAATCATTGATGTTTAATAGGAAAATGTGCTTGAGAGATAAAAACCCTTTGACATCCAAAGCAACTGCACAGATGTGATATACTTTTTAAACACACGGAGCAGTTAATTGTACTGTATGATTTTTGGAACTTTGTACTTCTGAAGGCAGCTTTAAAGTGCTTTGTCCCATTCATGTCACATCCCATAGAATGAATAGTGCACATGCAATGACATCTGGAGCTGGTAAATGCACGTTTTCCCCTGCTGGGAAAATGGCTATGCTTTAAAACCAACAGGGAAGTAAGATGGATGTATGGCTTTTTCTGTTATTTCTTAGAAATCCCCCACATAAAGGCCAGAGCATAACCCTATTTAAGCAGGTTCTCCTAGGAAATGATGGAATTGTAGTCTCCCCCCAGACTTGAAAGATGAGACCTCATGTTCCACACTGGCAGGCACTAAGGTACGCAGTCTCACCTGAGTGAATCCAAGTTTGATCCGTCTTTGTTTGAAAGTCTTGGCAAACTGCTCAAGCTCCTCAAGGTCACTGGGCTCCTCCAAGCTGGGAGTGTCGATTCGCTTTGGTGTTGACTGGCTCTGTGGAAGTGGCTGAATGGGGGTCGCTGCTATTGTGCGTGTTGGGGTTGCTGGCTATTGAGACAGCAAGGAAAAGAGGAAAATCAGACTTAAGAGGATGATCAACAGAAATTAAATTCCTAGAAGGTATGTGATGTTCTTGTGAGAGAGGTCAGTGAACTGGACATTTCCTGCAATCTGGAAGTTCCTCCAATTTATTAACATTCCTCTCCAGAACAAGCAAACACAATCCAGAAAACTACGATAGTATGACAGGCTTTTAAAGGTTCTGTCATAACCAGTTAAAGAAAAGTAAGATGTTCAAAGGTAACCAATAACTTTCAATTGCTGCAGAAGCTGCTCAAAGAAAGGCTGAACACACTCTACTTGATATATTTCTATCACTTACAGACACCTTGGCACTCATGCCTTTTAAAAAATTTAAAATTGAATCTACTGGTCTTGTGAGGTGGCAGATAGTCATCAGCCCAAAAGATTCAAATCTCCTACATAATCCTTGAAGAGTGAGCATGTACAGATGCAGCAAACATGGCAAGTTTCCTCCAATGCCATCTCCTGTGACTGACTCAGCTCTTCAGGAAGAAAAAAACTAGATTTACCTCTAACCCTTCCGTCGATAATTGCAACAATAAAATGAACATACTGGTGATACAAGAAATTAAGCAAAGGCAATCTGTGGAAAATTATTCATTTTAGGTCACACTTTTCTTCTATATAAAGGCTGATTTTCTAGGAAGGCCATGGAAGGTTCACTATTCCTGGACATTGGCTTACTAAAGCATTTTGCTTTACATTTACTACAATAAATATCCAAAAAAAATTAGCATCTTGGAAAATGTTCACAGGTATTTAGATCTGGTATTGCACAGTTCAGGCTTTATGTGCAACAAGAACACTGGAAACATGTTTTGAGTGCATAGCCATGACCTCCTTACATGCCATGATCAGCTGAGATGCAGAGACAAATGATTTACTCCAGTTAAATTCCAGTCAGTTTAGCTCTGGCTCTTCAGCAAAGGTGATTTTACGCCCCTGTATCCTATGCCCAGTTCTGAAACTCTGGACTCCTTCAGGGCAAAAAAGAACAGCCTCATGTCCAGGCAGCCTATGCAAAGGTTTGGAAATGGCTCTTCTAAAAGAAATGGCCTACATATAGCTCAGTCTTTACATAACTCCTTATGTTGTTTTCCTCCTGGGTTAGTGCAGTGTTTTGCAGTGCACAGCAGATGGTAGGGGAAGGTCAAGATCTCTAATTCCATTACTTGAGAAATAATGTAATCATATATGATCTTTCTAGGATTGCAGATACATGTGTCACACTTACAGGTTTCTAATACTTTTTAATTTACATTAATCATAATGGGCAATTACTGCAATATGTCTTCAGTGATTCCACCCACTTTACATGATTTATTCTTGCTTAGTAGCTTTAATTTTTTTTTTTTAAATACAAGAATGATCTTTAGTGGGGAATCATGCTGCTAGCTGAGGTATGAACTAGAGGTAGGACAAATTCCATTTTCCACATGGTGCATGAAAAATACTAGAGGTGGTATAATACAAAATGTAGTTTTCTGAGACTCTGATAGACTCAGACACCTTATTGCAGACTAGAAAATTCTTATATGTAACCAAGGTGGCAGGAAGATACTGTGGGATATTACACGGTATTTGAGAAACAGCATGCAGCCATGAAACTAAACTGCACAGTAAAACCCAGAGCCAAGCACAACTAAATTTACAGGCACATGCATCCTTAAAATTGCTTATCTTATAGTCTGAAAACTTAATCAGAGAGCTGTAATATTTTAATATACATCTATCAGAATATTCGAATATTTAATTTCTAACAATCTCTTCAGTTTTGCACATGGTAATTGGTCAGACTGACAATGACTTAGCAATGATTGCAAAATAACTACACTAAAAAAAAGATAGATTACCACTGCAATCTTCAGAAAGACACTTGTCAGTAATCCCCTTTTGATGCTTTTGTGGGAGCTCACACCTTGCTCCTCTGAATTTCCAAGAAAACCTTACAGGAAATCAAACTATGCTTTAGTGCCATTAACTCAAGGTATCAATCATGAAAATTTCCAGCTAAAAATCCACTTTAGAACGTTAAAGCCTGAAAAGAGGCACATTGGGGTGGGAGCTACAAACCTGAACTATCTAGAAAGACAAATTCACTATTATAGCTACAACATCTATTCAGGCAACTAATAGGAAGGGTCCATTCACTTGCCATAGTTGAAATCCCCTCAAAGCAAGTCATGAAGTGTAGGAAAAAGCCTGACCTGCGAGGCAAGGGTGATGCTTGGCTGAGACTGCAGGAGGTTGGCTTGGCTTTGCTGAGGTAGTTGCGTTAAGAGATTCTGCGCTTGCAGGAGACCTGGAGAGAGAAAAGCGTGCGTCTGCTTTGTCATTCAAAACCACTACAACATGAAATGAGGTAAAACAAGGCTCTTGCCAAATGATGCAAAGTTAAAAAAAGGAAATTCAGATGTGAGCTTTTGTTTCATCCTTGCATAGATATGTTCAGTCTTCAAGAGTTTTCAGCCCAAAATCCCCTTGCATTTCCCTGAAGTGTAAGTGGTGACGGAAGGGTAAGAGGGAGAAGTGTGTGCAAGTCTCCTGTGCAGAGAGTCAGTAATGATCTGGGTCATCCCAGTTCTGTGTGCAGGAACCATTTACTGCCCCTTTCAGCATGCAGAGTTTGGATAAACCTCTTCTGGTAACCAAGAGCTGACCAAGAATTGTGGAGCCATAAAAAAATACTGAGCACTAATGAGATCAAATTCAACAACTGAACACTAATCAAACCCACAAATTTGGCTTCTTGATCGCCCTCCTTCCTCTCCAAACCAGCCTATGCCAGCAAGAAGGAAGTTTTCCAGCAGACTTAAGCAGACCACACCAGAAGACACAACAAGCCTAGATAACTCCCTCCTGGGTCACATAAAGTAGGAATATTTGGAAAAGTAATTGGAATTAAAGTTTAGGTAAGACCACTGTTAATAGACCACTGCTCTATTTATTTTTTAGAATAAACACTACATTGACTAGAGAAAACCCTGCTACTATGAAAAGGTGACAACATCAAAGAACAGTTGCAACTGATAGAACCAATAGGTATAATACACTGTTAATCTACGAATAAATTCCCTTACAGTCCACTATTTGTACAGTTTATTAAATCTCTGAGGAAACTGAAATACATGCTTGTATCTAAATATTTTAACTGGAAGCTATAACTTTGGGGTTTTTTGCATTTCTAAAGCAAAAATGTATCTATTTTTAAGGGACAGAATCTTGAGAAAAATATACCTACAGTTAGTCAAACCCCTCGATTTTACTGTAAAAAATATGAACTGTTATTTTTTAGGTACCTCCTGGCTACAACTATCAATTTCCACTATAATAATTTAAGAACCTGGCTAATTAAACTTACACTTCAATACATCCAGTCCCTAAATCCATGGGGGAACAACAGGTGGATGGACTGCTATGCCACCATCAACTATGTACCACTTAAATTCAACATCATCAGCTGCCTGATCTAGGTCTTAGCAGAATAAAGGCAGGGGAAACAGAATTTAGGACTTGATAAATACTGAGTGAGGAACTGGATGTTTCATGCGAGGTTATGGCCATAAGAGACATGGAAAGAGGAATTACCATGGTTAAGAAGGAGAAAACACATCCTCAGTAAGGGCTACAAAAGCACTGAAGAACCATCATCTGACAGCAATACCTGGGTTTTGTTTAACAAAGAGCTGAATATGTATTTTAAACAAAATGTGTTGATATCAAGATGCTCAGGACCACATATATATATACAGCCAGCTGCTTATGTAACATAATAGCATAGCACAGACAACAATGTAAATTTGCTTTGCACCACATAATCAATGTGTTCCAGCTGTGTTTTTGTAAAGCCACAGTGAGGGAACAGAGCTGCTCAAGGAACTTCCAAGACAGCCACCTACTACAGCTATGCATTGCTTTTTACAATGCAAATATTTGCTCACTTGAAAGATGATTTTAGCTGCCCAAATCTAAATATTAATTAGTAAACGGCCACCTCTAAGTGCAGAGTTTTTGACCTTAATTCAGTCATAGTGAATTTTAAACTCACAGCTTGAAAGAGAAGGGGCAAACCCATCACACTGTCACTACAGAGTGGCTGACCAACAATGAAACAAAAACCAAGGAGCTGACAGTGACAACATTTGAGTTCTAGCCCACTGGCAACAACATCGATTACAAGTTACTGACTTGTCTTATGACTGCAATCAGAGTAATTAGGACTGGCCTTTTGTGACTTTTTGTCCCCAGAGAAATCCCAGGGGATGTTTTTCTGGCATCAACAATTTTGCTAAAGAGCACAAGATGACTATACTCTTCCTAATTTTATTCTCGCTCACATGGTCTGAAGTAATTATCATGAAATTATCAGTATAAAATAATCTGAACACATTTAATCTACTCTGGTTTTACATCATTTTATCCTATGTAAGAGGTGCTGACACAAGGTGTCACAGGCAGAAATTGGAGACAGAACAAGTCAGTTCCACCTGCAGCTGACTGAAGCAACGATCAGGAGATGGGGAAAGCAGATGGACTGTTGTGGCAATGTGTCCCTCCCCCTGATGACAGCCTTTTCAGGCAGTTGCCATGCACACACTGGGCACTCCTTGGCTCTCACAGGTAGGTAGCTGGAGTTGTGCTCTTTTATGACATGACTTGAACCAGTCTAAGCTTCTCCTTCATTTCTTTTCTGAGAAGAAGTCACTGAGGTCCAAAATAACTTCAGTGACTGAATTTACAGAGCATGTAGCACTGCCTTTTCTAAGCAAACCCACATCTTTAGGCACCTGCTGAGATGCTGGCATTTCAAACACTGCTGTTTCCTTAGAGACTCATACTGGCATCAATACTGCTTAACATCTTAATTACTAAGAAGGCTGATAGGACAAAATACAGCCTCAGTAGGTCTGTGGACAATACCAGAGATGGGGAAGTGGTCAATAGGCCAGAAGCCAGGGTCTGGACTAGCTGGACAAATGAAACCTCATGAAGACTGATGCCAGAAAATACAATGTTCTGCGAGGGGGCTGGAATAACCATGTGCAGCAACACAAGGTGGGCACTGGCTGGCTGGAATGAATCCCACAGGAAAAAGTCCTGAGGGTCCTGGAGGACAATCTGATAAACATGAACTGGCAGTGTGCCCTTTCAAGACAGCCAACCACATCCTGGGCTATACCCACAGGAGTGCAGCAAGCAGGTTAAGGCTTGTGCTTCTTTTTGAAATGCCTTTCATCTGGCACCTGTGACACCACAGCTGGAGTCCTGATGTCAGCCTTAGGTTTCCCAGTGTAAGGCACAAGGCCATCCTGGATTTTGTACATCCAAGGCCCACCAGGGTGGCTAACAGGCTGGAACAGGCAAGTGAGCTGTTTTCTTCAGCCCAGTGAGAAGACTGCAATGAGATCCTACTGCTTTCTTCAAAGACAGAAATGGACTCTGCTTGAGGGTACACTCTAATGAGATGCAATGGATATCAGAACTTGGAAAACTCCAACTAGATATAGGAAAACAATTTTATTTTTTTTTACATTATAGCAGTCAACTCTTGGGGCAGGTACGTGAAAATGTTGCAGAAACTCCATTCTTGGACATGTTCAATTCAGCTGGCTGAGGCACTGAATAGCTGCTGTAATTGGACCTGCTTTGAACAATTTTACCTGGTCTCTAGAGGTGCCTTCCAACCCACATGACTTTTTTGAACCTATCAAAGCTGCTATTGTACTTGGACACTTTACAGAGGTCATATTCTTAACCCTTTGCCCTGGGTTTTCAGAGCCCAGTGGTATTATTGCATTAAATATGGCACACAAATCACCTATGTGGCACTCTAAAAGAATGATTGCATGGAGGCAGATAAGGATCTATGCAGAAGTATGATAGTCTAGAGGCATTTAATTTTTCTTTTTAATAGTTATAGTAAATATATCTATCATCATTCAGGATTTTTCCTGTAATTCTAAGAGCAACATGAATAATGCTCCAAGCCAAAAAACTCTTCCTGCCAGCCAAGAGTCCCCTAGGACTGATCTGGGGCTCAGTTCTATCTAAAATTAAACAAAAGATAAAACAAACATTCAAGCACAGACTTTTTCAGCATAATTTTGAAAAAAGTTGCCCCAGCAGCATAATACATAATTCATCCCAAACTGATCTCCCAAAAGAGTGAATTTTTTCATGTAAGAACTTGACTGCTTTATCTCTGCCAAAGCTGTTCATCCTCTCACTGGAAGTTAGCTTGCAAGACAAAGCCATTACAACGACTTCCACATGAGTGAGGTCTCAAAGTCTGTATAACACGTATGAAAGAAGAAAACAGGACTGGATTTGGCCCAGGCAACTTTGCAATTAAAAACAAAAATCATAAAGACAATCTTTCTTAATAACTAACAATAACTTGAGACTAGGTAGACCCAGCTTCAATATTTACAGCTAATTAGTAGCTTGTCCTCCACATGTGCCTTTCTGGGTATTTTCTTTGTACCATTTCTAAATCTCATTGTGATACAGCCTGTGCTTAGATCTTAACAACTCCTGTTTACAAGATTAATTTATATTAAATGCAGCACAATTTCCCCTTCCATTCAGATTTTTACTGATATGATCTGTATTAGCAATCTCTCATGAGTAAAAAGGTGAACAGTCACCTGATGAAGGTAATATTTTTAAGAAGCAGCTCTAATTGTAGTAAGGGATGTTAAATTGAGTATTTTAGAGACAGCTCTATTAGATACAAGAACAGATACAAGAAGTATAAAGACATTACAAGGTACTGCATTCCTGCTGGTGACTTTAACAATAATATGAACATCAGTTGTGCTGAATAAGAAAATGTTCCAAATTTCTATTTCCAATCTTCTGCATATCTGCTGAGGCTTGAAACAACTCTTTCAGTTATGATGCTATCAATTACCAGCCACGAAAAATGGGAACTTGAGAATTTGTTTCGTATAAGCCCCTAAATAGCCAGAAATTGTGTGGAAAAGGAAGGTGACTACATTACACATATGGCAGTGGATTTATGGGGACCTATCTGCTGCTGGGAGCTATAATGTGTATGTTGAAGAAAGATAGTAGAAACATCCTGACTATTGATTAATATTTTAGGTATTGAATTTCCTATTTTTTTTCAAAAGTTGGATCTCAGCTCACAATGTTCAAGCCCTTCAAGAATCTAAATACAATTGCTGATGGCTGCATTTTTCTGTGCCCCTTTGCCTCTTCAAGTAAAACATTTTTCTTCACCAAATGTTTACATCTTCAACAATCTTGTTTAGATACACTATTCTTCACTTATTTCCCTCAAAACTCTTCTAGTTTAAAAACAGTGTTTCTCATTTACATGACTACATGGCATACGTCAAAATACGTAGTGTAGTCTGTAAAGCAAGAAATTTCTTCCAGAATACACAATCCATACACAAATCTGATGTTTTATGTCATTATTAAATGTGTACACATATAAAGCTCCACGTACCTATGAAGCATCAAAAAAAATTTAAATGCCATTGGTTTTGAAGAAAACTCTATGCTAGTTTCTTCAGAATGTTTATTATTTTATGAAGTTGACTAATGGAGCAACAGGACAAGAACAACATGGAAAAGTCAGCTGCAACAGCAAATAACAAAATAAAAATACACACTTTCTTAATCTTTCTCATAAATAAAAATGTACTGTTGGAGATCTTCTAACAATAACCATGAAATATAGAAAAAAACCATATCAAAAAGTGATATAACAGGTATTATGACATACATGTTGCTTTATCATTGAGTGCTCATGAAGAAAATGTATTCAAGCATTGCAGTTTGGAAGGTTGTCACACACTAATGGCCTATGGTCAGAATTCAGCATATAAATCTTCCTACATTTTTGAGCTATTCAGTTGTCCAGGCTGCACATTACCAGTAAGATGTCTCTACCTACACTGTGTCACTGATGACAGCAATATGCAGCTCTTAAATTGTAGTGAAGAAGTTATTTTGTGGAGATGGCCTCTGGAAGAGGTACTGTGAAAATCTCATCTAGTACTTATTCTACTTCAGGAGATTTTAAACAAACAAGAAAGCCTTGCTTCCCTTCTGTAATGCAAACAACTCATTTTGGGGGACAAATACAATTTGCTTCTCTTCATTTTCCTTTTTGTAAAGCATCTTCAGAGGCGTTTTAGAAAACCAGCAGAATTTAGCTGAAAAATGTAGGCAGACATCAGTACCAATGAGTTTCTCAAAACAATGCTTTTGTGCTTGCTGTTTTCTGAAAAGAATTTATTAAAAAAAAAACAACCAAGCACCTATTTTGAAGAATTCTTGAACTAAATTTTAGTGGTTTGATTTCTTCTAGTACACAATGTTAAGTTTACAAGTTCTGCTTCATTTTAAGAAAGCAATACATCACTAAATGCTTCCCTTCAGCCATTTTCTACCAGTGCCAGTATAAAAATCTCTCCTAAATCAAGTACTATTAAAAGGAAGGTAATTTTGACTAACTCTTTATTCAAATGTGAGAGCATTCAGATAGTAATGGGAAGCCAGTTCTATCCAAGTCATAGGATGTCAGAAGGAATGATGCATGAAAAAACTGAAAGGAACAGAAGAAAAAGAGGTGCAAAGAGCTGCTTTATAGGACAGCCAGGCTCCGCAGGACTCTTCAAGCATAACAGGATTTGCCTTCCGAGCAAGAATCCTTGGATTACCAGCCCTGAACAACTGAGTAGAGTTCATGTAGCAGAGAAAGGGGGGAAAAAAGGCCATTGGAATACATCAGCATAAAAAGCCATGGCTAAATGCAGTTTTCCATGGGCATCAACAAATGGGGTGCAATCAGCACCGTGATGCATTGCAGCCTGAACACACCAGACCTCAGAACAAAGCTACTGCACAACTAAACTGCTCTGACACAGCACCACCTACCACTGCCTTGTCTGTCTTTGGCATGTAAGTCATAACCAGTGCATTGCCAAAATATTATTGTAAGAGCTGTTACACAAATCCAGCATTCTAGCTCTTTTCCCAAGGTGTGAATTATTATTTCAGCTTATGACAAAATTCATTGTACCCTCTTTAGGCTTAAGTACTTTTCCAGACTCCCACAAGGACTTTTGATTTTGTCATCTTTTTCCAGTCTGTCCTGCTTTTGACTGAGATAGTTAATTTTCTTCTTAATAGCTGGTACAGCGCTGTGATTTGGATTGTGGATGAGAACAATGTTGGTAACACACTGATGTTTCAGTTATTGCCAAGCAGTATTTAGAGTCAAGGAGTTTTCAGCTCCTCACACATCCCACCAGCAAGCAGGCTGGGAGGCACAAGAAGCTGGGGGAGGACAGAGCCACAACAACTGACCCCAACTGGCCTAAGGGATATTCCACACCACGTGGTCTCATACTCAGGATATAAACCCAGGGGGGAAAAAGCTGGCTGGGAGCCATTGCCTGGGAGTAGGCTGGGCATTGGTATGAACCACCTGAGTTTCACCTTCTCCCCTAAAAAACACTAGGTATGATCTGCTTGTGTGGCAAGGAGCACTTACCCTGCTGCCCCTGCGGCGTTTGTGAGATGATGAACTGTGCTGGCTGCAAGTTGGTTGTTGGATGCACCAACACAAACTGTTGCAGGTTGAGATTCTGCTGCTGAAGCTGCTGCAAGGGCTGCAAATCCTTAAGGAAACGGGAAGGGGGGGAAAAAAAAAAGAGAAAGGACAAAAAAGAAAAAAAAAGGAAAAAAGAAAAAAAAAGAAAAAAGAAAGACAAAAAAAGAAAAAAGAAAAAGAAGAAAAAGAAAAGAAAGAGCTGTGTGTTAGACATTTAAGTCAGCAACGATTCCCAATATAAGATTTCCTATCAGCCAGCTACCTTCTAACATGTAGAGATAAAACTGGATGTCAAACACAGCAGAAGTCCTGCTACTGAATATCCTTTAAAATGGCAAGTTGAATTTCACTCTCATTCATAAAACCAAAGTTATTTACTAAATAACCCAGCAGAGTATATCCAGAACTGTTCTGCTTTAAAATAAAAACAAACAAACAAATCAATCTCCCTTCCCCCAAAATTCAGGAGTTTTCAAATACATTAGACTTAACACAAAGATCTCTCAAACTTATTTTTTGAGGATGGAACTCTGCTACAAATCAAGCATATTAGCTGGGAGCTAATTTTTTTTTCTAACAACTGTCTGCAATTACCATTTAAATCAACAACAGGAAAGCAAAATATTACAGATTCCTTGTTTGCACTCTGGTTGTTCAGTTCAAATTTCAGAAAGGAGCTAACTCAATTAGTAAATATATTTGATTTGTTCTGAAACAAATTACAATAAGCTTCATAGATATGACTATAATGAAAGGTTAAAAGGAATAATCCAAAACACTGAATTATTGTAGAACCCTACTTTTATGTATTTAAACCATTCAGGACTATTAATTTTCTATAATTAAATGACAGGTCTCAATGTAAAATGTTAATCTCTGAGAAACTGAATTTTCAAGAAAAATGCTTCAACTTGACATTTAGCTGGAGAATAACAACACAGAGAACTGCTTAAAAGTGTTCCCCCTAACTAGCCTTTTTCTTTTCATCTCCTAACAGGACAATAACAAGAGAAACTGAATTTAAAAAACACGCTGTGAAGTCAGCCAACATAATAGTGGTAATCCATGAAAACTATCAAAACACACTTACAGGATTTTTCCATCTTTCCAGGAAGAATCTGTTTCAAAATACTCACCAAAGAGGTGGAAAAAAGCCTGAATGAAATACTTCCCACACTTGCCACCTCCCATGCCACAAACCAAACCAAGCAGACAAGAAGACTCCCCCAAAGCTCTGTTTCAGGGAGGTTATTCAGGTCACTGTTTGCACAAAAACCGTGTTCAGGTGCAGCGGTGCCAGAAAGGGCGCCCAGTGTGGCTGCTTGGAGCTGCTCATCTTCACACAGCCCCAAACACACCTGAGTTCAAGTGAAGCAGAGCAACAAAGAGCTGCTCCTTAAGCTGCTCCTCGGACTGATGCAGGTTACTGAGCGCTCCCACAACCCACTCAGCCAGAGGATGGGACAGGCCATTCACTGGCAGCAGTGGGTTTGGAGATGAGAAGTCAAGATAGACTGACAAGGAGAACAACTTTTTTACACAATGCTGTTATCTGTGACCTTACATTATTTTAAATCTGTTAAAACTGTGGCTTGAAAGTTGCAACAATCTCCTCCTGGAGATGAGGGGTGGGAAATGTCAGAAAGGAAGACTAGGGAGGGGAAAAAATAGGGAGTCCACTGATTTATGAGACCATAGACAGGCATTATAAGAAAACGACTACTTAACCTGCATTACACAGACACTGGCCATCAATCACTTGGGCTACTTAGCCCTGTTAAGTCAAAAGCATGCAGTGTAATAATATGGTAGACAGACACCAGATGGATTGATCAAGCAATGCTCTTTTAGAACAGGAAACTTCCATTTTATAAAAGAATGATAAAATTTTAAAAAGTGCCCATGAACAAAAAAGTGTTTTTAAAGTCAAAAGTATTGTTTGCTTTCAGAAAACTGCAGAAATAATGCAACCATTCATATGAAACCAAGGCAAATTTCCTTCCTGAAAGAGAGAAATAACTGCTCCAGCTCTATCCTGGAACTCCATGTTTCTTATGACTTCATATCCTAATATCACATTGGTCAGAACAGCTACCAAACCCTCTTACTTGAGCCCAACACGACATGAATCTCCACTCATTTATTCACTGATTTTCAATGCTCAGCTGGTTACCTCTGCAGATTGTGCTGACCTTCCAGCTCACAGGGGGCTCATATTGGAATGGATGTGAGGACTGGATGCAGAGTTGAAAACAGAAATGGAAAGAGCTGGGCAAGCTGACTCAGGTTGTGAGCACTGGGCAGAAGGAAAGGAAATAAAGAGAAGCTGCAGGATGAAAATAGAGGTAGATAAGAGAAAAAACCAGAAACACAAAAGGAAGAGTTGGGAAGACACTGTAGAACAAAAAAGTATCAATGGAAAAACAGATAGGTTAAGGACCTCTCCCAATCAAAAGCAAACAAATGAGATCACCCCAGATGACCAAGTAGATCTCACATGATTTGAAGCACCCCCCCAGCAGATGGAGTTACATGTAAGAAAGAATACAAAGAAACAGTGGCAGTGTATCTGTAAGATCAAAGGAGGAGAGCTTTTTGTTTAAGACTACAGTATTCATAACACTGGCTACCCAGCTAAGACATGACAGCTCTTATCATCAGGCTCTTACACTTTAATATGAGAAAACTGTTTTTAAATTGAGGCCTCAGGGATAACTGATATAAGCAATCTTATTCTGTGCATCTGCCTTGGTAAATGGTATGTTGGCTAAGTCTTGTTTAAGTACAGAAATATAATTCTGCAACGCAAAATGAAAATGATGCCTCCAAGGCTAATCACTCCTAAATAGCCCTACCAGCCCCTCAAATGCATTTGAAATCCAACTTTATTTCCACCTTGGGAAAGTTTTATTATTTAGTTAATTATACCATTACAATAAATCTCCCAATAGCAACCACACGAACAAACCTGACACGGTTTTCCTATACTGATCTTTTTTTCCCCAGTGTTAAAATCTGTATGCTAGCACAAGCACATAGAAAGAGATGGAAAGACTTTCAGGGAGACATGCATGTCTTCTGGTGCTGCCTAGCAATTTAGAAAGATCAAAACAATCCAAATCCTACCCTGGCAGAAAAATCTGTCAAGTGCTATGTCATGCTGTGAGGAAGATTTTTTGCTTAAAAAAAAAATCATCTAAACTTCTAAATTCAATGCCATTATTTCCAATTACAGCTCCAGCACAAACTTAGGCATCTGTGTCATTTTGAGATTTACATCATAGAAATACAGAGCATAGATCCTGAAAACAAGGAAGTTTATAAAGAACCCCAAAAGTTGATACACAACTTGTTTAGTGTCAATCCAGGAGCAGCACAAGCTCCTCACTAGGCTGCTGCAGTAGATACCTTATGTGAACTGCAGTGCACATTAAAGAAGTCATGCTTTTGCAATTAGTTAATTAAAATAAATATGGTAATCCCCCTGCTGCAGAGACCTGCCAGTTAATCAATTATTCAAAAATCATCAATTAAAACAAACATTCAGCTATTTGTATAATCAGCTATATGTTTACAATAGCAACACAAACAAGGCTGAGCACTGCATACAAATCCTTGCCAAGATGGATCAAAAAGCATGGTGCTATCTACCTGTGAACCTAGATGGTAGATGTTTTCCATAAGTACCTCAAATTATATCCAACATCTGCACAATTTATGCCCTGCACTTTCATCATAAGGAGTGGTTAACAAGATTCAACCAAGCTTATTTATGTATCAAAATAACCTGTCCGAAGAGACATTCATCGTGAAGTCAAACATTTAAGTAATTAGAAAGGTCAGAAAACAAGTACAACTTTAATTTGTTCTGCACGTGGCAGCTACATGATCACATGCTGTTTTTCAGAGAGCCATTAGCTCACTCATGTGCAGAAATCAGACAATGCTGCTTTCAGAAACTCTTATTTGACAGAAGATGCCTGATCTTTTCAACTCTTCTCAAACACTTCTCTGAAGATTTTCTAAGTTCTGGAGAAAAAGCCAGTACAAAACTAGTAATTGTAAATGCTTCACACATTTTCAGAGCTTCACACTGAGGTGGGAGAGCAGGATTAGAAATATCTCACACACACATCACATTGGTATCCACCACTTTGGTGGCCTATTTGACAAAACCAAGGCCAGACAGCTCAAGGTACAGATTCTGTGAACAGGAAATTTCAGGCCACCACACTTCAGTGAAGCAGACCTCACCATCTTAAGCTGCACACCTGGAAGAGGAGAGGCACACACCTGGAAGAGGAGAGGCACACACCTGGAAGAGGAGAGGCACACACCTGTGGATTGCTTACATATATGTGAAAAGACTCACATCCCATCAAATGGGAACTCTGTGACAGATGCATGGAAAGATGGCAGAAGCTATAACCAACAACTTCCTTGACAAGGACATTCCCCATTCTCTTCTTGAAATCTATCTGTATTACTGCCTACAGATAGTCTTAACAAAATTAAGATATGATCTTGAGAATTACAAGTTTCCTTGAATGCCACATCCTTCAGTCATCTCCACATCATGCCAGTGAAGTGGAATCCTTTGCTAAAAAGGACTTCTCACAGTGCAACAAGAGCTTCAGTGGGAGGAATCTCATCAACATAGCAACATCAGCACTGGCCTTTTAAAAACAGGATGGCACCACTCTGGTCTGTCTAAGGACAGTCAGAGAGGTCAGAACTTCTAGACCAACACCACAAAAGTTTGTTGCTTCAGCTGATGAGGATCTGACAGCACAGCCAGGCTGTTATTCAGCTAGTGGACCCGCACAGAAAACGATTGAACACTTCACCAATGGACTTCACAGACAATTGCAACATTTCCATTCTTGTCCTTAATTGCCAGATTATGCCATTTCCCACACTTAATCAGACCTCATGTTCACTTTTTAGACACTTCATCCCAGTTGAACGCAAGAGAAAATAGCCTGAACAGAAAGCATTAGACAGTCTTAAAGAACTTGCTCACTCTATGAAGCAGCAACTTTGAAGATTATATACCCCACACACTTTGCACAGCTAGACTAATAAAACTGATATTATGTACCAAGAACTGCAATCTGTGGAAAGATGGACTTCAGCATGAGCAAGACAATCACCTACTCCTAGTACTCAAAATGTCTAAGCTGCAGATTTGATTATCCTTGTCCACAAGGCTAAGGATTTTCCACACTACATACACTAAGCACAGAGTTAGTGCCACTGCAATCTCCATAACGAATTAAGCCAGACCCAGGAGGTTCCTTACTGCTTCTAGTAAGCAGAACGTCCACAGCAAGCAGTTCTTCAGAACTGACAAGCCTTTAGTACCAGACCATGAGACTGGACAGATTCCAACACCAGACTCATTCTCCAAGTTTTTCTCCAGACACACAGGAGTGCCCACTCTTTGTCACTGAACTCCCAGCATTAAACACCAAGCCAAAATAGTACACAAATGGGTCAAGTCGAACTGCTGTTCTTCAGCTCTATCATTTTGCTTCTAATAAGCACCATTTGGGTATAACAAGCATCCCTTTTGATACACAGGCATCACTTCCCATCCATACAGGTCTCAACAAGTGCAATTCTGTGGGCATCTTTCCGTAACCTTTTCTCTCCTTTCCCACACTAACTACAAGGAGGAAAACTCAAAAAACACAGCATCTACTCAGATTCTGGTACAAACTCAGAAGCCCAGTGAAACTGAGGAGCAGCTGGCACACATTCCTTGCTAAGACTATCAAACTTCAACCTCATCATCCAAAGATGCATGAGGAAAGACTAACAATTCTCGAGGACTCTAGAGACTCGCTGAACGAGGAACAACAAATTTCATTCGAATGGCGCAATCAGTCAAAAACCTCTTTTGTTTTCCACCCTCTCAAGCCTCAAGGCTCACCTGTGCAATCTGTATTGGCTGAGATAGAGGGATCTGCGTCATCGGCGTCGCAGCAGAGGCCGAGATGGTGGCACCAGCAGCGCTGTGCTGCTGGCTGGCTGAGTGCTGCACTGCAGCCGCCAGCAACTGGGCCTGCGCCTGTTGGAGCAATAACTGTTGCTGGGCTGGCGTCAACGTGAGCTATAAACAATTAGAAAACACAGCCATTAATAATGGGAAGAGCCACTTCAGCTACAAAGTCATTAGATAGCTCAGTACTAGTTATGTTAACCAGGCAATCCTAGGGCTGTTCCACTGACTGGCCAAGGGCTCTGGCCTCAAGGAAGGACAGCTGGCTACTCAACACGGTGTGGGAACCAACCTACCACAGGCCTGACACAAACCAAACTGCACCACTGCCAACACTTGCACTTACTGGAACCTACACAAACTAACTCTGCTCCTAAGTTTTCCTCACAACTCTACCAGCAGCTTCAGGGAAAAAGCAATTAAGTAGCAAGCAAAAGAAAAGAATCAGTATTGCCAGGATTTGAAAAGAAATTTATACCCAGCAGAACAGTAAGTGATTAGCCAGATGAATGTGAAGCAGGAATGCTGGCTATGGCTACTGAACAAACTGATAACGCCCCAGCTGCTTCACATTAGCATGAATCCCTGCCATATTCCATCATTTCCATTATGCCCTAAGATATAAGTAAAGAACATGAGCTCCATTTGTTTCTCTCCAAGTCTCCCCATCTGCCCCCTTTTCTTTTTTTTTTTTTTTTAATAGAATAGAGTTGGCAACTTTACATCCCTTCCCTTTCCCAAACACACATTATCTCTGTGGAACAGGTGGCAGCAGTCTCTCCTTTACATGTCAATGAATCTTGATGCCCATATTTACTACAACCCATATCTGCACAGGCCTGGAGTTTTGAATGTTTCACTACAGCAGACAAGCACGAATTAAAACAAACCAGTATCTTCTGAGAATACAAAAAATAATAAAATATGCCAGGTTTTAACAACACATCGAAACAGTCTCACTTTTAAAACTTTCAATGCTTGACTGAAAACTAAATAGGATGTTTATTTACAGACTAATATAGGAGAAGATTTAACAATTGAGCATGAGATTAAGAAGTCATTTCATGCAAGTGTAGGGATGATCTAACCTAACAGTTCAAATCATAAATATATTGTTGGAGCAACTGCCCTAAGCTTATTAACACGCAAACTCTTATGCTGCAAAGCTGATTATGCAGAAGCAAATTCTTTAACCAGCCCATTCACAAAACTTGCTCTTTCTTGAAATGACTGAAAGCCTTTACAACAATTCAGAAACACCAGAAAGTCTAAAACAACAATTATTCCATATTTACTCCCAAAGATTTGCAATTAAAAACCCCTCAAAATCAGTAGGTTAAAACAAAAGGGTTCAACAGGCTTAAGGAAAGTACTAATAGAGTTACGTAAAAAGAAATGTGTTTAAGAAGAGGAAAAATTAACAATTCCCATAATTTTTGTTCTTTGCCCAGCTATAAGATTCAGTCTTGTTCTTCCATGCCTCATTTTAATCTTGAAAAAAAGGAAAAATTCCTCTTTATGACATCAGTGACTGTCTCATTTGTAACTGTTGTAAAACAACAGGTTTTAATTTCATTGCAGACTCAAAAGGGATACTGGGAACAGAGAGAAAGAATTCTTTGTTGTTGTTGTTGTTTGGAAGCAAACACTTAGTGACAACCCCCAAATATTACAGTCTGCTTACTTTTCTAGGACAATATTTTCTGTTGCCACTTCCAGTGAAGTTCCTCCCTACGTTAAAGGAAGTTGCAGTGCCCCTCAGTGACAGCTGCGTGGGACTGCAGCATCCCTGGGTAACTCTTACCCCGGTGATCTGTCCTCCGGCCAGCATGAGCTGGGTCTGGGGTATGGCCGCCTGCACTGAAGGCTGCTGGGAAGGCTGGCTTGGCTGCTGAGAGTCCCCAGATTCTTCATTAGATTTAGACTAGTCAAAAAAAAATACAGCTCTTTATAGTGTAAAACAGATGTTAATGTATAACGCTGCTATCTCAACACTGCACAATAAAAATCTTTCATCCTCATACAAAAAGCCCTTGGGTTTATTTTCAGAGTGTGTTTAAGCAATGGCTCTGTGTGCCCACCATCTCAGCTATGATTGCTCAGACACGTCTGTAGGTAATGCAGTTTAAACAATACAAAGAAACTCTCTGGTCTCCTGCAACTCTCTGACTTTATTTTCAGGTCTCACTTCATTTTACACCATGCAACTGAAGCTGACGCTACCTTTCACCATGAAGAAAGAGAAGGTTGTTAAAATTACTCATTGCCTAAAATCCTGAACAATGGAATGAGGGAAGGGAGATTGTTTCCATTTTCTCTATCTCCATCCTGTACCTCTAAGTCATCATACTGTTGGCTTATACAGAATCTTTTTGAAAAATCCTCAACCTACAGCAACCTGTTTCTCAACCTACAGCAAAATATATAATATATACTGTGCTTTTAAATACTCAAAGCATTTTTTAATTGAATACTGCTTTATTTAAAAGATTCAAGTTTATTTTATTTTTGTGGTTTGGTTGTTTGTTTTTTTAAACAGAAGAAATTGTGAACCCATGAGGGAGGAAATGCAAGTGCATGAAGAGGGGGAGAGAGTTTTATGATAATTAAAACTGGTTATGCAGAACATTACAATTCTGCATAAATTTGCATATTTTCCACCACCTGTTTTGGGGACTGCAGAGCGGGCTAATTAACATAAAGGCTCTGATTAATTCTGCCAGTCATTGAGCGATAATTACAGCGCAGGACTGTAAACATTCTGCACTGGAGATACAGCCTGTTTGCCAACATCTCTCTCAGGGATGGAAGTTTACCATGGCAACCAAGGCAATTTTCTGCCTCCTTCCTCTTAGAAAGGAAGGTCACTATACCTCTTCTTCTTTCCAAATTGTTATTATGTATAAGTGGGTCCACATTCTATTGCATTTCATGTAATGCACTACCTACATTCTTTAATAACAAGCAATACTGAAACCAGTTTTCAATAAAACTGCATCCCTTGCCCCTTAATATAGTACAGAGAGGAAGTAGAATGTTAACAGATAAACTGAAGTGTTCAGCATGATAGGAAAGTTTGAAAGCTTTGTTGTCTCAGGTACATTATTAAACAACAATTACTCTGACTTTGAAATCCCTGCGTGTTATTTACACAAGCAGTCTAAACTAGCCACGTGACACAGTTAATGCTACATTATATTCCTATATTCAGTTACCAGAAGTAAGGACAAATTGCAAAGTAGTATTCATTATGTGTTTAAAGCAAGTTAATAAACAGAAGAACACGAAATATTCCTGGAGTTTTAAGGTTTTCATGGTACCACACCTGACTAAAATTCAGCATTAAGTTATGGTCACTCCATGTTTTAAACAACTCCAGAACCTGAATGCTTACAAATCCAGAACCTGATGTACAGTTGTAAAAGTGTTATTCCTTCATACCCATCACTTGCAAAACCAGTCAGACTGAAAAAACTAAGTAGTGTATCATAGGTTAGGAACTATCTCTCTACTGATGCTGTTTGGGATGAGAGAAGGATGAGCAGCAGAAGGTAACTCTCTTTACCTGTACATTTAAGGACTGAGCAGCAGCCTGTAAACTTGTTCCAGCGAGCTGGACCTACAACAGTGCAAAAATGGAAATGAAATAATGTAGAATCCACAGAAAACTAATAATGTAAAAAAAAAATCTCCCCACCCGCATCCCAACAAAAACTCTCCCAAGAACAATGCATGCCCTTCTAACACCTGAATCAGTGGAATAGGGGTTGTACTCCAGGCGGAAACAGATCTGTGAGACTCTTTCACGATGTTGTTTATCTACCTCTTACTGAAGGTATCCCTCCCTAAGGATGTAGATATTACCATGGATGGAGTTAAAAGAGAGCATATTGGGGTGGACAGGCCAAGTAGTCCTACTCCTGTTGGAAAATCCAAGCTTCAGGGCAGGGCATTAAGCTCTACTCATCATCACCCTACTCGCATTTCACAATGGGTCTTACCCCAACACTGCAGTCACCAACTTTCTGATATGAGCAAGCACATGCACAGCACCAAACCCAGAGCATAACCACTCTCCCTCAAATTAACCCATTCAAGTATTTGCAGCTCTCAGCCACAGAAACGAAGATCTCAACACAGAGGACCGGAGACACTTCACAAAGGCTGTATTGATTCAGGTGTACTTAAAACTTGAATTCAATGTTCGTAATTAACAGGCCCAAAGCTGGTCTTGTGGGTGAGCAGCAAGGAAAAATGGATGCTTCAGAAAGTGAGATTTTTGCAGTGCTTTTTATCTCTAACAAGGATTTTCTCTGTACAAAAAATGCTATATATTCATTTACTGAAACCCATTTGAATCAGTCTCGCCTTGTTTCTACCAGCACCCCTAGTCATACAGAAGGAATGCTCTGTAATTAATTACCAGCACTTTCAAAGGTCAGAGTAACAGCCTGTAGAGAATTCCATCTCTGGCCGTGTTTGAAAACCACTGCTCATTTGAAAACCAGGTGACATGTAAGGATACAATAAAGCAAAGCAAAATGTAGCACTTTTGCCTCTCGATGGAGGACCCCCACATAGAAAGTCCACACATTTTCAAGCACAGGAAAAACTGCACTACATGCAATAAATAACTGAATATTTTGAACAGGCAACCTTGGAAGAGTCACCTTGGAAATATTTCCTACTCCTTTAGATGAAGGAAGTAGACATACTAAGCATGATCTACATTTAAGCGAACACTCCCAGAAAAGCCCCTCCTCATCAGAAGCAAAATACAGTTTGACACATTTGATGTAATCTGTGCTTTTACTGTGGATTAACAGCAGAGAATACCCTAAATAGCACCACTCTGCCAGCCAAACAATATGCCCAAAATAATACTTTAAAATTACACAAACACCACATAAAAGACTACAAATGTATATTGCTCAGGTACAGTCTGCATATTCCTGAAAATCTCTATGAATGCAATTTGGCTGTCCCTTTCACCACACAGCCAACATTTCCAAATTAGAAATTAAACTGTACCTGAATGCTGCCTACAGCCCAGTATTTTACATTAGTCTAGAGCAAAGCACTGTGTGTTAAGGTTGAATAATAGCCCACTAACAGCAGCCTTACTAGCAGAGGACAGTTTGACAATAGATTCCCACACACCTGCAGGTGAATAAAAGAATACCTGAGATTTTCCTTTGAACCAGTTTCAATAAATGAATCACACTTTATCAACCATGAAGTTATAAAGATCCTGACAACTGCTTAAATAAATAAATTTCCAAAGCAGGATAAAGGACCGTGCAAAACCCAATTACTGTCCTGGGTCAATCTATACAACAGAACGCAGACTAAAACAAACACAGAGAATTCTGCAGAACAGCTGTATCAGTCTCCATGTTAAACACACACTGGCAAGCCATAAAAACTAGTCAGCTTCTCTCCACATAAAGGCAGCCTACAACAGCCTATTGGTTCAGCAAATTCAAACAGTGGCACTCCCTAGGTCCTGTATAAACCAATCTGCTAGGAAAATTGCAATTATGTGACAAGACGTGTGGAATGTTCCATACAATAAAACGGCAGTTCAGAGCTCTTAAAAGAGGGCAAAAAAGCTTCAGTACTTCAATTATACCACAATAACTGTGCAACCTCAGACCTCAAACATTCAAGGTCATCCAATTAGGTACAGCATTTTAAAGTTTAACTTGGTGCAGAGGAAAGAAATTAGGACATTTGTTTTCATACATCAGGTGCGAACAGATAAAAAAACTACAAAAAAAATGCCCCTTATACTTCTCTTCACCTAGGGATGCCCCATTTTGCTTCAGCCTGCATCTGAAGTTCAGCTTTGATTCCCTAAACACAGAAGCAGCAGAACAGAGGGATAGTATTAGAAGTCTTAATATCATCTGACAAACAGGTCACTGAAATAACTTTTCTATAAAAAAAGAAAACCTCACAAGCCATATATGCTTAGTAAGTACAATCAACCTTCTTTCCAGTTAACATGTAAGAATGAAGTGATTTTAACTAGATAGTGACAGTTTTGGAACCTTGGCAGCCATTGGGCCAATACAAGCCTTTCCTAAAAAATTTAAATTTTGTCTTGTCTTTCAACATGGTATCTCTGTTAAGGTTAAAACAACAACGACAAAACAAACAATCAAAAAACCTGCTCAGAAATACTCCACATTTAAGCATTCTCAAGTCCCCAAAAATGTGATTTGTAGTTCACCAAAAAAGGTCTCACCCTATCTTGACATGTTCTGCAGCCGAATGCAATGAAGTGAGTGCCACAATTAGGATTTTTTCCCATCCACACTCCTTAACCAGGTGGTGTACCCATATTTACGTTCTAATAAATGACTCCTCATCATTCACAGAAAGAAAGAACATGGAACACACCAGGACAGCCGTGTTCACAGCTGCCAGAGTCTCCTCTGTTTGCAATGTCTCTTCTCTTACCTGATGAAGGTGCCCAAGGAAGGCCTGGGCCTGGGCTGTAGAGATTGCTCCTCCGACAGGCACAGGCTGCTTTTGGAAGTCCAGGCCATTTGTTTGCGTGCCTGGAGAAAGAGAGATATTGAAAATTATTAATTACTACTTTTAGTAAGTGGAATAAGAATTAACACTCCAACTTTCCTGCTATTCTGTCAACATTATATAGGAAAAAAACCTTAGAGAGTAACAAGAATTGGTTTTGGTGGTTTTTTTTTGTACAAGTGGGGTGGGAAGCAGAGTCAAGGCTTCAGTAATAGAGCATTTGTCAGCTCAACAAAATCAACATCATATTTTCTTTAGCTTCCATCATCTATTCTGATAGATATGAAGATATTTAAATGATGTGCAGATGTGGCAGTTAGGGACATGGTTTAATGGGGGACTTGGCAGCATTAAGAGTTGGGCTCGATGATCTTAAAGGTCTTCTCCAACCTAAATACTTCTACGACCTGTGTTTCTATGTACACTACTAACCCATCACTCTCTACATGGTTTCAGAACCAAATGGGTGCTTGCTGCTATGATTAAACTGTGTTTCCATTCTCCATGCACCCTCTATCCAGTAGCTGAAGACTAACTTCAGGTTCAGAAAGTGCCAACAGCAAGGTTCATATAAAAGGCACCTTTCCTTAAAGACAGGTAAAATAACACTTGATGAAAACAGAAGTCCTATTTACACACAGCAGTTATGGGCCACAGTTTAACTCTTTCCAGAAATTACTCCTCTACATTTCTGTTAAAGTTTGTTCAGAGGTCTCATTAGATAAGATAACTGCCTGGGCTTGCTTCTCCTTTCACTTACTCTCATATAACTAACCTCTCATATAACTAAAATCATGTTTCCCACATTTTTGCAGTCTTTTCCTAAACTGCTTGGAAGACATGAAAACCCCCGCATTATCCCAAAATAATCTGGGTGTGAGAAGAAAAAGAAAAAAACAAGTGATTTTTTGTTTTGTTACAACCCACAGTGGCTGACAACAGGAAGGGAGACTCCAAGTGTGTTGGGCTGCAGGGAATTTCTAGAACAGATGATGCAATCCTTAAAATTGCATGACTGAAATGAAGCAAAACCAGCTTTAGACTTGCATGTTTTATTCATCCTGACAATCAGATATTGTTCAGTGCCTATGGGCAGGTGTGTATAGTAACTCCTGCTTCAAAATTCCTTCCATCCTCTACATTCTTTCCCATAAAAACCTAGGTTATCTACTGAGCAAAAAAAATCACAGTCATTGAAGAACAACTGGTGGTTGCTATTCCCTTGGAAACATCAGCAAAAGCAAGCAGGCATGAAACGTGATTAGTAAAATAGACTGTCCAATATCTTACACTGCTATTTTGACCTACAAACAGCTTACACAGGTAACATTTCCAAAGACTGAGCCACTGTCCAATTAAATACAGACATAATAGCAAGCTTTCTACCATCCATGTAAAGTACACCTAAGGTGGCCCTTTGATGCATCTTTGGTGGGGGTTCTGTGTGGGAAGATTTGGTCAATTCTCAGGTTTTCAACCCTATGCTTTGGGCCAAGGTTTACAAACTTAAAAGACATACATGCAGCCAAAGATCCACAAATGTGTTAAAAATATTCCAGTTTCAAAATATTCCAATTCCAAAAATCAAATTATTTTACTTAATTAGTCTAAAACTCCAATTCAAAGTGAATGTAGAGATTCTCACTGGTCTGAATTGCTCTTGAAGGAATGCAACTCAGTTGCCTTTCCCAAAGAATGGTATATAAGAAGGTTTGCTAGAAAGAACCAGAAGAATCTCATCTATCTTCTTTCCAGTAAACTTCAGAATTCCCTCCATGCAGAAATACAAAGGGAATGAAAAAGTGGTTGGGTAAATATATAAAAGTAATTCCTAACAAATAGCTACCATAAGTCAAAGGAAACAACCTACCACCTCCTCATTTAAGCAAAGGTTTTGAATTAGTTTTCAAGGGTCAGGGGGTGAAAAAAATACAGATAAGAAAACCTACTGGAGGGCAAATACTCCTCATTCCAATAGGAAACTTGTGGGGGTTAAAAAAAATGATCTGTTTCTGAGAGAACCAGCTGCAGGTCTCACCTGTGGTAAATAGGTGAAGCTGTTCTAGTAAGCTACCTTCCAAAAAGAGCCTCAAAAATCATGATACCATACTAAATGAGCACTACTGCGCAGATGTGCAGAAGAAATGCTCCAGTTAGCAGTTCTGCTGACTCTAAATATGGAAATCAGAAACAAGCCTCCTAGGTGATGGTTTAGAACAAAGCAAGCTCTAAGACTGAGCTTAAAACCTTCACGGCTCCCAACAAACAACTGACAGACACTGAAAGAAAACATTTTCTTTAAATTCAGTCTTGAAAGACATCAACTCCCTCTCCCCAGGCCTCCCAAAACCAAACTCAGGGTGAAAAAATCCACATCACACCTGTTTACTCTCTGTTCTACTACTTGCATCTTGAACTTTCTTTGGTGGTTGGAAGCACAATGTCTCTTCCCCTCTGGATGCAGCCTCAATTTTGGAAGGAATGCTGGCTTCTTATTACTGATTTATCACAGGATGCTTACGTCTTTTGAAGAAGAGCAAGGAAAATGAAGTGAGTCCAGCATATGAGAGGCCTTGCTTTTAAGGTGCTCAAAAGGATGTGGCAGCACCCCCATGGGAATCCAAAAAATCTGAGGAGGAGCTGGAAAATGGAGCTGTCAGAAGCAGAAGGTCAGCACATTGTAAGGGCAGGAAAGGACTAGAATGCCACTTTTGCTCAAGGTAAGAGTTAAATACAAAACCCTGTGACGATTAACAGACATGGCAGATCCAATCACATGCATGGTGATTTGAACAGTCCAGGGTATTAATGTATTTTCCATCTTCATCCCAACTTCCATAACTGCTAGAGCTTGCCAACACCAAAAACAGCTCCCAAAAAAGTGAGAACTCTCCACGTCCTATCTCTCCTTTCTTCTTGGTTCCAGCTCCATCCTCCCTGTCCTGCCCCTTCTGGTAGTTGACCAGTAGTTTGTTTTGGTTTGGGTGCTCCGTCCCCAGCAAGCTATGGGATGAAATTTCACCCTTACAGTCGAGGTCCAATGTAACCCAAGCATGTTTAAATTCTGGCAGAAATTCAGCCATGTGCTCAGCTACATCACTGAGTTGGTTTGGATGAAGACTAATACAGTGCTGCCCCAGGGAAAGGAACAGTAGGTACTGAACATGGATTATTTTATGGCATTTTGTTACTGTACCTGCAGAGGGTAAAGGCATGACAAAGCAGAGCAGGCAAGGTAACATTGCACCTGCAGTCAGGAGTACAACTTACTCTCAAAATGCCAGATTATAATCACCAGACTTCAGCCTGAGTTTGCAAACTGCATTAGAAAGGAAGAGGAGTGAGGAACACCAGATCAGGGGAGATGTGGAGTAAGGTGCAAGAAAGAACTGAGGAAGGGAAGGCAGCCAAGGAGAAGGAAGATTTCAAAACGAGATAGAGTGGGTATCTGCACTGTGCTCTGGGAGACATCTCCCAGCACCACCACCACATTTTCCCAGGTCACTCTCTCTCTCCCTGTGCTGAAAGAGAGAGATATCCCCAACACTCAGAATTGTTGTTTCTCTATCCATATTTCCTAATAAGAAGTTCAACATTGATAACTGCCCGATTTTAGCAGTTGAAGAACAGTTTATGGTCTCTCTCCTACAGACTTTCTTCTTATGGAAACTGGAAAATCAATCTTTGGAAATGAAACAATGCAAACAAGTATCCTTAGAATCCTTCCAAACACTACACTTACAAAAACTATTATTTTGCTGCTATGTCAACAAATGTCATAATAGTACAGTTTCCATAGTCATCATAACCTTGGCTTTCACAGTTCTGCATTCACACAGCTCTTACAAGAGAAGATGCATTAAACAAACAAAAAGGGTGAGATGTTTTGGAAAATTTTACGCTATATAAATATAAAAAGGAGATCAGAAGGGCTATCCATTTACTGTAAGCTATTTTTCTTACTTCTCCTTTCTCCAGCAGATACTATGTAGACTATCTGCCCACAACTGAAGCCTGGAAAAGATTTCTCTAACTCTGCAATACTGATGACCAGTTTGTCAATACATGTTCTTAAGGAAACAGCCATCTAACAGCTCCTGTATTCATATATTTTGGTTGTTGATTTTAATTGGTCTGAAATATGTGTTGGTTTTCCAGATGCTTGAAAGGGAAGTCCAGTTAGCACAAAACATTTAAAGTCCTGGCATATTCCAGGCACTGTATTGTGACCAATATATTTAGGGGACTTTACGATGTTTCCTAAACAATCAGAGCTCAAAATAAAAAACCCAGGTTTGCTAACTTCCATGAAACTTAGCTGATAGCTCAGAGAACTACTGATGTTGTCATCTTTCACCAGTGGTAACTGTTGGTTTTTTTCCTGAGAACACCAGCTCTGCCAAATGTAAATTCACGTTCCACAGTAATTTCTCCTAACATTTTCAAGTGGCATTATCTCACTACAGTTTAGAACAGCAATGACCCAAACAAGCATCCACTGACGTTTAAAAGATAGACTATTAGTGTTTACACAGCAGACTCAAGTGATTTACAAATGTCACTGGAAAGCAGACAGTTAGAGAAAGTTACAAAAATAAGAACTCTGAGTGTTTATAAAAATCATCATCACACATTATCTGGGGAGCACAGGCACTGACAGAAAATCAATGGCACTTCCAGTTCCTCAGCATCCGAGCTGAAAGCTGACTTCTTTTCACTCAAGTATGCACTGAGCCCAGAACCATAATCTAAGTACCCCCATCAGAAGCCTAAAATTACATTCTGTGAGTATTCTTTTCAGAGCCTAACATCTGCCAAGTTGACTAATACAACTGATGCTTGAGCTCCCAAAGAACATCACAAATGCCATCAATCACTATCTCCAGTGGTTTAGGGGCACTACGTTTTAAAACAAAGCAATGACTGCAGAACAGAGAGTCCTCAAAAATTCTAGATTACTTCAGCTCATATAATTTAAAAATCAGGATACAAAACTGGAAGAAAAGGCTGGAAACCTTTAAACTAAAGAAGCAATATTCCAAAAGTTTTAAACACCAGTCAGAGTCAAACTTTTGTAATAACTAACTTTAATGTTAGAGTATAAAAAATACAGTCACTGTATCCTCTTTTAACATGAAAGGGCCTACATGCAGCTTTACAGTCCATCCATTTGATGTCATGACCCCCACCTTCACAATGATGAAATTTTGCCTAAGAGAGCTGAGCTCTGCTGAAGCAGATGTAATGCTCCTGTGATAATTGACTGATTACCTTTGAATAAAACAATTCCTCCTCCTTACCAGCTCAGTTGAGGTGAAACTGCTAAAGTTGCACTGAGAGAAGTGTGTTGGAAATGCGCTCAGGAGAAAGCATATGCAGGGAACTGTGGTCACAAAGGGGAAGAAATCTGAATTTTCTCAGAAGTTTACATACATCCTTCAGCTACAAGGAGTCCACAGGGATATTTAAAACCATTGTTCCCTTGATGATATTTACGATCATGAAATATTTACAGCCCATATGTTTTTGAAATAATGTTTTATATGATCTCAAACCATTAAATACATAATAAAACACTTCTTATGCAGAAAAAGAATTACTACCTCACCCATTAAAAATACAATGACAACTAGAAAACCTGAGATGCCAGCAACAAAACACACACTAAGAAACAGGCAGAAAAAATCCAGCCTCTCAGATAATTAAATAGTGTTAATTTCATCACAACTCCAGAGTTTAAAATGAAACTCTTATTATCGAACCATGAAGAAGAAAACTTGTTTCCCTCATACAAGGTAACCAGATTTCTCTCAAAGCAACAAGTTCCCTCACATCAGAATTTTCTCTTCCCAAATGCTATTCTGAGCTGAGAAAAGATTCTGAGCTAGGTTAAACTACTCACTTTCCATTCAGAACTGTCATTTCTCTTGCTTTCAGAATGAGCATTATATTACCTCCAGAAAAGAATTAAAGTATGAGATAGCATGATTAAGTTATAGAGGCTCAACAAGCTTCTTCAATGGCTTAGAATTTGGTCACATCTGAAGAGTGTGCCAAAAGGCAAATTGGCCCTGACACAAAATCTGTTCTTCCCCACCAAATTTCAAGGTTCTGTTGTAACACACTAAGAAACTACAGAAAAGCTGGTTAACATTTTTAAAAATTTTGATATATTATGCTTTGTCCATCTGACTTGCTCTTGAGAACTGCTGTGACAGCTTGAATGAAATCTAAACCAGAAACAAGATCAGGCAGTGGCCCACATCTGCCAGGGAAAATTTCAACCCAAAAATACACAAAGTTAGAAGTGCCAACGGTATGCTCTGCCAGGAAAAAATGAGACTATTTATGGAGAGTTAGTGCCACCAGAGTCTCAGTAGTGTCAGGAACATTACAGATAGAAAAAGTGGGGAAGGCAAATCTTATATAAAAAGTGTGGATGGTGCTCCAATAAAGTAGGTATGACTAATGCCCTGTATGCAGTAGGGTTAATGACAGAAGTATTCCCAAATCAAAGGGTGTAGGTTTTTACTTGTTTGGTTTGGTGCGTTTTTAAAATCCTGCTAAATGGGTAAAGAAATTTTGCTTTTATTATGCATTCAATTCCACCAGAAAATATTTCTTACCTGTGTTCCCGTCCCCACTCTCCATCGATGGTTTACTGGTTTCTGACGGATTGTTCATTCTTGAGTCTGCATTAAAACAGAAAGAAAGATAAGATAAAACAAAACAGCAAAAAATCCCCAAATCTATTCATACCTTTTTGTTCAAGGGAAGTACAGAACAGCAGAAATTTGCTAGGTACTTTACCCTAATTCAGATTATAACACAAAAAAAAGAACAACCAAAACCAGAACACAATATTGAATCTTCCAGATAAATATTATTTCAAAATTTTCTGTGACATTATTCCCATATGTGAAAACGTGGTATTAAGGGAATAAAAGACAGCATGCTGGAGGGCAACGATAGGTAGGAACTTAATTTTCAATACAATGAAAGTCATAGAAGAAAAAATAGGAGGGGGGAACAAGGACCAATGATTATACCAAGATTCAAAAACATTAAGTCTGACCATCATGGCCTACATTATTTTTGTGTTTGTTCCTTCCCCCTGCCCCACCCCAACAAAAGCAAGGAAATTCAGTTATTATAATTAAATGGATGCCATTTTCCTAATACTGTATTTCTATCTTACTGGAATGTCACTGACATTAAGTTATTTTATATTTCCTATATATTCATGCAAAATCATACAAATATAAAATAATTCCTCTTCCTTCTCCCTCTGGATGAATGTATTGAAAAGTCTGTTCCTGGTTTCAAAGCCTGTCAGCTGAATACAGTGCAATGCAGAGGGCCTCTCCAGATGGCAGACAGAGAGTAGAGTTTCCTTATATAGGAATCTATACAGATGTTCTGTGTGCAGCATCAGCTTTCCAGCTTATTACCTCCTCATTCCTTGCCACTGACCCCAGTGTGCCACATTATCACAGAGCAAAATTACAAAAAGAATCTCAAGACAGAACAGCTCATAAAATGAAGTGTAAGCAAATCCTTGAGCACACTTCCATTCCCATAATGAGCTAAAAGCAAGTTCAATGAGCTTAAAATCAACCCTTTACTCCAGGATATTCTCTTGCTAGGTGCTTAAAAGGTTACCTCTGTCATGTACTTTCATCAAAGCAGTGATTTCCAAAATACCAATAGGCTGAAGAAGAATACAGGAGCAGCATTAACTGTGCTGCATCTTTCCCCCAGACAGTTCCAAGAATGTCCAGACACCTCAGTGCTTGGCAGTCCATGAAAGCTGGATATGAGAAGATGGACTCTTGCCATGTACCATCACCTGCTACTGCCAGTGCACAGGAAAGACAGGGATCTGTTGGAGCGAGTTCAGAGGCCACCAAGATGATCAGAGGGCTGCAGCACCTCAGCCATGGGGAAAGGCTGAGAGACTTGGGGTTGTAGAGCCTGGAGAAGGCTCCATGAAGGCTTTACAGCAGTCTCCCAGTACCTAAAGAAGCCTGCAAGAGAGCTGGAGAGGGAATTTTTACAAGGGCATGTAGTGGCAGGGGAGAACGGCTTTAAACTGAAAGAGGGCAAGTTTGGACTGGGTATAAGAAAGAAATTCTTTCTGTGAGGGTGGTGAGACACTGGAACGGGTTGCCCAGAGATGTGGTGGATGCCCCATCCTGAAAGTTTTTAAGGCCAGACTGGAAGGGATTCTGAGCAACCTGATCTAGAGCAAGGTGTCCCTGCCCATGGCAGGGGGGGCAGAGGGTTGAACTGGATAATCTTTAAGGTCCCTTCCAAACCAAATCATTCTATGATTCTGTGATCAATATTTTTAAAACTTATATAATTTTCCACACAAACAACTGTGGCAGTTGAACCCAACAGAGACTTGAAAATCCAGAGGACTGTAACAACCACAAAACTTCCCCTGAGAAGTTAACACAACCTCTCCAGAGCCTCAATCCTTCTCAGAACGTTCCTATGCCTATTCTTAAATCTTTCAAATGTTCAACCATGTGTAAGAGAGATCTGGACTATCCATGTTACCCTTGGTATAAAAGCAGATGTGTTAAATTGCTTTCTGAAAGGGGGAGGGAATGAGGAGAAACTTTGCAGCTGGGTGCTGTTGGCCCACACTTCAGGAAGTTTTGCTCCGTTTTTCACAACCTCTGCTTAGCACATTCAAGCTACTGTCTTGAAAAACAGAGCTCTGCTAAAGTTGCAGATACAGAATCTATTGCTTCCACGCTCCTTATTTTGTCATTTTCCACATTTGGATAGCATGATTCACACTCTAGAAACAGAACACGGGTTCCACTCACTACACAGAAATGTCTGCTCTTGACTTGGCCCTCTCTGCTGAGACATCTGTATTTCTATCTAGACATTGCATGTATCTTAAACTGAGTTTATTGTTGTGGCAACAGCACACTTGTTTAGAGGCATTACAGGCAACATGCATTTGATAAGCAGCATTAGTTCATTCCTTTACACACAGGTGGCTACTGAAATTTCACTTTGGAGAACACCGAATGGGAGTCCTTTGCTTTGGACACAAACATGAAGAGTCCTCATCCAATATGAAAATAAGAAAAGAGTTCTTAAAAGTCAGATTCATTTGCTTGTGGAAACCAGACTAACTCATGAGGCTATTGGACATAGGATGTCACTTTTAAGTTCGGAGTAGAAGAATAGCTTAAACTCAAGATATGACTGACCACAAAAGGGAAGAGCACAGGTTGAGAAGGTTGTCTCTCAGAAACATGGAATCCATTTGCGGAACCACTTCAGAAAATTCATACTAGAAAAACAACAGAGGGCCTCCTGCTGCTAGTTTGTTGCAGGAATTGAAGTATTAGAGCCAAGGTGCAGGATACTAAGGATATAATAAGCAAAGCAAACTAAACCCAGAGGAGGGACACAGCTGTCCTGGGCACAGAACTCAAGCAGGGTAGTCACTGTTCCGTCCTATGAGGAAGCTCTACACAAGAAGCCTTCCTACATGATGAGCAAGTTTGCTCAGTCACACGAAGTTATAACTGTACAGACCTTTTTCCAAAAAGCAAACTAGGACACGTTTTCCTGTCAGGCTATGCTGCAAAATAAATCCTTCTAGCATAGGTTTTTTAATACTAGACATACGCAGAGTTTACTTAACTACCAAAAGCTTGTCTAAATGAAGAATATTTTATTGTGAAGATTCATCCTTAACAAAGACCTCAAACATTGCTATTGACAAAAGCAGCAAGTTGGAAGAAGAAACGTCTTTCTGGTAGTGCTCAGGTTCAAGCGAAGGATAGCATCCATTATCTCACCAGCTGACTATTTCTTGTTCAATCTGTGGGCCTTCTGCATGTAAAGCATCAAGAACAATGCCGCTATTTCCATTGCAAATGGTATGACATCCATCTGAAGCACAAAACTGCTACCAGCAAAACGGGCTCATATCCGCGGGATACTCAACCTACCCATCCATTCTATGTTAAATAAAAAGGCTACTTGGTTTATGCGTGCTCGTACAATTTCTGCTTTAAACTTAAAAGAATAAACAAATGAAGTGGGCTAAAAAAACCCCAAACCTTAATGCCTTCACCTTTTTTTCTTCCTTTAGATCTTCCTTGGGTTTTAAATAAAGGCCCTGGGCTACAACTTCTGCCAACATTATTTAAAAACAAACTCCCCAGAAGGAAGGATCGAAAGCAGCAGGTGCATGATTGAAATCAAACTCTCAGGAGTGAATACATTCCACGCTGCTACTCTGCTAGCAGGGTTGAGGTGTTGCCAGGCAGTGCTGTGCCAGCCTTTCACACACCCTCAGGAACGTTTCCAAAGGCATTCAGGAGAAAGAAGCAGTGGACACCGGNGACTGGGTATAAGAAAGAAATTCTTTCTGTGAGGGTGGTGAGACACTGGAACGGGTTGCCCAGAGATGTGGTGGATGCCCCATCCTGAAAGTTTTTAAGGCCAGACTGGAAGGGATTCTGAGCAACCTGATCTAGAGCAAGGTGTCCCTGCCCATGGCAGGGGGGGCAGAGGGTTGAACTGGATAATCTTTAAGGTCCCTTCCAAACCAAATCATTCTATGATTCTGTGATCAATATTTTTAAAACTTATATAATTTTCCACACAAACAACTGTGGCAGTTGAACCCAACAGAGACTTGAAAATCCAGAGGACTGTAACAACCACAAAACTTCCCCTGAGAAGTTAACACAACCTCTCCAGAGCCTCAATCCTTCTCAGAACGTTCCTATGCCTATTCTTAAATCTTTCAAATGTTCAACCATGTGTAAGAGAGATCTGGACTATCCATGTTACCCTTGGTATAAAAGCAGATGTGTTAAATTGCTTTCTGAAAGGGGGAGGGAATGAGGAGAAACTTTGCAGCTGGGTGCTGTTGGCCCACACTTCAGGAAGTTTTGCTCCGTTTTTCACAACCTCTGCTTAGCACATTCAAGCTACTGTCTTGAAAAACAGAGCTCTGCTAAAGTTGCAGATACAGAATCTATTGCTTCCACGCTCCTTATTTTGTCATTTTCCACATTTGGATAGCATGATTCACACTCTAGAAACAGAACACGGGTTCCACTCACTACACAGAAATGTCTGCTCTTGACTTGGCCCTCTCTGCTGAGACATCTGTATTTCTATCTAGACATTGCATGTATCTTAAACTGAGTTTATTGTTGTGGCAACAGCACACTTGTTTAGAGGCATTACAGGCAACATGCATTTGATAAGCAGCATTAGTTCATTCCTTTACACACAGGTGGCTACTGAAATTTCACTTTGGAGAACACCGAATGGGAGTCCTTTGCTTTGGACACAAACATGAAGAGTCCTCATCCAATATGAAAATAAGAAAAGAGTTCTTAAAAGTCAGATTCATTTGCTTGTGGAAACCAGACTAACTCATGAGGCTATTGGACATAGGATGTCACTTTTAAGTTCGGAGTAGAAGAATAGCTTAAACTCAAGATATGACTGACCACAAAAGGGAAGAGCACAGGTTGAGAAGGTTGTCTCTCAGAAACATGGAATCCATTTGCGGAACCACTTCAGAAAATTCATACTAGAAAAACAACAGAGGGCCTCCTGCTGCTAGTTTGTTGCAGGAATTGAAGTATTAGAGCCAAGGTGCAGGATACTAAGGATATAATAAGCAAAGCAAACTAAACCCAGAGGAGGGACACAGCTGTCCTGGGCACAGAACTCAAGCAGGGTAGTCACTGTTCCGTCCTATGAGGAAGCTCTACACAAGAAGCCTTCCTACATGATGAGCAAGTTTGCTCAGTCACACGAAGTTATAACTGTACAGACCTTTTTCCAAAAAGCAAACTAGGACACGTTTTCCTGTCAGGCTATGCTGCAAAATAAATCCTTCTAGCATAGGTTTTTTAATACTAGACATACGCAGAGTTTACTTAACTACCAAAAGCTTGTCTAAATGAAGAATATTTTATTGTGAAGATTCATCCTTAACAAAGACCTCAAACATTGCTATTGACAAAAGCAGCAAGTTGGAAGAAGAAACGTCTTTCTGGTAGTGCTCAGGTTCAAGCGAAGGATAGCATCCATTATCTCACCAGCTGACTATTTCTTGTTCAATCTGTGGGCCTTCTGCATGTAAAGCATCAAGAACAATGCCGCTATTTCCATTGCAAATGGTATGACATCCATCTGAAGCACAAAACTGCTACCAGCAAAACGGGCTCATATCCGCAGGATACTCAACCTACCCATCCATTCTATGTTGAATAAAAAGGCTACTTGGTTTATGCGTGCTCGTACAATTTCTGCTTTAAACTTAAAAGAATAAACAAATGAAGTGGGCTAAAAAAACCCC
Source organism: Nicator chloris (assembly GCA_013400495.1). NCBI lineage: Eukaryota > Metazoa > Chordata > Aves > Passeriformes > Pycnonotidae > Nicator > Nicator chloris. The sequence goes on from WAAE01021212.1 coordinate 233,952, forward strand.
AAACCTTAATGCCTTCACCTTTTTTTCTTCCTTTAGATCTTCCTTGGGTTTTAAATAAAGGCCCTGGGCTACAACTTCTGCCAACATTATTTAAAAACAAACTCCCCAGAAGGAAGGATCGAAAGCAGCAGGTGCATGATTGAAATCAAACTCTCAGGAGTGAATACATTCCACGCTGCTACTCTGCTAGCAGGGTTGAGGTGTTGCCAGGCAGTGCTGTGCCAGCCTTTCACACACCCTCAGGAACGTTTCCAAAGGCATTCAGGAGAAAGAAGCAGTGGACACCGGACCAACCTGAAGCATTATAAGGACTGTAGGCAAAGAAAATCTTAACATGGTATAGGCCATTAATTGTTTCCTTTCACTAATTAAAGTGGAACTGCCTAATACTCCATTTGTGCCAGCAAAAATGATTCATGCACGTGTATGGAAAAAACAAAGTTTAATGTGAGTGAAAACATGACGAGAAATATTTAGAAATTAATTTTCAGAAACCACATCATATTCAGAAACAAACATACTCAAACATCTGCTTTAAAATTTACCATCCAAAAATATATTCTTGTACTTAGAGATACAAATTCTTACATGAACTTATACGACAGAATGAAAATAATAATAATAATAATAAAATAGATGTACATCGAACTTCAGGGGGAAAAGCCTTGAAAATAAATAAAACCTATTGTAAAACTGAGATGATCCATTAGTATAAATAACTTTAAAAGACACGAAGAAGGAATTATGGCGTGTCTGTTCTGCAGTCCTGATGGAATCTCAGCGCAGCAAATATATTATCCCAGCAACCTTAAGCACAGCTTGCAACAGTATCAATGGCAACCACTGTGCACTCCCCCTTATTTTTTTATTACACACGAAGAACCTTGCTATATCAAAAATACACAGACATAACATACATTCTGTTGTGGAATGGCTTAATACAGTTACTACATTCCTTCAACACTTAGGCTCCCTCTCATTCATTTTAATGCTTTAAAATTTGTAACACACAGATATGCAAGTCAAGTCCAGTGCTTGTTAGAAGGCAAATGTTTCTCAGACTGAAATCCTAAAAGCAAAAGGTCTGTATTAACATCACCCAAGTCTGTGCAGAGGAAACGAATTCTCCTGGAGCAAGGGAAAAGAGGAAAACAAACAAACAAACCAACCAAAGCATGTATTTCCCTGGTACAGATCGAGCTATCCATCTAGCAGGCAGCTACTTGCTGCCGATTCACTGGTGAGCTGCAGCCCCACAAATACCTTCTGCATATGTGATTAAGCCACCATGCATAGTCAATCTCCCAGCCTCGGTGTCTGTAAGAAAGAGCTGAGCTGGTACCCACCTAGAACGTAGTCGCTGCAGTCCAGCATTGCTGTGGTATCCTCTACAGGTTCAGACAGTCCAAGGAACGGGAGAATGGCAATTTCTATCAAATCTACACTACTGATCTGACTGAACATGAAAGGGAGTGGGGAGTGGGGGGAGAAATACAACTTCAGTTACACCATAGCAATCTTCAACTGAACAGGGAAACTTCAGTTGCTGTGTGGAGTTTTAGTCTCTCCTACTAGCTGTGTCTGACATTGTCAAGGCGACTGAAGCGTGAAAAGTTCCCCTTTTTGTAATAAAATAGAAACAAAGATTGCAGCTGGCAGTTTCCATAATGAAGCTTAATCAGTATGCGCCTGATTAGGGCCTTATGCAAATCTCCTCTCGTTAGCACAGCAGCCAGCACTTTGAAGTCCATGAACAATTCATTTGCAGAGTACACTGAAAGCGCTCCCTGCATAATTTAAATCACGGTATAAATATTTATCAGCTCATTTGCATATTAATTGGCAGTGCATGAAGGGAAAAATTATCTCCCGAGTGCCAGCATAATAATTAGGGAACAAAATGAATTTTCTTCCAATAGCTTGGCTTCTCAGCCCTAACTCAAGCACAGTACCACAGGGGATCAGGGAGGGAAAGAGACAGAGTTCTGTTCAAATGCCACTGAAATGACACGTACAAATTAGAAACAACTCTACAGACTTAAGCACTTTTAATCTTATTCCTGCTGGCAACAATAACATCAGTAATAAAGGGGATTTGGAAAAAGCTTTCCACACAATCCAAATAATCCCACGAAAACAATTAGCAAGGTAGAACCTGAACACAAAGCTGTCAAACTGGTGCTTGCACATCTGCGTGGAGTTTTCCACATCTGAACACGCACTGTCTCAGCAAGGTCCCAGGCAGGGAAGAGAGTCCTACCAGGGCAAGGAAGTGGCACGATTCCCTTTAAACGGCTAAAGAGCTTGGTGATTCATTATCGGGTAATCCCTTTGCCACGGCCAACTTAACAGCAGTGGATATGTCAAGTATTGTGTAACATTTGACACCCATTAATCTATCCCGAGTGAAATCAAAATAGATTTAGTCTTTTGCTTTCCAGTGACTTCCAAGAAAAAAACCAAAAATCTATTACTAATCCCTTCAAACACATACACAATATGGCTAAAGAAAGCTTCTTGCAGAGCAGTGGTTTTTGAAAGGGGCACGTCACACCCACGTTGCATCTTTGAACCACTCAGTGATAACCAGAACGCGCTTGCTGCTGTGACCATAAAGTACGCTGGAGCACTGGAGAACTGAGAAGAGGCTTTGGTCTATGGAGAAATCAATCTTCTTTTCCAAAAGTGGTCCGCAGAAGCAAGTGGACTATGAGGCTCTATTAAACCATTTCAAATAGTTTGTTTGCCACTCAAACACTCGTGTCAAACAGCAAGAACATTTATTTAAAAATTCAAGCATGATGTGGACATCACGAAATTTATTACTCCACATTCTGATCAGGAAAAGGTAATATGATGATGCAGATGATTACAGGGTTGAGCCACCCACTTCCAGGTGCTTATGTGAATTTAAAGAGTAAGTTGTTTTTCTCCTTTTTTTCCTTTAAAAATACCCTAGCTGTACTTTTCTTCTCCTCATTTCTGAAGTGAATTCAAGCACCACCTCTCCAAACGAGAGGGAGTGAGAGAAAAGGGACTTCTCAATCATCCAGTACTGACTGGAATTTATTTCCACGCTTGACCTCTTCTTCTGTTCGGGTTCATATCTCTACTTAACACAAGATGTTCCCAGCTATATATTCAACATGAGTGATCCACGCTTGAAAAAGATTGCAAGAAGAGAGGGAGAAGGTGCTCCCTTACTACAGGGAAACAACTGCATGTGCTGAACAGGTTTTCCTGATACCTTGTTTCCAACTTGGTTTTCTACTCATTCACGTGTCCCACTGAGACCTCTGAGGCACATCTTCATGGTTCACAGACCTTCAGCAAACTTCACTCCTGCATACATGCTTGTGGAGCGCTCTGGGTGATAATCTGTTTGCTTTATCCGAAGAGCCTGGACACCAATGGTGTAACAAACCAAGCACTTCACAAAGCAAGCGGCTGAGCTGAGGCAGCAGCAGAACAGGACAGCAGTGCTCTCCTCACACCAGAGTGTGTTGGGCTGCTGGAACCCAGGTGCAGCCCCGAGAGCACAGGAAGTGACCGTTGGAATCGGGCACCCATGTGGCCATGGCTGATCTGCCTCACAAACATCAACCCCCACACAAATCTTCACTGGAGCTGGAACATCCACTAACAGCCTAATTGAAATAAAAATTATCTGTTGATCTGTCAAACTAACCACTGGCCAAAAAAAAGAACACAAATAAACAAAAGCTCACCCCAAACCAACCAGCCAACCAAAGCCAAACACCACAAAAAACCCAGACCACACGGTTCTTTCGGTGACCACTTCATTCTTTGACAATTTGATTACCTTACCTTTTATCTAAGCTCACAGAATCATAGAATGGTTTGAGTTGGAAGGGACCTTAATGATCATGCAGCTCCAACCCCCTGCCCTGGGCAGGGACACCTTTCACTAGAGTAGGTTGCTCAAAGCCCCATCCAGCCTGGCCATGAACACTGCCAGGGATGGGGCATCCGCTTTTTGTTTTGCTCTGGGGTTTTTTTATGCTTGTTTGTTTAAATTTACCATTGACAGTCTTCTAATCTCTGCTGCAGTAGAGAAGGAAAACGTCTGGGGAGGAACAGTGCCTATCACTCTGCTCCAAAACCAGTGGTGGAATACATTTGTTTCATGTTCCCTTTAGGTTCTGCCACAACACTGTCCATTCTTTTCTTTATGGCTACTTATTAAAAGTTACTTAACACTCTGAACCAAGGACATACTTCTGGTACTCATGTTTAAGCAAAACAGCACCCTGGGCTTTGCTCAGAGTTTCATTTTTCCTCCAAAGGCACCTCTCAGAAGAGGAAATGCTGCACCTCGTAGTAAGCAAAAAGCTCTCCACATCCCATGAAACTAGAGATATCTCAAAAAATGTGTCTCCCCAGCCAATTCTACAGTTTTTACATTAATGATTTTTTCCTCCATAATCCTATTCAAACTCTTACTTAAAACCAAAGGAACTAACACAGAGCCAGGTATGACAAAGGTGGATTTTCTTCAACCAAACACTTTGGAACCTGCAGATAACATTTCAGGAGACTCTTTTTACCCCATTCCCTTTTTTTTTTTTTTTTTTTTTTGGTCACTTTCTATGTATTTTCCACACCAGACCATTTCAAATCAATGTCTTCCTTTTGCAGTCTGTCCCACAAATATGTCACTGTCTTTATTGAGTTATAATGACGATAAGTGATTCCCTAATAACTCTGTTTTTGGAAAGGGAGTATCGTTTTTACCTGTAGACTATGCAACTCTTGTTTTTTTTCCTATGGATGTGTTCCCATATATTATTAAATGTCATTTACTACATGCCCTCCAAGACAGGTAAGAAATTTCTGCCCCTATCCAGCTCAGTGACAAGCATGACCTTTGCAAACTTCAGGGCTGCACTTTCAGATGAGATTACCCAATAAGCCAACTCATTATTTCCCTTTTAAACGGTGTACTTGGAGTGAAGTGCAGAGGAATACATACAAATGGAACACAAAATACAAGGAAAGGAAATACAGTATTAACTGCATCATTAGCATGCTGCCTTCATTAGTGTATCAATGCCTGGAACATTTTACCTTGAAGGTACTACATTTTAACTCAAGACATTTCCAAGTCTCCATCCCACAAGTCAAATGAAACCGAACAAAAATTTCAACAAGCAGAACTCCAATGTGCTATTAAAAATAATTGTAAAAATCACATACTTCAACAAAATAAACTGTTACTAAAGTTGGCACAATCCTCTTAGAGTAATTACAGACAGACAGCAGCCTGTTCATAGCTAGGGCTGCAAGCTAACTCTAATTTTAGCCACCACCTTTGACTGTGGCTAACAGAATTGATTTTATCTGAAAATTGGTAAGTTTGCTCTGAAAGCCAAAAAGAGCAGTTGTCTGGAAAAGTCAAATAAAATTGGCCTGGTTTAGAATTACTGGTCATTAGACAATTGCTATGAATTGGAATTTTAGCCTACATCTAATTTTCCTTCTCACAAACTCAAATCATAACTATCCTTTAAAACTTGCAACCACACAAAATGCCTTTCAAAATTCCTTTGTGTACATTTTTGAAGGAAATTAAGCATGTGGAGAGCTAAGCAGGAATGCTAATTTATCTTATCAGTGCAGGACAGCAGATACTTGTAACCACCTGATACATTAATATAAAAGGGTTTGGTTGTGGGTTTGGTTTTTTGTGCCTCAACCTATTTTTGTCCACAGAAGGTAGCAACTACCGTGGATTAAGACTTTTTTCATAGAAAGAAAACTGTCTTCATGATGAATTTACAATACAACCACATGAGGAGGGAAGAAAAAACGGGGGCAGTGATAGGACAAGAGAAAATAAAATAAATACCCTTATTCAAAAAATACAGAATTATAACTTCCACAAGCAAACAGCCTTATTTGAAACTCACAGCTTATCTGTCATTCAGGTGTGTCATCTGAACACTTTTGCCCCACCCTTAATGCCTACAAGCCATGGCACATAAGAAAGCATCCATATTATATCTACATAGAAGTTTTTCTTTCATCCTGTTGAATGTTTTCTTTTCAATAGTAAAGGATACAAATTCAGTGCAGTCAACCCCTGTTGTCTAAGTAAATGTTATTGGCATAACATTTACTTAGAAATGATGGACTATTTTGAAGAGCAGCAAATATTAGGTCTTTACATCCCCTGAATTAAGCTCTTGTGTTCCATTCATTATGTTTTCATGGTTTTCATCACTATTTCATAATGGCTTGACACTTTTTCTCTTCCGTGTTGTTTTGAGTGTTTTTGTTTATTTACAGTCATTAGCACTGACTCCAGGAACTTAATTCAAAAACCCACCTGAAGTGTCACACCTTTGAAAACCAATTTGTGTTGCTTAACTACCATGTTCCACCTGCCGCAGAGCTGTTGCACATTAGCACATTTTATTGTCTTCAGGGCATTCACCTCCTTCCAATTTAACTTGAAGTAAGCATAGAAAATGAACAAATCATGCTGATTCCACCACATTTCAGGTATGGTTTAATACCATCACACATTCATTGTTCTAGCAAACTTTTATATGAAAATTAATATACAAACTTAAGTAGGATTTTTCTAAAAAGACACTCAAAAATTTCTTAAAATGTGACTATTGTATGTGAAACACTTGTTTTGAATTTTTGTCCACTTATGTGGGTCTCATTCTCCTTCAAAATTATTGTTTTGTCAAATCGAAAATACTTCACACTGACAAGTACTGAACACCTTGGGTAGTTGTATATTGTCTATTACTTAACACCTCTTGTATTTTATTACTTTTACAGGATTTGCATGCCTCACATTGCTTTTCAGAAAAGGACTGCAGGACAAAATAAAGTCTGAAAAGAAGACTGATGTGAAGTTGCGTGAACAAAACACAAGGGAAGGTTGGAGAACAAGATCAGTAAAACTTCAACATTTGTCAGAATTAGGAAAAAAGTGACAATTTAAGGATGCAGGTCTGTGTTATAGTAGTACCGAGGAAAAAAAAAAAAAGGCCATATTACCTCCCCTTCCTCCATAACTCTCCCCTCCCCAAAACAAACAAAGACTGAAAACAACCTCAGGAAAAGCTTGCAAGCTTTTATGGATGCTGCATCTTGGGGCAGCTGGAGAACCTGGAGCACCATCAGGCACCAGCCCCATGAGGAATGGGGTGACCCCAAACCTTCCCTGGTAGGGACACCAGCCAATCCTCATGTACCTCCTGGACCTAAAGCAGGGTCATTTGTTGCCACAAATGACGTTTTATGGGAACGTTGTCTTCCCCACATGCTACTGAAATTGCGCACACATTTAAAAGGGAAAGCTAAATGCACTTCATACTACCAAAACACCAAGCACTGAAGGTGGCATAAATACTGGTAGTTTCAAATTGTTATTGCAATACATACTAATAATACCGCGTATTTCAGAAAAATAAATATTATCTAATATGCAAATCACAACACAATTGACTCATGAAGAGTACTTATGCCAAGCTCAAATATTGAACAGAAATATTTGTTTTAGCAGCTGTATGAACGCCTACATTCTGGAAGCACCACTGTATGTGCATTCCAAAAGTATTAATTTTGCCTCCCCGTGTCCACTCACACAACAGGGACAGGTCCTCAAAGCTTAAAAATGTTTTTTCAATATTTTCAAACTCATCAGTAAATCAAAACATAATGCCTTATGCAAACACCCTGTTTCCCTGTTCTCCACTTTGCCGAAGTAGCAATTACCAGTCTAGCTTGATGAACAGGGGCTCTACAAAGAGGAGACTAATTCAGTGTATGACTTAAGCACACAGCACTGCTCAAATCCCAGAGCCTCCATACCACTTGTCATTAACTACACTACAGGTCACTCTCAAAGTACATAAATCAAAGTCACGGGTTTAAGCTCACAATGAGTTCTGCCGCAGCCAACTTGATTCATCAATAGCAACAGCTCTGACAGTATTTAGCTCTAGTTAGCTAATTAGAGTGTTTGCCAAACAAATTAATAAAAAAAGCACATGCAAAATCTCTGCAGTTCATTCTATGAAAACTGAAGTTGCACGGCTGTTGTGCCCACGCTTTGCAGGAGCTGCTTTTGCTCTCTCTTCCTTAATAACTATCTCAAATCCAAGGAAGGATATTGCTTTAATGCCCTCAGCACACTGATCCAGACACTATTAACACCTGTAGGAACCACAAGACATGTCAGGAGAATGCTTCTTTCTGAAGCTTAAATTATTTGATCTCAAACGAGGAAAAGGCCAAATTCCAGACAAGCTGCTTTGTATGTTACAAATTGAACAAAAAATTGCCAGATGCAAGATCTGAAGAAAGAAACAGAGTTATTCACACTGCAGACACTGATTCCATCCATCAGCACACGTATCCAAGTATCTATCATTTTGGCTGCTCAGAGCTAACCTAAGACTGTATTTGCTATCAGCCAGAAAAAAAAAATAATACACAGTGCTTGGGCACCTGAGTATTTAATTTACAATAATGTAAGAACAGCAGGAAGTGAACACCACAGCATAACTACACATACAAAGTACGACCTACATGAGCTTTTCCAGGAGATGTTCACAAGCCTGGTTTTGCCCATTTTAGCACCTCTGCTGTGCTAAAGCAGAAAAGGCATTGGTCAGGTTTTCCAGGAAATAACCACAAGAAGGGGTTTTCTAGAAGCAATGCTGAAGGGCAGGCAGCATGACTGACACCTGTGGCTGTGTTTGCAGAGGATTTGCTGGGAAGACATACACACTTCATTTGCAGGCCCATGGACACACCATTGAAGACAGGAACATCTTGTTCATTTCTCCAGCAAATCAGAGAGGAGGCAAACTTTTCCGTACTGGCTCACTTGCTGTAACTTACTTTGACCGGAACTTTAAGCTTGACAGGTGCAGAATCCTCTCAAAAAACAAACAAACAAAAACACCAAACAAACAAAAAACCCCCAAACGAACAAAAAAAACCCAAACCCAACAACCCACAAACATGATTTACTTTAAAATTACAGAGTAAGAGAAGACAATTGAAAAAATTAGGTCAAAAGGCCTAACTAAAAATTTTCAAAAGTGATGTCAGAATACTTAAATTCTTTGTTGCCCATTCCTCAATAAAACACAAGTTTCATATATGCATATTTCTGTCTTCCTTTTTTTTTTTGTCACATAGAAAGCAAATATTAAAACCAAGACACTTAATTTAGGGCCCCATCAGTACCCCAACCATGAGCCATGAATGCTGAGGCAGCATCGCTGCCCTGTTGCCTCTTACACAACTATACAAGAGAATTGGTCTGTCTTAAAATTACTCCAACTACAAGGAGAAATTCTAACCCAAATCTGGTTTTTAATCCAAGAAGAGAAATGTTTACCCTGGTGAAACACAAAAGTAGCAAGGACGCAGAAACAAAGAAATGGGAAAGATGGTTTCAGCAGGAATATTGCCTTAAAACTTCCACTGGCTACAGCTTCACCCCACTCCTATGTTACACATCCATCTTATGAATTCTGTCACGCAAATGGTGTGACAAACAGAAGAACTCAAAATCTCACAACTATTTATTTCCTCTGTGGGACACTGACTCTCAGCTCTAACACTGACAACTTGTATCAATTTAGTACACTCAGATATGCACACACCCCTCCAACACCACTGTGGAGAATACTCTGATTTCTGGTTTCACAAAGGCCATTTCTATGCTCAAAAATGGAAATGTGATTCCTGCACTGTAAAACGTAACTATAGAATCACTTATTTTCATCAGATGCATTGAAGAAGGCATTAGAATTACCAGGTTTTGAAAGTAAAGAAAATGGGGAGTTGCTGACTGACAGAAGCAGCAGCAGAGTAACAGCTACAATTATATCAGTAAGTAGTTTAGCACAGACCCAGCTGAGAGCACTAAACCCCAAATTCAAGGAACTCTTCATGAAAGAATTTAAAAATACCTACTAATAACCCTAAGATGTCTTAGTAGCCCAATCTATGGAAAATAAACAAGTACACCTCATAAATGTCCGAGACCTCTATATAAAAACACTAGGCTGATCCACAGCATCAAGTTCGGCTGAAGTCTGGAATTCTTAAGGGACACCATGGCTCTGGTGACATTAACAGATCAGAACTGAAGCTGTTTACAAGGAACTACACATTAACCCTCAACATTTTTCATATATATATATTTGATATATA